>ML685892.1:224190-261158 GCA_007922175.1 Pelusios castaneus
CACACACACACACACACACACACACACACACACACACACACACACACCATTATAGTTGCAACGTAAGTTCTGTTTACTGCCTTTGATACCTTTTAGACCACATAATTACATAGTAATTATCTATTCCAATTAACATCTTGTTCAGAAGGATACATCTGCATATTAATTATTCAAGCCGTTAAACATCAACCTCACTCTTTTATTTCCTTTCTAACAGGGCAACCTGCTTTAACAGGTCCGAAAGATATTGAGGCAAACGTTGGCACAAAGGTCACTCTACCATGCTCTTATCCATGCAAATATTATTCTTACCAGAAATATTGGTGCAAGTGGAGTAATACTGGCTGCAAATCTCTCCTCTCCCATGAGCAAAACCAAACTGGCCTGGTTGTCGACTGTAACACAGAGAACAGGATTGTTTACCTAACTTTTGACGAAGTAAGAAACACAGACCAAGGATGGTACTGGTGTGGAGTGAGCCATTCTGGTCACTACGGGGAAACCATGGCAGTGTATCTAAGAGTGAAAGGAGGTAAGCTTCAGGATTTATTGCAGGACAAAACAGGCAAATGTTTTTTCTGGAGCCATCCATTGAGAGACGCCATTTCCAAACAACAATGCCAAAGCGGTGACATTTCAGAACATCATAAACTCCTCCGTCTAGGGGAGACAACACTTCCAGTTTCACCAAGGATCCCACGGTATTCACAAAATGTATTACAGTAACTCATTGATGCATTCGTTACAGCATTCTTCCATTTGCCAGTCACTAACTAATTGTGTCTGCATCACTTCTACATTTCAGCCACTTATTAATTAGTATCATTATTACAGCAGCACTTGGCCAAAACCCAAGTCGCATTGTACTAGGTGCTCTACATACTCATAGTAAGAGAGACGTACTGCCCCCGAAAGCTTACAGTCTAAATAAAGCTGAAAAACACAGGGAACAAGAAAGGAAAGACTGTTGTACTCTTTTACAGATGCTGAACTCTGTTGCTCAACTCCATCTCAGTACCTTTAAACCCCAACCCAAATTCCTTGTGGTAACTAATACATGAGAACCAGGGAGGAAAAACTGGCTAGAAATGAAAGGGAAGAAGTCTCCTTGCTGAGTGACATGAAAAAGCATGCAATAGAAATAGTGATAAGCAAATGAAATGTTTGGGACGTGTTCTGGAGTGTCACTAGTAACACACCCTTAGGGGTTGAAAACAATATATCTCATTTCTAATACATGGATATAAAGGCTATTTCCTTCAAGGTCATAGGGTAAAAGTGATTCCTGTGTCAGTCACCAAAGCCCTATTGAAAATTAGTGGAACATTTTGAAAAAGAGCATTAGGCACTTTTGAAATTTTTCTTATTTATGAATCAACTACTGATAATATGTCTCTCTCTCTCCCTCCTCCTCCCCCCCCCCCCCCATGATGCTGGATGTAAATAACCCATCACTCCCATCTACTAACATTTGAAACTAAAGATGTGGTCTTTCGCTCTGAAACATCTGAAGATGCTGCTATTCCCAGCACAGGCTCTGAAAATAATCCCCAAAACAGAGGTGCAGTCTTAGATGACAGCTCTTTACCAAGGTCAGTTCTTCAGAGATTCGGTTCAAAAATGGTTTGGAAAAAGTCAGAAATCCCAAGCCCCAACTAACGTGTGTCCATTGTTACCACCATTTTAAAAATGGTTCTTACATATTCTGATGTAATCAATTCCCAGTGAATACCAAATACTGTCAGAGACTGTTGATGTTTACTAGCAACATTTTGCCCCATTGAAGTTCTGAATCAGCTTTGGGTAATCATCCAAATTTCAAATGCTTATCCACTCTGAATTCCAATTAAAAAAAAAAGTCCATTATTTCTCATAATGACATTTGTCAAATATGAATTCTTCTAAGGCTTCTGTTGATACAAGGATTGCAACATGTTTAGTAGCAGGCCCAGGAATGCAGGGTCTTAGTGTTAACTGTGACACTCATTCCCTTTGGGATTGGGAGAAGGCAGTTCACCTACTGGAGCCTCAACTACTCCATCTGCAAAATGGGTATAAAGATATTTACCTCTCTCACTGGGATGTTGAGATGCTCTGTTAATGGTTTGTTAATAGTTCTGATGTCTATAGCTGAATATCACTAAATGAATGCAATAGTTGTTTTAAAAACCCCACTTGATTCCGAATTTTGATTTTTCCATTGTTAAGCATCCCTGCATATGTAACTCTGCACAACATTTCTATATAGGGCTTCTAGGCTATGCTGATTCACCTATGTTATTCAGTCTTGTACAGATTAATATAAAAAGCACATGGATCGTTCACTGGAATTATTCAATCACTTCCTTTTCAGCTCTCAGGAAAGTAACAGCTCTAAGGTGCTTCTCTCAGTCCTTCTCCCCATTGGTGCCGTGTGTCTGCTTCTCGCTACAGTCTTTGTTGTTGTGAAATTCAGGCTTCTGAAGCGCACGGGTGAGTCCTCACTTTCTTTAATAGCCACCCAGAGAGCTCCAGGAATACTGCACATTCAGGAGTAGACGGTGTGTGATATGTACACGAGTCCCTGGACCAATGTGAGCTGGTCCTCTGAGCCTCTGCCCAATCAGCACACTCATACAGGAATGGTAGAAAAGAGGGTTCCAGCCTTTCGCCCCAGAACAAACAACTCCATGTAAAGAATTATTGGCAAGGCCCAATATTTACGCATGGCCTAAATACGTCAAGTGGGGATTTTCACCCCATCGCTGATAGGGAAAATGAGGCTGCAAAGGGAGCTATGTTATTCCTGGCATTTGAACTTCTGTGCCCCCAGCTCTGCATTCAAGTCTACAGGCTTTTCCTCCCTAGAAATCAAGAAGTAGGTAGGAGACAGATGGAAGAAAGCCTGTTCTCCCGAGACATCTAGCGTTGTTTCCATACCAGAGGCTCAGATAAACTCCTCGGTCTGAACATCAAAATCTTTTGCAGGTCATCCAGGGCCAATAGATGGGGGGGGGGGGGAGCAGAGAGGGGGTATGGCTATGTGTGAAGGATTTACCTTGAAACTATCCAACAAAAGGTGTATATAGTATTAAATAACGTTGCGTGTCTATGTCTGCTCCCTGCCTCCCTTTTAACAGAGTTGGTTTCGGTTGGAAGCTACAGAACCAACATTAGCATGTCGGAATTTGAGAATCCCAGAGAGTTCGGAGCAAAGGACAATGCTATCATAAACGAAGCCCAGGAAACCCAGCTAGGGGGAGTGGACGGTAAGCTCCATGTTAAAACTCTACCTGGCTCCAGGAGAGCGTACGCAAAGAGGGTTCTGTGTTGAGGCTGATGGCTACAGAAAAGACACTGGGATCTTTTCTTCCTCTGCTATGCAAAAGCAAAATGTAAAAAAAAAAAAAAAGTATCTAGCCCAGCAACTGCAAATTGGAGGACTTACTACAATAGATTAAATGTGCTACGTATAAAACAGATTCTCCCAGAAGTGCTTATAATGTTAAGTGCAAAGTAAGGCACACTGGAAAAAATAATTTCAGCTTCACAGGCAAAATGAGGGGGTGTAAATTAGCTGTTCCCACTCAAGAAAAGGATCTTAGAGTCATCATGGATAGTTCTTTAAAAACAACCGCTCAATGTGCAGAGGCAGGCAAAAAAGCAAAAACGCTGGGAACCATTAGAAAAGGAATAGAAGATTAAAAAAAAAATATATTGTCATGATACAAATGCTTGATATGCATACATTTGGAATACCATGGGCAGTTCTGGATGCCCCCCCATCTCAAAAAAGATGTATTAGAATTGAAAAGGGGGCAGAGACGGGCAATAAAAATTACTAGCCGTTTGAAATGGCTTCCATAGGCGGAGAGTTGAAAAAGACTGACTGTTCAGCTTAGAATGGAGATGACTAAGGAAGGATTTGATCGAGGACTATAAATGAATGGTGTGGAGAAAGTGGTTACGGATGTGTTATTTACCCCATTCACATAACACACTAGCACTACAGGGTGGGTCACCCAATGAAATTAATGCCGGGTTTTAGACAAACAGAAGGAAGAACGTCACACAATACACAGTCATGCAATGGAATTTGTTAACATGGCCTGTGGAGAAGGCCACAAATATAATTAGGTTTAAAAAAGAATTCAATAGATGCTGGAAGGATAGGGCCATCAATGGTTATTAGCCAAGACTGTTAGCTATACAAACTCCTGCCCTGGGTGTCTCTAACCTCCAACTCCCAGAAACTAGGACTGGATGACAGGGCGCATCCCTTGAAGTGATCCCATTCTGTTCATTCCCTCTGAAACAATGGACACCCATCACTGAACTCAATGAATCATTGGTCATCTAAGACTGTTCTTAGGTAAAAGCACAAAGAGGAATACAGAGAGCAAGTCCGCAGGCTCATGATCTCACTAGCACAAGGAATAGTTAAAAAAAAAAAAAATCTCCTCTCTCTTTTTTGGTACTTGGGTTTCTTGTTTGAAGGATAAGCAGAAAGGTTCCAGGAGCTAACTTATCAACCTGCGCGATCATCATCTTTGGAAACAGGAAATAAAACCTTTTAAAAGGAACATCAAAGCTGCGTGTCCTACCCCAGCAATTGGAGGTGTCCCTCGCTCCATGTGCAGGGACGCTTCACAGGTGCAGCACAGTTCCCCGTGGGAAAGTGGGCACACTGCTGTATTGGCGAAAGCTTTACTGACCAGGGCTGCCATCTGACTCCTGGCCCAGCCCAGAGACGACTTGTACCCTGAACATCCACCACAGGAGTTACTGAATACATGGGGCTTGGCCAGGATCTCCCACCACTACTGCCCTAACCTCTCTTATGCTTTTCAGAATATATAACTACCTCTGGCAACTCTGAAGGTGCAGAAGAGCCACCCAAGATGAAAAGGGTAAGAATATCTAAAATATATAAGCTAGCTTCCTCAGCCTACGCTCTCCTTCAAGCTGCAAGTCTTCACCAGCAAAAATCTCTTCCTGCAACCCCTGCATGCCCTATTTCTGGTTAGCTACTTCTCAATTAGCAGCCTATTAAACACCACAACTGTAGTCTCTCCACTGGAGTGCACCTGCATCATTATCCCACATACCGCAGCTACTTTCAGGTTTTCTTGCCCGTTAAACCAAGCAGTTCTTGAACACATGGAAGGAGAGTTGTGTGGTGCTCTGAGAGGGAGAACTACAGGTCAGGATTCCCAGGTTGTGTTGCAAAGTCTACAGCTGACTGTGCGAGAGCCCAGGCAAGTCACTCACCTCATCTTTGACCAACTGCAAAATGAAAGAATGGTTCTCACACCCCCCCACAGGAATGCTATTATATATTATTATTCCTCTAGCTGTCAATAGCCATTAAATAGTTCATAACAAATCATTCTAAGTGCCCAAACAGTAAATCAAAGCAACAAAAAAGCCTATTATACCTCAAGGAACTTCCCCCTCCAAAACCTTATAGAATAAATAGGCTTTTGCAGCATTCCCAGGTGGTCAGCTTTGGGCTATTTTGGACCAAAAATACCAGATTAGAGCAGCGGTTTTCAAACTATTTTCCTCTGAACCCAGTTCAAAATAATCATTTATGCCCACGACTCAACAATTACATCTTTGAGTAACGCATTCCAGTCTTGCGGTGGCGGCCCGACCCTAAGTTGGAAAACCACCGGACTAGAGAACCAGTTCCAAACTTGCCAAGTCCTCATAAACCATGCAGAAGTACCTTGGAATTACCTAGAGTTTGTAAAGGTCTTAGTGATTCTTTGTTGAAAGTCACTAGAGAAATGCCAAATGTCTTCATGCTATGAGAAGATTTGGAAATACAGCTGTTTGTGACACTTCCTTTAGAACAGGGAAATCTAATGCCTGTTTTAAAAGAACTAAACCAGGGATCCAGTGAAGGGCATGCTACATCTAAGTTACTAAAGTTACTAAAAGTTCGGAGCTTCTCTGAAGTTAATCGAAAGAACCAACACCATGACGAAACTAACAGCCTAGGGGTCATTGCCTACCTTATTTGCATGGATATATTAGTCTCTTAACTTTATGCATTGACTCTGCATTGTACCTCTGTGTGCCAGTTCCAGCTACCTCCTCAGTTCTGCAGGGACGTCTGAACAGTAACCTGATGAATCTTCCTTTACTTAGGGCTCCAAGGAGGAGGTAGATGTTGCTTACACCACATTCCTGCTTCAAGCGAACAAAGTAACCCAGGACAAGGCTTAGCAAGTTCCTCGGCTCTCCAAGTGCAATTGCTCCTGAAGATGGGACAAGCAAAAAGAAAACGATTGAAAACAAGTGTGTTCAGAATCAGTGAACAGATCTGCAAGCTGCACTACTTCTCACTGTCACAAACACTTGCTGCATTTTGATATTTTACTTCCTCAAAGATCTTTAATC
Source organism: Pelusios castaneus (assembly GCA_007922175.1). Lineage (NCBI taxonomy): Eukaryota > Metazoa > Chordata > Testudines > Pelomedusidae > Pelusios > Pelusios castaneus. The sequence continues at coordinate 230,578 of ML685892.1, forward strand.
AGGTTCTGAGTGGTGATTTAAGCAAAATCTTTTGGGTGAAAAATAAGTTGCTTTGGGAAGGTGAACTCTCAGAAGTCTGATTTATGTTTTTGTTTTAGGGCCAAAGATCTCATTTCAAGCAAGTATCAATCAAGCTTGAATGCCTTTGCTTTCCTGTAGGGCGAGCTTACACCTTTCGGAAGTCACCAGAACCCACTGTTGGCAGTGACCTAAGGAGGCATTTAAGATTCAAATCTCATTTGATTTTAATGCACTAGGAAATGTTTGAGAACAATATGACTTTTCATGCCAGAGAGCTTTTTAATCTATAGAGCACTCCAGGAGGCCAGACCACTAGCCTGAAAATTTTTCTATTCACAATCAATAAAGAATACGATTGTCTTCCAGCAGGTCAGTTCTTCTGTTCAGTTTCTGATACATGGGGTGAATGCCACAGAGGTAGGAACATTTTTCCAGGGGCTGGTAGCAGTTAAAAAAAGTGCTTGGAGCTATGGTCCGGTTTTTGTCACACAAAGATCACAGCCCTCTGTAAACATGAGGTACATTTATACCCTACTGCACAATACAGACAATAAGGGCCAGCTTCTGTCCCTCTGCTGAGATGTGCTCATGTCAGCCCTCCTGTATCCCTCCCAGGGGATGCACTAACGTAACTCCCCCAAGGAGCTGTACCCTGACTGAGAACTGATAGAGCCCCGCACTTTTCCCACAGCAGGACGAGAGGACACTGGCAAAGATAGAAAGGAATCCTCTTGGCTTTTCACTAAGGGGTTGTCCTCAGGCCAGGTTCTCGCTTCTCCATGGCCTTGTATGGTACAAAGAAAATCTGACCCAGCTCAACCCCCCTCCTCCCCTTTTTATCCTGACTCCTAGGTGCCAGAAGCCCCTGAGGTCAGGCCTTCCTGTCTCCCTTCTGAGTGATCACTAGGCTGACGGGCACCAGCATTGAACTCCAGTTTCTGTCTCAGGGATGGAGCTAGGCTAAAGAAGAGGGAACAAACAGCTGCACAGCTGGTCTCCATATCATCCCTCCTCCAGACTGATCTTCCTGATTCCATAATGTTTGGTACCAGAAAAACCCCACACATCTGACCAGCTAGTGATCTGTTGACACAGGTTCCCATCACCTCTCAGCAAAGAGTGGCTCCGGGTGGCAGCAAGTTTAGTGTAAAAAGACTTAGCCTGTGAGACATTTGGTCTGCCATGCTCACTGCAGCCTCTGGGGCCATGTGTGCCGTTATCTGTGCTGTTCCTGACACTTCAAAGAGCCATGGGAGAAATTAATTAAAAATAGCCCAACACAAAAAAGTCTGAGTTCTTTGGTTAGCATCCAGATTTCTGCATTTAATGACAAAGGAAGAAAATGGACTTCATCAGTATATTACTTGTCTTACTGCAAGGCAAGAGTTGTGTAGATGAAGGAGTCCTAATAGAAATCGCTAGTAAGAACAAAAGAGATACTTTTGATCTTTGTTTTTAGGCTTGAGGCACCTAGTCTCTGGGCTTGGTTTCCTTTCATCATCAACTGCAGAAGGCTTTTTACCCTCCAAGAACTTCCAATGTGTTTTTTAAAACTTTGTCCATCACATGGGGGGAGGGGAGGGGCGAGATGAGGAGTCTGGCAGGTGAGTAAGTCTGAAATATCAGGAATTGTTTGACAGTGGGCCACACAATGTTTCTTTTATTTCCCAAGAGCAATGAATAGCTCGAGATGCTTTAATTTTACAGAACAAAAGAACATTTTCATTTTAGAGATGTTTACCAGGTGAGCCTCATTTCTTACACAAAGTTCCACAGATTACCTGCCAGCCTAAGGCCTACTTGAGAATCAGGGCCTGACTGCACCACACCGAGGCTTGTGCAGTCATTCACACCAATGCAAGTGTGCATAAAATGTGACTGCTTGTGTTGGACACACTCACTTTGCACAAGTGGCTGTAGTTACAAGGTGCACAAAGTCAGGCCCCCAGGCAAGTGTTCTAAAAGCCCTGCTGTTCGCATATTTGGCACGGCCAGCTGTTTATGCTGCAACAAAAGAGTAAATAAAGCTTTCTAGCTCCAGTCCTAATTAATCTAGATGGGGATTTTCACAGGACACGCACCCCTTGGGGCCTCCATCTGTGAGTAGATTATGTGGTACCTAGGCTTTGTGAAGATGCCACCTTCCTCTCCTTTGGAAGTCATTCTATGCAATTTATGTAGATCAAAAGGTGTTAGAGCTTTAAATAACATCTCTATTTAGCAGATAAAACAAGGAGTCCTGGGGCACTTTTAAAGACTAACAAATTTGTTTATCATATGAGCTTTCATGGGAGGAAAATCCCAATTCAGATGCTTTGAAGATGGAGAATGGGAGGAAAGTAAATGCAGGGAAATGTATGACAGGATCAGGTCAGGCTGTAACAGCAAATCACAATAGATGTTGGGATTCAACCACTGAGGAACAGCATATAAAGGAAGGTGAGGTCAAATCACCTGTTGAAATGCAAGAAATTTTGCAGCGGACTTAGCTGGCAATCTACTTTGACTGCCCTTTTATCTTTCTAAAAGGCCTTCTAATGCCTGGCCCATCTGTCCCCATAGCAGAGATACAGCAGGATTCAGAGTTGAGGGGTAGCCCTGTTAGTCTAGTTCAACCGAACAAGCAAGGAGTCCCATAGTACTTTTAAAGACATTTATTTTTTGCATGAGCTTTCGTGGGTGCAGTCCCACCTCAGATGCCAGAACATGAAAAACCTTACAGGCTGGGACTGAAAGATAAACCCTGTGATTACATTTCACTGCATTAGGTCACATTACTTCCAACAAATCACACAAGTCTACCAATTCAAACAGTGTGTAACAACATATCAGGAAGTGGTGAAGTAGAGAGGTGAAAGCCACTGTAATAGAGACAAAGCAGTTGTCCTGTGGCACATTCAAAGACTAGTGTTTATAGTGAGAAACCCAGATTGGTAACCCTAAAAGCCCAGCTGGTCTAACACCCAAAGCACATCATGGTGTTGCAGTGTCCTTTCCTCTCCCACACACTAGCTCTGACATGTCTCCCCCCACTGTCCCTCTGTTGACAAACAGAGCTGAGCTTTTGACCTTTGCTTTTTTTAAGGACTAAGAACATTTGTTGCATGAGTTTTTGTGGGAGAAAACACTTCAGACTCTGAGGACCCTTGGTCTCTTTGCACTTTCACATCACCCAGTGTACTTGGCTGACCTCGACTAACACAGCTACCCCTTTGGAACTTGCTTTCTTAATAGCATCTCACAGGAGGATCCCTGCTTCTCCAGCAGCATGGAATCTGGGCAGCCCCTATTTTTCTGTGCTGTTGCTCCTTCCTCACACCCTGGCCCCATCTTATACTTAGTGGAGAAACATTTAAAGGAGATACACATGGCAGCCATCAAGACAATAATAGGTTTCCAGCTCCCATATTGAGTGGAGAAGTGCTATTCTCCCTTCATAGATGGGAAGCTGAACTCAGAGAGTTAGTGACTTGCCTGAGGTTTCACAGGTGATGTCTGCAGCTGAATGAAGAATGAAGCCAGGTCTCTGGAGTTCTTGTTAACAATAACCCCTTTTTCCTCACAGCTGGGGGTAATGTTACACCATTTCCTTATGGTATCTGTAGAGCTAAATACCACCCACTAGAGCCCCCCTCTCTCAGGCCTGGACAGGCCTAATGCTCTGGAAATCAATGGGAGTTGTTCCATGGACTTCAATGTATTAGATCTGAACCCAAAACTTAAAGGTAGGAGCCCACTCTTGGGTTTAATTGCTCACTGAACTCTTAGTTAAGTAAAGTGGAACTGCTCCAGCAACACCCTGGGCAATCCTTTGGCCCCACCTAGGGCACAGAAGAACTGAAGCAAGCTTGCTCACAGCCCCCCAGAGTACCTGAACCCCTGGGGAGGGCTCAGAGGGCTTCTTACCCAGAGCTCTTACGTTGACCCAATTACTAGTTAACTGATGAGTCCCCTTTCAACAGGAAAAATAAAGCCATCCCAGGTCACTTCTTTTATCCCAGCTAGCAAACCAAAGCTGCTTACAGCCCAGCTGGGGAGCCAAAGCACTGAACCACACAGGCAGGGCAGGGAAACCTATGGCATTGGTCCCATTACTAGATAATGACAGTGGATCCTCCACCAGAAAGCTCTTGGTTGGTCCATATTCAAACTCCTCCTGGTTAGGGGCAGGGAAGACTGAAACCACCGCCTCCACTAGCTCCCCAGGTTAGTCTGGCCACTGCCCCAGACAAGCCTGTTTATGCTGCATCCTTGTTTGGCCCAATTAACAGTTCAGGAAAGTGGAGCAGTTTCAACAGGAGAGCTAGAGGGCGCTCCCTATTCAGACAACAGCTAGACCCAATAGCATTAGTGACTCTGGAACCCACCCTATTGCTGAAGGCTTTTCATCCTGGTGTTTGCCCAATTAATATGGAATTAAAGGTAAAAAGCTTTGAGAGGGAAGATTGAAGGTCCACTCAGTTCACATTCTTTTGGCTAAACAAGCAGCTGAGGGATTTAAACTAAGACCTCTATCACCCCCACCCAGAATGGTTCAATTAGTAGTTAATGGAGCAGCTTCAAGCAGCCCAGCCAAGGAAGTCTCCCCAACCCAGCACTTCCTATGCTCACTTGAGAAGAAAAAGACAGCAGCTTGAAGCCTGTTTCCATCATATCACTCTAAACCCACCTGTTTCTCTGGTAGGGCAGCCCCACACCACTGGGCTACGGAGTCACTCTGCTGTGAGCTGTGGTGCAGTGAGTATCCAATTGCTTAATTAAAGTGGACCTGCTTCAACAAGAGAAAGCCACCTCAGCATTTCCCTTCCCTGAGTCATTATGGCTGACTCTGGAGAGTCTGCAAGTCCAGACACAAATCCTTTTTCCCCCATCAGGCAATGCAGGGAATTAAACCAGCATCTAGCACAGGCTTGCTAAGGTGGCTAACCACTAGGCTTTCAGTAGTGAGAGAAAGTGCACCGTCTTCTTGGGACACACACCTCTGAAAAGTAGCTGATCCCCGTTCGACTCCCCACTACTAACAAAGCAGAGAAAAGAACCTGGCAAGGTTTGTTTCTCAACCACTGAGTTAAACTTTACGGGGAGGGAGGCTGGCTGACCTCCACCATCCAGGCCCATCGGTTCATGTTAAAAATGTTCTGATTAGCCTGCAGCTCCACAGGGCTCCTTCACAACACCCGCCATGTTATTTCCTGACATCGCCATCTGTCTGCTTAAAAGAAGGCCATTGTGGTTTGCCATCAGGGCTGGGGGGAAGCGGGAGATCTGTGCTAGCGATAACAGTGAAGCTCGCGAAAGGGGCAGACCCCACCTCACACGACTTGCTCTGCTTCCTGTATTGCTGTAGCACACAGTGCAAGCAAAAATAGGTTGGTTTTTTTAAAAAAGTTAGCACCAGCTGAATTCTCACATCCTATAACAAGGCTATAAATACCTCTTGGCAATAGGAAGGGCACGCCTACAGGGGCCTCTGGTCTAGCGTATCGCCCTCTTAATACCTGCGGTAAAAGCACAATAGATCAGGGATCGATGACGCTGCGTGTCCTTGTTTTAATGATATGCTGCTGAGAGGTTCCCGCCTCACAGTCCTGGAACTGTGGAAGAGTTTCCCTAAGGGGATCAGAAGAGTGAGGCTCCCCTTCCACACCCCCTGTGCACCTCAGCCCTAAAGGCGGGGGAGAGAGACAGCTGGCTCCCTGTATCCAGCCTCCTTCCCTTTGTTTTTTGCACCCTCCATCACTGTCTTTTTCCCCCCTCTCTCCCCTCCCCTCCGTGCTCTTTTTCCGGCCATCTACCTCCAGCAGAACGCAAAAGCAGGACCATCCGAGGTCAGCCTGAGCTCTGAGACTCCCACAGGGCCAGTAGGCTTGATGTAAGCTCACACCATCTCATGATGCTAAGCAGAACAGGCCTATCTCCACGGGAACGTCAACGCCACAGTGGCGTCACGGCAGTGTGTAGACATCCCCATAGGTGTCTAGCCAGCTAGCTCCTACAACAGTAGCAGTGAAACCCGGGCACACTAGGGTGTGCGTGGGCTACTCGCTTATGTGGACAAGCGGGTCCTGGCTGGGCTTTGGGAGGTGGTGCTGCTGAGAGTCTTATTTAAGCTAGCTAGATCAAAGCCAACCCAGATATGTCTCCACACGTGCAGTCACCTTTAACCCATAGTGCCTTTGTCTGCGTTAATCTAACTTTAGGAGCATGCTAAGTTTAATTGCCTGAGGGCGCTGTCAGAGAGCAGTCAGCGCATCCACACAGGGAGCTAGCACGGAGTCACTAGTGAACACTACTACGGGCTTCCCCCTTGTTGAAAAGCTCAGAGCTGCATTGGTCATATGACCGACAATCAGATGACGTACAGTAACAAGTGGAAAAAGTGCTGCTTCTTGAGGGTTGTTTTTACTTTGCATCCCCTGTATTTAGAACTGTATGTGTAAAGCACCCAGAGCTTGGGAGGGTGGAGGCGGGGGAAGGTGCCCTTTGATGTGCAGTTCGCATAACATCTAAAGAAAGAAAGAAGATATTTCAGCTGGGGTGCATGCTTATGATGGGGTTACTCCTGGGATGAATTTGGTCCAATATATTTTGAAGCCTCCTCTAAAACTTCCTTTGTGGTCTGCATACTATTTGTAAAAGAAGAAGGGGTCTAAATACAGACCCGCAAGCAGAGCGAGCTCTTTGTGTTGCTTTACTTCCTTCTGTTACTGGAAATCCATGCCACAAGGAAGCAAGCAGCCATCAAGGAGTGTTCTCCAGCTATCGTGGTAGTGACAAAGGAGAAAATGGACTTCATCGGTATATTACTTGTCTTACTGCAAGGTAAGAGTTGTGTAGATTAAAAAGTCCACTGGGGAGTCCAAATAGAAATAGCCAGTAAGAACAAGAGATACCGTTGATCTTTGTTTTTAGGCTTGAGGCACCTACAGTTAAACAGTTTCGTAGGCTGGTTTCCTTTCATCATAAATTGCAGAAGGCTTTTTACCCTCCAAGAACTTCCAATGTGTTTTTTAAAACTTTGAAAATTGCATTTGGAGGAGAGGGGGGAAATGAAGAGTCTGGCAGGGGAGTAAGTCTGAAATGTTGGGAATTGTTTGACACTGGGCCGTGCAATGTTTTTATGACTTCCCAAGAGCCATGAATCACTTAAGATGCTTTAATTTTGCAGAACAAAAGAAAGTTTTCATTTTAGACAAGTTTAGCAGGTGAGCCTCATTTCTTACACAGCAAAGTAACAGCAATTTACAAACATAAGTTAGTTAACTGGGCCCCCATGTCAACTTAAAGTTAGTTAAATTTGGATATTGGGCCTTAAAAGCTTTCAGATGAACTCATGTTTGTGAATTGGATCCAGTATGTTAAAGTCATAGGGGTGAAATCTTGATCTCATTTAAGTCAATTCAAATTTTGCTGTTGACTTCAAAGGAGCCAGGATTTTACCCACAGGGTCAATCCAGCTATCCTTACTCAAGCAAAACTTCTATTGTGATCAAGATTTCCATCTGGAAGCAGTTTTTTCCCCATAATTCACCAGAGATTTCTGGATTTTGTGCGTAATCATACTCACACCTAGAGCATGTTATTTTGTGGTTAGCAAACCACTGGCTTCCTCCCTTTAGTAGTGCATGGAATTTATCCAGCCATTTTTACCTAGATAAGCTTGCGGGCAGCAGGGTGGGAATTGACCACAACTAGGGATTACCCCACAAACAGGTGGCTGGGGAACCCTGCCCATATCCAGATACTTTACTTCATTAAATTATTGATTTAGAAATGGTGCCTACCCTTATTTAGCTCAAGGCACATGAATGATATACAATAAAAACATGGGACCTGATTTACTCTTGGCTTTCATGCATTTCCATTGGAGTGGTTGGTACTTGGTGCTTCAGAAATTCTGTCTACTCCCAAAACTCCAAGAGAAGAGGGCATTACCAAACCAGAAAACAATTTCGACCCTTTCAGATCCACCATCCCTCAGGCAAATATCTAGCAGAAAGACACTATATTGTACACTGAAGGCTGACAGACCTGGGCAGTGTTACACTAGTTGGGTAGCGAATTCCAGAGTTGGGAACCTTCAAGTTTAAATACAAGGAGAATTCAAACAAATAAATTTCGTTTCTTCAGTAGTTAGGGTCTGCAATAGTTTTCAAATAATCTCTGCTTTTAGGAATATGGATATGCGACAGTCTATGAATATTGAAAAACCTGTAGGGGAACACTTCAACCTCCCTGCTCACTCCCTTAACGACTTGTTAATAGCTGTGTTGACACAGATGAATAACAAATCACAGCTTCAAAGAGAGTCTGCAGAGCTCGAACTTATATGCAAATTTGACTCAGTTGCCTTGGGGTTGAACAGGGACTATGGATTTTTCTCGCATTACATCAAGTGAATTGACCTCCCCCCTCCTCTATGTGCTGTTCCCCAGTGTTTTGAATCCTAACACCTACTTTGATTTGCTGTTACAGCCTGACCTGATGCTATGTCATACACTCCCCTGCATTTAATTTCCTCCCACTCTGTAACTTTCCTATCTTCAAAGCGTCTGACGAAGTGGGATTTTCTCCCACGAAAGCTCATGCGATTAATAAATCTGTTAGTCTTTAAAAGTGCCGCAAGACTCTGTTGTCTTTATGAATATTGGGTGAGATTTCAAAAGCACCTGGATGATTTGGGACAATTTGCTTTCAATGGGAGTTGCACTTGCAAGCCATAGAAACACTTTTGGAAAATTTTATTCTCGATTGTCAAAATTCAGGAACAGAGCCTTATTTCCTTTGAGAAAACATAGGCCTCTTCCTTATTTTCAGTAGATGTATAAAAGGCCTCAATGTGGGTGTAGTTGTAATTAACCTTGACTCTAACGCTGCTTTAGATTTCCACAACAGTATACTTCAAACACATACAAGGTTATTATAAGAAGGAGGGAGAAAAATTGTTCTCATTAACCTTTGAGGTTAGGAGAAGAAGCAACAAACTTAAATTGCAGCAAGAGGGGTTTAGGCTGGACATTAGGAAAAACTTCCCGAATGTAAGGTTAATTAAGCATTGGAATAAATTGCCTAGGGAGCTTGTGATATCTCCATCATGGGGAGGTTTTTAAGAACAGGCATTAGACAGATACCTATCAGGAATGGTCTATTATAATGCAGACCTGCCTTGAATGCAGGGTACTGGGCTAGATGATCTCTTGAGGGCCTTTCCAGTCCTACACCTCCATGATTAGATAAGAGGGCCTACGGCTTGTCTTCACTCAGTTTTTACCTGTTGTCAGTTACCGTATAGAAAGGACCCACTTTTTTGCCTAGTGAAGACAGGGCCTCGATGCAACACATCTTTAGCGTAAATGCGATTCAGGTTCTGTAACCTTTTTCTCTGTGCCGTCAGTTTCAAGTGCAGCACGGCGGCCCATTCAAGTGACTGGTGTGATCGGAGGCTCCGTCAGCATAGAGTGTCCCACCACAGGCACTTCCGGGAGAAAATTCTGGTGCAGAGAGCTGGAGAATAAGGGCTGCATCACTGTCATCTCCACCACTCCACACATCCATGAGAATTACGAGGACCGAGTATCCATCACCGAGAGCTCCCAGGAAGGACCATTTCAGATTACAATGAGAAGTCTGGAAGAGGACGACGCTGGACTATACACATGTGGAACAGGAAACCTAAATGACAGAGGCAGTGGAAGGACCCTCCAAGTGGAACTGAAGGTTTCGAAGGGTAGGGGGTCATTCTGGCCAGCATCTCTCTTTGCACTGCAGGATTTTGCAGGAGTACAGCCTGTAGCGTCACTGAGCGTACGATATCGCTCTGTACCGCGTCACTGCTGATGTGGTGCCATTGGCTATGTCTACACTTGCTAAAACTAGTTTGAATTAGTTAGTTAGAACTAAGTAATTTGAACTAATTTTAGTTCGTTCCAATTAGCTTAATTCGAACTAGCACGGCCACACTGGAACGTTAGATCAAACTAAGCAAGCACTTGTTTGGTTCGAATTAGCGATCCCCATTCATTTCAATGGCCAGTTAGTTCGAACTAAGAAATTAGTTCGAATTAACATGGCCACATTGGTTAATTCAAACTAATTAGTTAGAATTTACCCTTTAGTTCGAAGACCCTATTCGAACTTATTAGTTCGAATTAAGGAATCCCTTAATTCGAACTAAAGCCTTGTGTAGCCAGGGCTTTAGTTAGTTCGAATTAAGCCTCCTTAATTCGAACTAACTTCCAGTGTAGACATAGCCTTTGAGACTGTGAGATCACTCTGAACCCCCTTCACGCTGGCTGTGAACATCCCTGGCGATCCCTGCTTTATTAATGCAAATCCCACCATGACTCTTAGGACCCACTGTGCGAACACATTTGGTTTCTGATCCCTGCAGGAAATGCTCCGTCCCAAATGACCATTTCGTCTTCTGAATCCCTGGGAAGTGACAGACCTCCTGTGATTTCTCTTCTGCAGTCAGTACCAGCAGAGTCTGGCAACAAAGGGGCTGACAATCAAGGTGATATTTACTGCATCCCTGTCTATAGCCCCTTGGGGCCAAGGGAAGTCCCCATGTCTCTCTTAGGGTGGGGGAGGCCTCAGGTTCTCACTGATGAGGTGATGTTTGTGGGAATCTTACCCCACAGCTGCCTGTGCTGTGCTTGGCTTGGAAAATTTCAGAGAACCTTTCACCAGGACTGGGTTCAGTAATGTACAATTACTTCTCTAATCTAGGAATTCATCTGCTTCCTCCCCCGCACTCCCTTCCACCCCTGGTCATTGTGGTATCTGAGTGCCTGACCCTTGTTAACGGATTTTATCCACACAGCCACCCCGTGAGGTGGGGGAACCATCATCCCTACTTGACAGATGGGGAACAAAGACACAGGGTACTATAAGTGACTTGCCTTGGGTCACATGGGAAGTCTGTGGCAGAGTAAAATCTCCTGACTCCCAGTCCCCTGATTTCCCTGTGAGGATGTCTTCCTTCTCCAAATCATCAACAGATCCTAAATACTGAGACATTTGGTGACGTTACTGTGTCAGTCCATCTAGTCTCTTCCAGCCAAGATCCTGTCTATTTGTATTATTTTTATTATTATTGTGAGAACTATGTCAACATGTCAACTATGGTCTAGAAACTAGATTTTTGCAGTAAATGTCTATTATGGATCATCAGCAATGTCCTGTCAAAGATTGTGATTGACTCTTTTCTCACAGTTAGTGTCTTTGACCCTCAAGAACAAACAAAGGCTAAATCCTAACTTTAGTAACACCAACATAGCAGCCCTACTAAATATAGTATGAGGAAATGAGAGCAGAGTATTGCTCAAGAGCTTCGCAGTTTGAAACAGAAAAGCCCATGCCAAATTTGGTCTTATTCATATTGGTGTAAAGCCATGTAACTCCAGAGAAGTCAATGGAGTATCTCCAGATTTACCTGCTGAAGATCAGCATTTGCCCCTTGTATATCCGTCCCTAGTTTTGACTCTGCAAGTTGATTTATTTGAAAAGACACATGTCAAGACTGGGAAATGTAGCAACGATCCATTTTTAATCTACTTGCCCACAGCAGTCACACAACCACAAACGATTAACAGAGCCAGGACAAAATATACCTCCGATGCTGCACCTGCCATCGAATTCCGGAAAGACCTGAGAGTTAGGTCTGCAGAAGTCACCAGCAGAGCTGCTGTCTATGCAACGGCTGGACGTATGATGAGGGACGTACCACGGAATTCCAGGACAACCAACTCCGCACATCCCATGCACACAAAGAGGTGAGTTCCACAAACATCCCCCAACCGTGCTTTGCCAGCATTACTTCTCCCCTATATCACTTCGCTTCCTTTCAATCTTACAAATATTGCCTGGCTGGTCAGCCACGTGGTTTGTATGAGGAGTGGATCTGCATGTCAGAACTGGCAGCAAAACCACATCCCCTTTGACTCAATATTTTCCAGACTCTTGAGAAGCAGTGGGAAGGAGATCTTTGAAATCCTGATACCCGTGGTCCTGTTAATACTGCTGCTTGTGGCTGCCGTGATAATTGTTAGAAAACAGCTACTGCGGAAGAAAGGTAAGAGAAAGGTCACATACCACAGACTGGGGTTAGTAATACCTGCCACTCTGGTAAAAAGAAAGGACAAGAGAGTTTGTACAGTTGTTGAACTAGAATTTCTCCTTGAAAAGGATGGGTTTCTGCTTTGGATGGATTCACGTTGTTTTCCCTGAGAGGCAAGGAGTTCTGTTTTTATTTTACCCTGTGAAAACTGCAAGCAGTTGTGAAAGCAACCTGGACCAAATTCACAAATACTCATGAAAATAGACTAAAAGATCTGTGCAAAAATCAACCATTCTATTTCGATTCTTGTTTGTACCACACACGTCATACCTGCTGCACCTATTACATCATGGGGAAAATTGCCAGTCAGCTGGCTTCATTTCTAGAAAAAAATGAACAGCTAGACAGGCAGTAAAACAATTTCAGATGAAACTCAAAACATACATCCTGCCATCCATATCCTTAGGCCAGAGTATTAGCTGCCATGTCCTGGCCTAATTCCAACATGACTAATTATGTTCTGCCTGTATAAAATTGCCCTATGGTTTCAATTCATGCTTTTTATTTACTTCATTTGCTCACCTGAATTGTTGTATTATGTTGCTATCCAGCTGCCTTCCACCCGAGAGGGGGCTGAATTTCAGTGAAGACAGCGTAAGCAACTTGTCACCTGTTTTGTGAAGTTTGGCAAACAGAAACTGTGGCTGAAAATTCCTAGAGAACCTTAGACTAGATCCTGATTTACAGAGGTGCCCAGCAAGCCCATCTCCACTGATGGGAGGTGCATATGCTCAGTGCTTCTCAAAATCCAGCCATCAGCTTCTGCCACTAAGTGTTCAGCTGGTAGGCCTAGGGACTGCAGCTGCTTTATAGGCATGACAATCTCTATGTTTGGATGTTTAGGACAAGGAGCTTCCAGTGAAACCCGCAGCATAAACCTGAGATTGAGTGCACTCGAGCAAGTTCAAGGACACATTCCAGTGGAAAATATCTACAGCGTATGTCCCCGCAAGCTTCAGGGAGCTGAAAGGAACAGTAAGTTCACCCGCAACTATTAAATCTCTAATAAATTACTCTTTACCCACGGTCTTTCCAGTCTATGGCTGATGTTCACTAATGTCAGAGGGCGAGATTTTCCTGTTATTTACAGTAGTACTATGCTGGAGAAGGGCCGCTGAAGTCCTAGGAGATATTTGGATTTTCACGAGTGCAACTACTCTGTTCTAGTCAGGTTCTCCTATCGGGCTAATGTACCTCAGTGCCTCCCAGGAGTGCATTAAGCAACGTGACCACATCTGTCACCTATGGGTCATCCTCTCTCCAGGGGAAGAAGAATATGCAATGGACTGTCTTGTTTTGGTTGGGTCTTAAGTCTGTTTGTTTTTTAGCATACACGTAGCTATGACTTTATGTTAGAGACAGCAAGGCCAGAGAAACACACTTTCCACTGAGGTTTGTGTTGGGCCTTCGTTCCCAGGGGAGCTCATTCCACAGTATTACCCAGGCGCCAAGAAAGTTCTGTCTCTCACCCAGCCCCACTTACCCCTGACTATATTGAAAGGAGCATTGGCCTACATGAACCACTGACATATATGCATGTGGACTGAAAACTTTTGGGATTGGTTACAGAACTGGCCTCAGCCACATCTAGCAATCCCATTTCCTCTGGCTTAGGTAGCACACACTTCTGCCGTGCTAGGTATGCACGTGGCTGAAGTGCACGGTGGATAGGGATATAGAGTAAAATCTGTTGGCAGCTGCAGTTTGGATTCCCAATGCTGAGCAAGTAGAGAAAGTTGCTGCTTACTACCTGGTTACTCTTGTGACTGGGGCCTCCCAGGATACCCTCCTGGACATGCAAAAATCAGGGCATGCTGCAAAACTGGGAGTCAAACTCCCCAAACGCTGATGGCTGGTACTTAAACCAGTCTCCCTATCAGTCACAACCAGGTTTCTACTTCCCCACACTGGTTCCCAAGAAGCATGTCCAAAGTAGAAACAGCTCCCTTTATTGCACTCCAGTTCCTCTGGCTCCCACCTAGCTGCACGGTCGCTTAAAGAAATAGGTTCTCCTGACCCCAAAGGGGCAGCCACATCACACAGAACAATATAGGTTTGGATCTTGCCCCAAATACTACACTGATAACCAATCCTTTAGTAACTACAAATAAAGGTTTAATACAAGAGGAAAAGAAGCAAAATATGAGAGATGTCAAAGTGAATTACATACCTCCAAATGATGTAGAGTCTATGTAAAGCAGTTTGCAGGTTAGTTCCTCTGGTAAACACCCAGCACTTGGGTGGGTCTCAGTCCTTTGTCCAGTCGCAAAGGAATAATTTCAGACGTGGGTGTTGGTTGTAGACTGAGAACTGAAGACAAGATGGATGCTGCCTTTTATCACTTCTGGCCTTCTACCACCTGTGTGCAGTTCTTTCCAATCAAAATGGAGTTGAGTCACATGTTCCAATCCTAATGGCTCAACAGGTTTCACCTGGGAGCTTCCTTAATTGGTCATTAAGGAGACAATGGCTATAGACAGCCTGTCTGGAGAGTTTCCCAGAATCATACAGGTTGAAATATATATATATATACTTCCAATACAGATGCAATTCCTATACATAAACCATATAATCATTCCCAGCAAATTACACCCTTTCTACTGGTACCAAACACCACACAGTTCCTATGGATTATTGCAATTAAGGAATATTAATAAGAAATAGTATCATAAATGGTCCCCTAAATCCAGACAGTATGACAACTCTGTTCAGTAGGAATTCAGCCTCTTACTTTAGCTAAGAACCAGCATGAAAGGGCCATGGATATGGGGGTGCGAGGAAATCTAGTTCTTACATAGGTGCGCTTAGGCCACCAGACAATTTCCCATGATACGCTCGCCCACCACAGGAAAGGAGTAATAGGGACACTGTGGAAGTGTATAAATAGATGAGGAGTCTATTTTAAGGACTTTCTCACTCTTTCCCCCTCCCTTTCCTCTCATTTCAGCAGGACTTTCTCTCCAAAGTATAATTAAGAGGATGACGGAGTCATCCACAATTACCTGAGCTGTCAGTAGCAGCTGCCTGATGATACCCAGATGTTTTGGCTCCTCGTCAAAGCCGTCCCCTTGTCTGCAGCTTTTCCAAACAGGCCCGTAGCAGTTCCTGCATTGCATCACCCACACTATTTCTTTAGATGCAAACAAAATTTCGTTGAGACGCTCGGACGCTACGGAGATGTGAGAAACCTGCCAATCCTTTCCATGCATGAAAGAGACTGGAACGTAGGATACCATAGTCTGTCTACATTAGAGCAGCTATTCCATTCCATGCATGAAAATGGAGAGCAGAGCAGCAGGTGTTGCCATGCATTATGGGACTTTGAATGGTAAATCAGACAGCAGATTCAGAGTCCTGGCTTAATCAAGTGAAACGCCGTTGATGTCACTGAAATCATAGCCACTTACCTTAGGTCTGGATTTGACCCCAGGTCTCCTAATAACGGAGCGGGGGGGCGGGGAGGGGGCGAGGTATCAACCTCACAAATTCCTCAATGGGCTAAAAATACAGCTCATCCCATTGATTGTGTCCAGCCTTGTTAGTCAAAGCGTAGAGTACATTTTTCATGCAAGTGGCCAAATCCATCCCTGCTGTAACTCCAGTGGCGTTACACTTGAGTTTGAGCCGTCCTCGGCTGCCGCTACATTGATTCCAAGTAGGAGCAGAAATGGAAGAGCTGAAATGCATCGTGACATTGCTAGCCCATATTGTTCAGACCCAAAGGGCCTGAACATGTCTCCCTATGGAGCGTGCAAAGCTTCTGAGGTTCCCCTCCTACTAAAAGCAACTGAAATCCACACCTATTAAACCCACCCTATAATATCATTGTCGAGATTACTTGCACCTGGCAATTATTACCCCTCGAGGCTGCGTCGCGAGGCCTGTCTGCTTACTAAAGGAGATAAATATTGACATTGCATCCAGGGAGCCAGTGCTTTACAAATATTACGTTGATAAGGCTCCCCTCTAGCTGGGTGTAGCTAGCCCCTGTTCCAGTTGGAGACATGGATGCACAGAGGAGCTAAATGACCACATTGTGCCCAAGTCACACATCGGTAACTTGTGGTAACTTTAGTACCTTCCCAGGCTACTCTGAGGGCTAAAGAGGCCTGCACAAGTTACGACGACCGCCCAGGTCTTCTGCCGCAACCTTCTGCCCCAGCATGTCCCTAGAATAGGGCTGATTGGGGGGGGGAGTCCACAGAAGACCGCCTTTATGGCTGCGTTCTGCCGGGTCTGTCCTGGGGCACTCACATGACTCCTGGGCTCAAGGCTTTTAGAATGTGTTTACATTCCCCTGGCTCATATACGGAGCAAGCAGGGGGCTGGAGAGAGGGCTGGGGTCTCATTCCAAATTGTGTATTCCAGGGTCGACCCACCACATTCATTACCTCTTGTTGACTTGCTAGGGTTAATCTGTATGTCAAACCAGTGACGAGGGTTCCAGAGAGGGAGAACCAGAGAGACAAAAACTACGCAAGGACAGTTTCTTTCCTTTCTTACTGCAAACTATGCCTTAGTAAGTCCACCAGCTCCATCCCCTAAATAGGCATCTAAGAGCAACTATCCCCCAGATAACAAAGCTCATCTCTCAGCGCCCACAGATCGAAAGACAATGGCCTGCGTATACGCCTTCCTCTCTAGGGGTTTCCCTTCACTTCTTTTAGCGCAAAGTTCACCATCACCATCTTAAGAGGCAAAGAAATTACATTGGGATGATAAATGGCCACCCTGTTCTGCGTGAAGCTTATGCAATGACCAGCAGCCTTAGGAAGTGATTTGCAAGATGTGTGACTTAAAGGACCATTTATTTTTGTGCGACACATTTAACCTTGATACTGCTGCCATCCTTCGGGTAGTCAGCTCAATGTCTGAGCTGGTAAAGTGAACAACAATACTACTAATACCTAGTCCTGGTATAGGGCTTTTCATCTGTAGCTCTCAAAGCAGTCAGTGTGGAAACTGAGGTACAGATTCGTATCATGGAAATTAGGGACAGCTTGCTTATCGAAGGCGAGATCAGCCAGTCTAGTTTAACTAGCTCCAGTACCAAGAATATTACACTGCTTAGTAGCGTTCACAGTGAGGCCATTTGCCTGATGGCCTCAATGTCTTTTTTAAAGTTCATTTTCTTCATGTTGTCGCTTGGACAATGGTAACTAGCTACTGGCCATTCCTAAGGGGAAATCTTAGCCTTCTTGACAGCAATGGGGCCCAGATTTAATGAAGGTGTTTATGCAATTCAGGTGGTTTAGAAGAGTGTTTCCCAACCAGTGTGCCACGGCACACAGGTGTGCCACAGAATTGTTTGAAAAAACTAGTCGAAGAGGGCCCGCTTGGCTCATGAATATTCATGAGTTCATTTGGAACCATTATGGTGGTGTACCTCAAAATAATTAACGGTATCGAGGTGTGCCACAGCAGAGAAAAGATTGGGAGCCACTGGTTTAGCAAGTAGAACTGATTCATTTTTTTTTTATTATTTAAAAAAAAAAAAAAAAAATGTTTGTTTGAAAAACAAACAGAGCATTTTATTAGTTGCATCAGCTTATATCTTTCTCTCATGCGCCATCATATAATAAAATAATGACCACATGCAATAAAGTAATCGACCCTGTGAGTTTACCCCGCACTGAAGGAGCCAAACAGACTCTGTGGGCGGCGGAAGCCCCGCCCCCTCAAGCCCTACTGGGCGTGCTCAGGCTTTTGCCCCAATATAAGAGGGAGTGGCCTAGCTCACTCTGGGCTGACTGGCGAGGAGAAAGGATCTGTGCAGGCAGCTCCTGCATCAGAGGGTCACCCATTGCAGGTGGCAAGGAGAGGGAACCCTTGAAGGGAGCCACCCAGAGCCGCTACCCTGTGTTGGCCACCAGGAGACAGACCCGCAGGCACTGACTCCAGCCTTTGGATCCCAGGATCCTTCCGAGCAGTAGTTGGCCACCCCTGTGGGATGTGTGAAGGTCTGGGAGGAGGACACGCTGAGGGATGGATACCTACTTGGATAGGAAGTAGCTCAGGGGCCTGTGTTGTGGAGCCGGGATTGGCTGTGGGTCAGGCTGCTGTGGTCCAGATCCCTGCTGACTTGGTCCTGGGCCCCCCCCCCTCCCACACCAATAGGGCCCTGGGTTGGGACTCAGTGGAGGTGGGGGGGGAGCCTGAGTCCCCCTACCCTGGGTGACCGGTCCCTGGGACAGTCACCCCTCTATTACCCTGTTTCCTACAGGCTTCTACTAGACTGTATATTGATGCTGTGGCCACAAGCCCACCCTGTCCTGAGCCCGAAAGGGGCTCACTAGGCTTGTAAGGCTGTGGAGGCACCCTCTCTGTTTGGGCTCCCCCCCAGACTTTCCCCATTTGGGGAGCATGGGGGAGGGCGTGGCCCCTGACAGCCCCATAAACATATTAGTGTTACATGAGCTTACAGACATAGGGGCACATATACATAGTGAGCAATGTGAAGTGTGTCCCCCATGGGTATTTCCAGCATTACATTACAGGAAGGGGTATAGATAATATTCCCTCCTCAACAGGGCAGGTGCTGCATTACACACCTTAGTTCTTTGGCTCAGTCAAGCTGGGTACATGTCCAGGTGGTGATGCTGTGCTAAGTGCCAGCAGGAAATGCTTTCATTTGGGAAACAGCAGCACTTACATAATGTTCAAGACTCAGCAATTTTTGCTGGCAATACCTGAAAGAATGTACCAGATAACTGATTGTTCAAAGAGGGAGGCCTGGGTGAGCTAGAAAAGGTCTGCCTTGTCAGACAGTTGAGCGGTGAGCTGGAAACGTGCTGGTTAGGGAGTTGTAATTTGTGCATTCTTCCACATGTCTCCCCCCCCCGCCCCCCCTCCTTTCCAGGCTTGTCTATTCAAAGAATTGTTCCATGTTTGCATAACCGGTAATAGTTACATCATCCTAGGAGTCCTTTAACAGGCAGGCACTATGATATAGAGGTGAGCAAGATATCCTGGTATGCAGGAGCCCTGTGTTCTCGGCTCGTCTCTGACCATAATCTACTGGCTGACTTTTGCCTTGTCGCTCTCTCTCGCTCTACTTTAATCTCCCTGGCACTGAAACCAGAATTATGTATAGTGGTCGCCATTATAAAATGCTCTCGGAGCGACTGTTCAACAATGTTGGCTGAATGTTAGCTATTAAGGGGCTCCCACGATCTTAGGTCTCAGCGCCATAGCTGGAATCTTTGCTTCAGTTTGCCTGTTTGGACTATGGTCCCACGACAATCGAAAGTTGCCTCCTTTAAGAAAAAAAAAAAAAAAAAAAGCCCTAAAGCCTCAGGTTCAGTCAATACCAAGGCTGGGATTTTCAGCAGCACTTCGGTCACGTGGGCACACTGGTTTTTGCTGGAAATCGATGGGTTGTGTGAGGCCGATTTTTCAAGCCACAAGGGGCGGGGTGCACGTGCTGGTGATGGTTTCTGCCCATTGTGCTACGTCAGTCGCATGTAGGCCTGTGCTACACTTCCATGTTTTATGATATAGCAAAGTTGGTTCAAGATGTGACCTATAGTTTTACCTCTGGAACCAGGCAGGGGCCCGTCCCCATGTAAACACCCCCAGAGTTGGGCACAGAAGCGATGGCAGGACCGAGAACAGCTGGAGCTTGGGAAGACGCTGGGAAGTTGGGATCTGCAGGTGCAGGAGCAGCCACTGGGGGGGGGGGGGCTGGGAAGGGCGTGGGAGCCAAGCATTTGAAGCGAGTACCATGGCATCTGGGATCAGACGAGGGAGCTGTCAATGGGGCCTGGAAGGAGGTTGGAACCCCCAGCTTAGATCCCGCTTCCCAGCCTGGAGCACCACCCTCCAGCCCCACCATGGGGGTCTCACTACCACTCATCATGTCCCCTGCTAGCCCTGCAACCCCTCCCCAGGCCCTCAAGTGGGTAAAGCTATATCGCTCTAACGGTGATATTAGCGGTGTACCCCTTCCCTGCTTATAGGAGGCTGCAGTGAAAAAGCTGCCATTACGTCTCGACATAACCGAGTCCCTAAATTACCACAGTGCTCTTCTTTGCCTCCTGCCACTGCGTTACCTTAGACTCAGTGCTAGCATTGTTTGAGTAAAAAAAAAAACCAAACCTACAGTCCTGTGTTCCTGTTACGGTCTGTGGTCTTTTCCCCAGGTTCTCGTGTACCTCATGAACCATATCACTGCAGACTGGACATATAAGAGCTGCTGTGACGGCCTCGCTGAACATCGATCACCAAGCATAGCTGATTAAGGACCTGACCCACATGCAAAGCAGTCTCCAATCAGCGCCCGATCCCAAACAACTAGAAGATGTTCCCCTCAATATTTATTCACTATGGATAAAGATTTCCTCATATGAGGAAATCTTTAATAGACTGACGTGATGCCTAGGTTTTTTTCCTTGGCTCTTTGCACAGAAATGATTTCACCCGATAAGCTCATTCAAATTTTGCCTATAGTTTTAAAGTTAACTTTTAGTGTCAGCTTGAACATAGTGTCAGCTTGAATATAGTTGGCAATCCAGTCCCCAGAAAAGGGGAATTGTTTCGAAGAAAAGTTTCTCATGTTTCATTTTTGTTGCTCAATTTCTGATCAGCTATGCAACTGGCTGGAAAAACAGAGCTTTTTATTTTTTTCTTTTTCTTTTCCAAACACTTTGTACATATTTTTCATTAAAATAAATAAAAATATTTTGGACAAAATTTTAGGCAAATGCTTGTTAGTGACCTGACTCCCGTTTATCATTGATGTAAATGGATTGACTCTGGTGCAGTTACATTTAATTCCAAAGTATTACCGCTTCTGCTTACCAATCTATCCTCATTTATATTCTTTTCCTACACTCTCCTTCCTTCCCCAGACTGAAGAGCTCTGTGTAGCTTTTACCTCCTGCCAACAGAAGTTGGTCTAATGGAAGATATAATCTCACTCAGATTGGTCTCACTTTTAATTTAAGTGAAATCAGATTCAGACCCTAAACCACTATCACAGCCCTAGAGTAGGTCTGTTGATGTATACCCATGCTGATAGGATTGAGGGAACATACACTGCCATGGTCCACGCAGAACATCTCTCCCCCCCAGCTACTTCACAGTGGTTCTCGATCCTGTTCCATAGTGAGTACCCCCTTTCATAACTTCACATTCCAGACCAGGACTTCGTATGACCAGCGTGAGGGACAGAATGGACTGTGCTCCTCTGGGAGGAAAAGACAACCATGGGACCCATCCATGTCCAATAGCTTCAATAAAGAGTCCTCTTTATATTCCTCATGGATAAATCCTGTCTCTTCCTAACAGAAGGAAAATAGAGACCCTTTCCCCCCTTCTTTGATGCTATCCTTTTCCAACATCTGTAAGGAAAAAGAAAACGATCTAAATCTGTTTTAAATGAGCTATTAAACTTTTATTAGCTGAAACAAAGCAAAAGGACTTTGGACATCCATCTTAAATACAATTAGACATTTACAAAATTGCAAGAACAAATACTGTCATGACACATGATGTCAGTTTCTCAGGGACATTGCTCACGGCGAGTAGCTTGTACAGTACAGACATCGTGAATAACAGACAATTTGATCCTGTCATATTAGTTACTTATGAACAAATACACATTAAATATGTTTTACTATAAATACATTTTAAATAAAATAGATTATTTAAATACAGCATATTTAAAATAAATAACATTTAGAACCTGCATAGCACCTTTCAGTGAAAGACCTTGAAGTGTTTTTTCAAAGATGAATGTTACGGTGGAAGTGAAGTTTTAGCTCTAAGTAAACAAGTTAGTGTCTGATGAGCTCCCATCACTTATACCTGTTCATAATATGATGTGGGAACTTCGAGGTTCTGCTTTGGGTGAACACTGTTTTAAGGTGATCTGATTCTCCTCTCACTGGCATCAGAAGTGAAGGCCTGGGCCTCTTCAGTGGCAAAACTCCCATTTGACTTCTGCAGAGCCAGGATTTCACTCCAATTACATAGCTACATGACTCCATTTATTACGGCGAGGCTGATCCTGACTATGTGATGTAAGTGAAGGGAGAAGCAGGCCACTTGAGCTGGAAAGTGTGGCGCCTAATCTTACTCAGAGAAAGCATCTCATTAACAGGACTATACAGAGGAGTAAGGATTGTAGTCCTGAGGACAAGCTTCAGCTGAAAGGAAAACAGACTCCTGTGAATTTTCTGGTACCTCCCTCCTCCTAGAAAGGTAGAAGTGCTTTTAGAAGCATGTTTCTCACTATATTCAGATGCTTCCATTTCTAGCCCTGATTGGGACCAAGCAGTACAGAGGCAAAGAACAATTTAAAAAATTATCTGTTGAAGCTGTGGATGAAGAGTCTGTCTACGTAATGCAACAGGTGCAACAATATGGCTGAAAGAGATGTTCCTGGCCTGATTTAAAGCCAGCACTTGGTTCAGGCCCATAGCTGGTAGCGAGTACCAGAAAAGCAGAGATGTAATGTTGTTGGGTCACGTGAAATGGAAACAACATCAATTTGTTCCTGATGTGATGGTTCTACTCCCACGGCCTGGGGCTGAGTGAGTGCTCCGAAGTACAACTTGGGGCTATCTATTTTAGCTATTCAGCTCTCTCAAATGAAAGCAGCTCACAGCCTACATCACCAGATCCCTTGAGACTGTCAAGGTCAGGGTCCTGGCTGGGGAATTCCTCCCTGTGCCATGCAGACATCTGCCCCTTTCAGTAACAAACAATTAACATTCTCAGCTGGTGTAAACAGTCAGACATCCCTAGGCTTCCACGGATCTACATACAGTTTACAGCACAGTACTACAGAAGCTAAAAAGGACACGAAGATTTGTAAATAATTTAAAAATAAATAAGTTATTGGAAAAAAGAAGTTGGCTGTGTTCTGCATTATCTCCACGTTCTTATTTCATAATCCCTTCCATCCATCCAAAGAGAATGTTCATCTCGCCCAGGGCCTTGTTTGCCGCAGTGTTTCTATCCAGCTAAAGAAATAAAACCGAGTCATGGTGTTAGTTCCTCCATAAAAAGCTGGAGATACAATTACAAGTTTATCACATTAATTTGGTTTTGCATATACAAATTTTACTTATGTAATAAATGTTCCCTCTCAGGACTTTACTAATGGAGCTCATTTTACATTTTTTCAGAAGATTTTCTCTTAATCTTATAAATTGAAGCCTGCTGACTGAAATGGTAGTCACCATAAAAATTCATGATTTGCCAATAGGTGCAACGCAGGTAATTTCTATGTAGAATCTGGAGCAAAACCATAGTCTCTTGGACACAGGGTGTGGCAACTATTTGCAAATTGAGATTCTTAAAAGCAACAGGCAAAATTTCCAAAAAACCCCACGTGCTGCAGAAGCCTAATTCCCATTTCTAAATATGACTTGGGCAACAGTTTCACTCACATGTAGGAGACTAAATCTCATTTGGAAAAAGGATTTAGGTACATAGACTTTAAATGTCTGTATGCCTAAATCCTTCTTCCAAACAAGATTTAGGCTCTTACGTTAGTTGGACGTTGCAATTGCGAGTTCAACAACACTTGAAGGCTTTTCAAAATCTGGGCCAAAGATCTTTGGGGCAGGGTCTGTCTTTCCATATGAGTGCATGCAACATCAAGTATGATGGGGCCCTGATTTTGGTTTTCCTCCAGGAGCTACTATTATACACATTAATAAAATAAGGAGGAGGAGGAGGAGGATGTGGTTTGCGGTTTGTGCCCCCTCCCGCCACTAGACAGAGCAATCCATTGTGCATGCAAGGAATGCCTGGGTGAATTCCTCAAGTTACCTTTTCATATTCTCCTCTGATGCATTCAAATCTGTGGTTTGACACTTTCCCACAGGAACACTTCCTCTGATCATGCTACGTAAAAGAAAACACAAATAAGTTGTTAGAGCTATTGGGCAAAACAAATTAATTTGCTTATTGCCTATTTTGGGGAGCAGATTAAGGGCAGCCCTGGAGACTGAAGTCCGTGCTTTGGCACTAAGCTACTCTATATTGCCCTCAGTCTGTCTTGCAGAAAAGAAAGTGTGCTGAGTCTCCCATGGCCCTGGCAGTCCATTCCTATTTTGCTTCGACTGCAAACGACTGGGAACTAGCACCAGTTGTGGCAGCATTTTTCTCATGAATGTCCAAGAAGAGTTAGACAGAGATCCAACCACTCATTGCAGAAAAGTTGTCAAACACATGATTATCCTCTACCAAGAGGTGGCCTGGAGGCGAAGGCTCTATGGCCCAGATCTGTAAAAGGTATTTAGGCACCTAGCTCCTACTGAAATCAATGAGATTTTAAGTTCCTAAGTAGTGTTGAGGACTTGGGGCTACGTTGCATTTCTAATACCTGAGTCAATCAGTCACCCAGCACGGACAGACAGCACAGGCTATGCCAACGTATTTTATTAAACATTTTCTTTTTTAAATATATTTTACACTCAGTTCTTACAACTACTGGACTCAAGTCTCCATCTTTTCAGGATGTTCCTGGCCCCACTCTATGGCATTAAAGAAACTGGATATAGCTTCCATGCTTACACACTGCCGCAGTTTCCCCTTAATGCTGAGGAAGGAGTTAGACAGCCTACTGACTCTTCTGCGAAGCTCGGAGCTTGTGGCTTCATAATGCCTGAAAACACTTTCAATGTAGAACCTCAACAGATGGCGGAGCAAGCAGCAGCACTCTGCAACCTAAGGTGAGAGGAGAGATTTTGAGGTTTATTGCAAAATCAAAGTGTCCTACGTCTCTAATTGACTGGCAGGCAAAATCTCTTGTTACACACATTAACTTATAGTAAATGAAAGACATACATATATATTTACAAAGTAAGTCTTGAACTCATAGGCAATTGGGCACAATGTTCAAGCATTTTAATTCCATAAAATGGCTCCCCTGTTCACACCAAGTCCTGACGACCATAAACATTTCCCAAGATTATTTCCATTCTGTTTACTCTCGTTTTTCATCTAGCAAGCTCTCGGCAGGCTTTTGTCAATGCAACCATTGCAATGTAAGCTTGGGGAAATTCTTCTCTCTGAACCCGGCTTTGGATCTAGTGTGACTGCAGTGGTATCATATCTCTAGTGTATGTTTGACATGAGAAACTCCAATGGAGACCAATGGAAGTTATGCACCGAGCAGAATAGGAAAGAAATCCAGGTGCAGCTTGAAGAGGAGAATATCTGCTCTTCATAAAGAACATTTCAGAATGCATTAAAGGAAACAGTTGAAGTCAAACTGCTGAGGCAGCTCTCATGGTGAGATCTTAGGATTGCAAATGACAGCCTTGGAGAGATGGGCTTTAGATGTAGACAGAGTTGCAGAAGTGAAAAGATGACATGTAGCTGTGAAACATCACAGGCATGGAGCATGACGTTCTGGAGGAAGAGAGAAAGTGGGTGAGGGGTGTCTTTTAGACTTGGGACCTGTGAAAGGTAGACATTTGGGATAAAAGAGGACTCCAAGATTTCTGGTCGTGAGTGCAAAGTGAGAGACAAAGAACAAGGAGGAGAGAATGGTGGTGAACAGAATGCATTAGTGATGGAACCTGGAAGGTCTCTTTAGGGAAAGTGACATGAGGAAGATATGAAAAACTCTACAAGAAACGGAAAAAAGGTTTTGTGTTCAAAGGTGAATTCGAACTTGAGAGCTTCCCTACTTTCAGTAACAGGATTTATTGACAAATGACAGCACTTACCGGAACTCCTTGCAGAGCAGCGTTCTTCAGCAAGACAATGTCAGTCACATGGTCTTGGGTTTGCTGCAATCACAAAAAGAAGAGAAATCATTTGAAGGAAGGGATGGAAAGGGGAAATCAGTTTCCATTATTTTTGGTTTAAAATTATAGCCCCATGAGAATTGTTGTCCGACTACAGGTTTTGGTTTCAGATGCCATTGAACTTGGTATCTGCAGGCATTTGTTCCAATCTAATGACAGCATAAATGGTAAAGAAAGCAGAATGTTGGTTCCAAATTCCTTTCACTTTACAGAGGAATCAATTCACTGTGGTGTTCAATTCCTCTGCGTTAGCTGGAGCTCTGCCTCTGAACTTTGCATCTAGAAGAGTCATGTTATCCAGTGCTTTGATTGGTCTCTTTTAATTCAGACTTCTCAATATACACTTGTGATTTCCTGTGTACAGATTGAAAGCCAAAAACATTCCCAGTGGGTACTTACAGTGGTTTCTTTGATGGCTCCAAAGTACTCCCTTAGGTCCTGAAAAGATACTCCACTCAGTTCACAGTCACCGAAGTGGAACCGTCTGCCTTCCGTCAACAGAATGGCACCAAAGAAAAAGGGAAGCCAAAGCAAGCGAGAGAAATGATGCGTGGTCATCATCATCCTACACAACAGGAAAGCTGAATGGCCCTGGTAAAAAGAAATGGCGATTATAATCTTTGGTACATTTTGACCCTGGTTTTCAGAGGTGTTGAGTAGCTGCTGCTCCCATTAATGTCAGCTGGAGTTACAGGGGATTGGCACCTCTGAAACTAAGTCATTTGGTCGTGTAATTAGCAGCTTACACAAATATGATTCAATGTGTTCCCCACTAGTTCATTTATTTCTGGAATACCTTCCAAATGTATCCTACTTTGTCATTTTCAATTGTCATTAGAAATGAACGACTCAATTTCTTTCAAGTAGGTAGTGTATTGATAGGCTCCTCTGCCTTGTCTCACTTCCTTTCATGATCTTCTCGTCTTTCTTTTGACAGTTTCTTCAGCATAGTGACTCAGCGGGACAGAACCTCAGCTAGTAGAAGTCAGCATAGCAATAATATGATACTCTTAAGCGCTTTGTTGAACAGTGATGGAGTAAAATATGAAGTATGTGCTTACTGGCTTTGGTGAATCCCCATTTTAAGTCGAGTGATAGGACTTCTATTCCATTCATTTTGCTCACCAAGTCTAAAATTCTTATTAAATGCCAGATATATTGTTCATGGAAAATATATACAGAAGTGATCATGCTATTGACAAAAGTGAGTTTGTTTAATTTTAAGAGTAATGGGCAAATTCATCCTTGACAACCCCCTTTTCATTCTATTTTACTTGGGTTCTGAAGCATCTATAAATCAGAGAATGTGAATTTATTCTATAATAATATTTTCCCCTTCCTCAACAGTTTACATACCAGGATCTCAAAGCACTTTACAAACATAAATGAATGCATCTTTAAAACGCCTCTGAAAGGTAAGTAAGAATTCCACAGGTGGGGAAATAGAAGCACAGAGTTTTACTGACTTTCGCAAGGCGGGACAGAATGTTTGTGGCAGAAATGGGAAAGAGAACCAGAAGTTTCATGGGTTCCAAGGCCAGAAAGGTTCATCTAGTTTCTCCTCCCGCATAGCACAGGCCATAGAACTTACCCAAAGTAACTCTTGGAGCAGAGTTTTTAGAAAAACATCCCGTCTTGATTGAAAAATGGTCAGTGATGTAGACTCCGCGATGACCCTTGCCAAATTGCTCCAATGATTAATTATTCTCACTGCTAAAAACCTTATTTCCCTTGTATTGAATTTGTCTAGCTTTAACTTCTAACTATTGAACGGTGTTCTACCTTTGTCTGTGAGACTGAAAAGGTTTTTATTAAGTTTTTGTTCCACAGAACGGTGCTTATAGACTGTAATCAAGTCACCCTTTCAAGTTCTGATTCCCAGTACCCTTATTTGACCACACACTTATCTTTCTTACTTTCATACTAAATATAATAGAACAATGGGATCTCATGGATAGTCCACATGAATAACAAGCCTCTTATCTAATTAGTGTCATTATTAATGACTTGCTAATTATTCTAAAGGTTATTTAAAATGATCTTTCCAGGCTCTGTATATGAGGAAAATAATATTTAGAGGTCATTCCAATTCTTCCCTATGTATAAATCATCACACATAGAATCTAGATTCTGCCAGGCAAAAATATGATGGGTCACAAAATTTGATTCCATGTTCAAGGTGGTGCTTTTCTGGCCTGTTTTTTGAGCATGGTTTAAAATTCTTTTTGTTGCTGTAGAAAGTGCTCGTAGAGTAAAGTGAAATAATTTATTTTATCTGTGTTGTAGACAATCCATGTTCAATGTCTCAACATGGTTATAATAATTAATCCAAAATCTACTATTATTATATACCGGTAGCTCTTTTTATCCAGATATCGCGAAGTACTTTACAAAGATACATCAGTAACATCACCATTTTACAGATAGGAAAATCGAGGCATAGAGAAGCAGAAGCAACTTTCCCACCTCACATGGCAAGTCAGCCGTAGCGGGGAACAAAACCTCTTTAGCTCATACTCTAACCACTAGGCTTATGCTTTTTAATATACAGGTAATTAAAATCATAAAATCATTATTTTTATGTTAGCATAAAGTAGAGTACTGAGTTCCATGTCTTACCTGAGTTCCTTGGAGACAGTAGTGTGGTGTTTATGGATTTCTGTTTCTAACTACAGGTTTCTGGTCCTTTATATACAAGTGGAAGGAAATTTCCTGCAAACCCAGGTGGACTAATGTGGGGGTGGCTTCTCCTTCCTGTCTATGCTTCATTTGCATATTTCAACAGTTTCACAAAAGCACCCCCAAAAATATCCCAGTCATGAGTAATTAGAAAGTGACTTCATACACTTGCAGATTTATAATGATTTTGAAATTGAATAGGAGATGGGTTTATAACCTACTTCCTTTATTATAGTACAGTGCCTAATCTTCAAACCATTACGCCTTTTAACAAAAGACTTCAACTATCTGTAACATTCCTATGCTTTTATTTAAGATAAACAGAATTGTTGACAGTAGAAGTTAGTTTGTTATATAGGATAGGAAGAGAGGGTGAGAGGTAAAAATGGACAACAATAATTGATAAGAAGATCAGTTTATTCCAGAGTAAATAACTGGGAATGATCTTCAGAGTTCTTTTGAAATTTTCTTACATCAGAAATTCAAAAAGAGCAAATCAGTTTAAAACATCAAGTATGGTTAAAAAAAGACAACAATGGACATATTTAGGACATGATTTAAAGATGCCAGCAATACAATTTTCACAGCAAGTAATACTACGATCACCAATTGGAAAGAGGTTGATCTAGAGAAACATTATGTAGAACAAAAGAGAAAGAAGTCAAATCTATCAACATGACTCTCAGAAGCCTCAACAGACAAACTGAAATGAATGGTGAAAATTGGTGAATGTTCTCTGTGCACGTGACCATGCAGGAGGATAAAGAAATGAAAAGAAGAAACATTTGTCTTAGGAACATGTTCCAAGAACATCGTATATAGTTTATATAAGATGTGTAAATGGATTGGCTGTAAGAGGCCAAGAAGGTGAATTGGTTTGTTTTATTTTTTAAAAATGTCTGCAGTCCCAGACCTGGAGTCCCCAAAGCATATAAGAACATGCATAAGTCCATATCTCTTCAGAGAAGCACTTCAGTGTGTGCTTTAGTTCTATTGATGACAAAGCTGAATCAGATCCCAAGCTAAGAAAAAAGTGATAAAACCTAGCAGGACAGGGAAAGGAACCCAAATAACTTGAGTTATTAGTAAGTCTAATAAAGACTTGAGTAGAGCTGGGCAAAAAATGGATGTTTTGTTTCACTGGCAATCTTGAACAATTAAAAAAACCCTGGTTTTAGGTCAAACCCAAAAAACAATTACATGTTGAAACAATAAGTTTTTGGAAATATTGGAAAGATTTGATTTTTTTTCCTCGTTTTCCCCCCAAAACGATCACTTTGGCAAAATTAACACAAATTCACACAACATTTCAGTGTTGCTGAATCTGCATTTTCACAGAAAAAAGTTCTGATCAAAAATGTTTACCCAGCTCTAACCCTGAGCTCATTAACTATCTATATCTATTCAGAGAGAGAAACTAGCTCTAAAGCTTTCCTTTATTGCTCTCCAGGCTAGCCTGACATCCTCTGAGGTTTTCTTATGCTCCAACAGTGTCCTACGCTAAAGGTTCTGAATGATTCGCAACATGCTGCACCTGCAACTTACTGCAGGCTGTCTGACAAAGTGGGATTTTCTCCCCCGACAGCTCATGCGATAAATAAATCTGTTAGTCTTTAAAAGTGCCACAGAACTCTGTTGTTTCTCTACAATAGACTAACACGGCTCCCCCTTTGTAATCAGACTCCATCATCAGTCAGGCAGCCACCAGCACCCAGACTCCTTATTTATTTATTTATTTATTTATTTATTTAATTTGGATTAAAAACCATTAACAAAAATGCTTCTCCGCATCTGAATTCCTCTTCAATTATCCGGTGGAATGAAATTTCAGTAGTACTGAAATAGTCATTCCACCAGGAACTCAGCCAGCCAGACGCTAACGGAAACTCATTTCCACTCTGTTATAATGATGGGATATTACTCAAGAGTATTTATTTACATATTAGGGCAAGATTTCCAAAAGCGTTTAGCACCCAGTAGCTCTCATGACACAG
>ML685892.1:261558-453692 GCA_007922175.1 Pelusios castaneus
AGTGCCACAGGACTCTGTTGTCTCTCTTTAAAACAGTTCAAGTGCTAATTGTGTGTTTTCCCTGTAGCAGCCTTCCCTTTTGACCTCAGGGCAGCTTTACATGAGAGTTGCATTAGCTAACTGTTGCCCGAAGCTTTCAGGGCAGCCTATTGTAAGGTCCAGGAAGATCTAAGAGCAAAGAATATAGGCCATACTTATAATTCTATAAAAGACTCTGGGGGTCAGGATGGATAATTTCTTGATGAAAAGTTCCCCGTACAATGCTGTGGTCAAAAGAGCTAATGAATCCTTGAATGTATGATGGGGAATACTAAGCAGAAGTAGATAGGCCATCTTATCTCTGTATTTGCCACTGGTGCGGCTGCTTCTGGAGTACTCTGTCCAGTTTTACTACCCACATTGAGTGTCCAGAAATTTGTTAGTGCCACAGGATTCTCATTTTTTTTAGTGTTCAGAAAGACATTGAAAAATTGTAGAGGGTTCAGGAAAGAGCCATAAGAATAATTAAAGTGTTTGAAAACAGGCTACAGGTGAAAGATTCAGGAGTTCACTCTATTTAGCTTATTATACAGAAGATTAAAAGAATTATATTGGGGTGAATTTGTCTCATTCTTTATGGGAAAATATTTATATAGAATATAACAAAGTTAAATCCCTTCTATAATGTTCCCAAGTCCTATAGAAAGGTTAGCACGTTCCATTGAATTCTATCAGCCCTCAGGAGTCATTTCTGTAAAATCCTGCTGGATCCATCCCTATTGAATTAATAGGAAATTAACTCTTACTTAATTTCTTTCCATTGTTTTCCCCCTATAAAATCCTGTAGTTCTTCCATGGAGCCGATCTGTTCAATTTCTATTAAATATTGTTGATCTTAAACAAAGCTTAAAAAATACAAGTGACAAAATCTAATTTTCTCAATACAAAAATTATATATAAAATCTATATTCCCTATGTTTCTCCATAAGGAGAGGCTGCTCCTTGGAACAGTGTCTCTCGCTCATCACTACATTCTCATATGTTGTAAAAGGACCTAATGGATTGAGAAGTCAGATACGGAAAGGAATGAATGGGGTGCAGAGCAGGCCTGAACATGCACCGAGTTGCTGGAAATGAGCGAATGGCTCTGGTGCAATGGAAAGAGGCGTGTTCATGGAAAGTGTCCCCCAGGGTGCGGCAAGCAAAGAAGCTGGAGGGAAGTGCTTGGGGCTGGGGTTTTCCTGATAAGGAAAAAAGAAGTCAGCTCCATCCACAGTCCATGTGGAAGCAGCTCCCCTCTATGCCCTGTTCATGCCCCCACTGCTGAGCTGTGTCACTCCAGAAAAAGAAAAGTGAACTAAACCCAGTGAAAGTGAGGGGTAGGGAGCACTGAGCAGACACAGGTGCTGCAAAAATCACCTGGCACACAGCTCTGCTAACACACGTCAGCCCTGACCAGCAGCACGCCCTGCTATTCCAGTCCTGGGTCCCCAACGCGCAACTCGGTCAATGCAACACTCCACATTAAGCGACTGAAATCTCACTTTGCCAGCTCATCTGAAACACGTCACGTCACCGAGGCCTCAGAGTGACGCTGGCTAAGAGGAGGGTGACCGGTGTCTGGATTTTAGAGAGTCAGTCCTGCTATTCAGGCTTTTTCTTACATAGGTGCCTATTACCCCCACCTCCTGTCCTGATTTTTCACACTTGCTATCTGGTGGCCCTAACGCAGAAGAGAAGTGCCAGCTACTGATTCACCTGCACGACATCTTTGGAAAATCACCCATTACATTACTGACCTTGCTTAACCATTGCTTAACATTTGACATAAGATGGGAGGAGAATATCAAAAATCACCCTCCCTGCGGGCAAGTAAACCCGGGTAATTATACTGCGAGCAAAGGGAATTATCGTACTGTGCTCTATAGCGTGTCCCAACAACCCCTGCTCTGACCTGAGCCTCTCATTCCTGTCCTCAGCCCTAAACACCCACCCCTGCAGCCCCAGCTCTGCACAGTCACACCCCTCTCCCCCCCAGCCCTAGTGCCTCACTGGGGACCCCAACCCCTCCCCACAGTCCCCACACACGGGACCAGGGCCTCACAGGGGGCCCTAAACCTCCCCCCCACATTCCCAGCTCCCCTTCTGGAGGCCCTGAAGCTGCCCCCCGCAGTCCCGGCTCCCCACTGCAGGCCCCCCCACAGCTGGTCCTGGGTCCCCCCGCACCGTTCCAGCCCCGGCTCCCTGCCACATGTCCTGCAGGGCAGAAGGCAGAGGTGCAGTTTTTGGGATAGGCAAAGGGGCCCCTTACTGCTCAGGGACCCGTTTTGCCGACCCCAAAACTGCCTCTGCGTGGGTCAAGCCTCAAAGACCCTCTCTCCCCCCTGCGGCAGGTGGACAACACAATGGCTATTTTACAGAGAGGTGAAGTGAATTGTCCCAGGAAACCCTGAGGGCAGGATTTGAAATCAGGTTTCTGCCACAACAAGACCATCCTTCTTCCCAGCAGATGAAATCCATATTAATGCGAAAATCTTGGCATTAAGTGTACGGGCCCCCGCAGAGGAGTTCGGATGCTGGCTGTGAAAGTGTGGCCTGCCAAGATGGGGGGGTCCAATCCTGCACTCTTGCTTAGCTGATCCAAAGCTCACTGAAGACTGTGACGAGCAACTTTACCTGGAGATGAAGCGATGGCATTTCATTAAGTCACCAGCCCATTCATATTTTTCGCCCTGACTGGAAGACAGGAAACATGCCATGTGTCTAATCCTTAAACGTCTGCCCTCAGGCACTGAGCACTAACGCTGGGAAGGAATCTCAAAGCATGCAGGGGAACACCCCGTTTTGGATTGAGACATTATTCTAGGCAAAGGTACCCAACTTTTTCCTTTAAGCGGACTGTATTCTAACCACCAAAGTGGAAAGATCAAAAGTGCCAGTTTTTAAATTCAGAGACTGTTATATTACTCAGGGATGTTTGTGAAGCAGATTTCATTGCCAATAATAATGTAACATCAAATGCAATACATAGGAGGTACCTGGTATTATTTTATTATTACATTATCTCCTGTCCCCCGTGGACCACCTGCAGTAACCTCGCAGACCACCAGGCATCCAAGGACCACAAGTTGGAAGCCCTTGTTCTACGGCACCCGGCCACGGAGACAAATGAGATACCAAAACCTGACTGTGATAAAACAGATCAATCCCAGCATAAGAGGTGATTACTCCAGAGAGGGTCTAGCTTGGCACAGGAAACTATTTGGTGAAGAAAAAGTATAGCTCAGGAGATCAGAAATTCAGACTCAATGCTTACGCACAAAGATATCTAAGTAGATAGCCGACTAGATACTAAATTCATTTTTTTGTTAATTTGGTGCTGGCAAATGATGCTAGGCCCTGGGTCCTGAGACTGAAGTCTTCTCCTTTTCTCCCAGGGCAAACCAGCATGACTAGAAAAACTTCTTCTACCTCTCTCCCCACCAATGCCTTGCAAACCTTCCCTTAGCTGTACAAATCCACAATCTCATACTTGCTCTTACCTGAAGCCTTCTTCTCCATGACACGCATTTCTGTTCACTTTTGTGCTGCGGGGTAACAGGAAGGGAAAACTTCCTGACTTGCCACGTATTGCCAACACAATCTGTAGTTAAAAGAAACGATAAATACTGGGAGGCAAAAACCAATGTTAATGTAGAGTAAGGTTCAGATTTTCAGAGGAGGCTAGGCATCTACTGGGATTTTCAAAAGCAGCTTAGGTACCTCCTTCCCATTGATTTCAGTGTGGCCGAGGCATGTCATTAGATTGACACATGAGCATGGCCACATGTTTTCGCCACAGCCTGTTTTCTAGGCTCATGCTTCTCTTTGGTTCATTTCTGTTCTACTTGAACTGCTGTGTCCAACGAATTTGCTGCCTTTCTGGTCTCTCAGGACAGCCACTGATCTTGAGTTTGGTGGCAACTAGAGTTTACTCGGGAATAACTGACATTGTTTAGGAGTGCAAATAATCCACTCTCTGGAGAGAGGTAAATTACACCAGCCACATAGGCAGAACTGTATAATTTCATCATTGATCATGGCATTACTAGATAAAGTGCTGCCAAGGAAGCAAATATTTTCTACCGCATTAAACAGCATGTCATCAATTTCAGGGGTAGAAGACAATTTTCCTGGGGCAGGCTGGTAAAGCGCTTTGCTTTTCTTAGTCAAAGGTAGGATAAAGCATCCAAATGGCTTTACTGATCTATAAAAGCAGTTGAGTAGATGCTGAATGGCCCACACAAGCATGGCCATCAGCGAAGAGGAACTCCCTAACAAGAAAATTGGTCACGTTAGCGTGAGCATGAAGATGCTGGAGAATGAAGATGCTGCCAGCTGCAAGAAACTGCATGTATATACAATACCTGCAATCTTTGAAAAGAATCTAGCAACACAACACAAAAGACAATGGCGAATGGTACAGGTATGAGAGCACAGCCCTGTTTAACCACGTTTGTGACAGAAGCTCTGACGACACACCATTTTCCAGCACTCAAGCCAATATACTGTCATAGAATGAGCCCATGATGGTGATGAATTTATGCAGGAACCCAACTTTGAGCAGATACCTACTGGAACCCTCTCAAATAATGGCACGGAAGGCCTTTGTCAGATCTACAAACGCCATAGAGAGGTCATGGTTTTGTTCCGATCATTTCTCCTACATTTGGTGAGCAGCAAAAATTGTACCTGCTGTTCCACATCCCGTGAAAAAAGCCATACTGTTAAGAATCTATCCTATTTGGGAGCTTTTGAACATCCCAGTAGATGCTTATCTGGATCTTTAAATTTCTAAATACCTTTGCAAAGCTAGTCTGCAGCTCCATAGAGCAGATTGTATGGGCAGATTCTGCCTTCAATTACACCATTAATAATCTGGAAATTCGTGGAGTTATATTGACAGAAAGGGAAGCAAAGCTTAGACCCTGGTTTCCCTCTGAGCACATGGCTTGCAATCAAGAAATGACATTTTCAACTTGGCAAAAGAGGAGTCTTGTGGCACTTTAAAGACTAACAAATTAATTTTTTCATGTGCAACGTCCCACTTCGTCAGATGCCAGAGTTTTCTCCTTTATATCCTTTCCTTGGACTTGCAACTCTAATTTCTTCAAAGCATCTGACGACGTGGGATTTTCTCCCACGAAAGCTCATGCGATAAATAAACTTGTTAGTCTTTAAAAGTGCCGCAGGACTCCTTGTTTGTCTAATTTCAGAGATATATTTCAGAGCCCATCCTGCACCTGTTACTCCCAGGAATAGTTTTTCATCAACTACCTCATCCCAGTGAAG
The DNA here is from genome assembly GCA_007922175.1 of Pelusios castaneus. NCBI lineage: Eukaryota > Metazoa > Chordata > Testudines > Pelomedusidae > Pelusios > Pelusios castaneus. The sequence continues at coordinate 266,869 of ML685892.1, forward strand.
TCAACACAAGGCAGTGGGGTGACACACAAGTCAGAAGTATTTGTGGGAGCAAGGGCTGAGGGAGTAGATTCCATGTAGGGACAGCTGGGATGTATATAGAGGCTGTACACCACAGTGGAGGGTTGGGGGTGGGTTACTGACGACAGAAATGCTGACTTACCCAGAATAATTAAGTGAATCTTTTATCTATGAGAGAATGGGGAGTTTTCAAGGCAAATTAAGATCATAGGCTTCCTTAAAATGGTTAAAAATGTCTTGTATGTTGAGTTTCGTTTCCCCATCTGGACATAAAGACATTGAAATAGGATTTTAATATTTATAAGCATCTATCTATCCATCTTAAAAACTTGTATTGCATTTATATCACAAGAGCTCTGGGCATGGACCAGGATCCTATTGTGCTGGGTGCTGTACAAACCCAGAACAAAATGGCAGTTACTGTCCCAAGAGTTTATAAATCTTTCTGAGCTTCCCAAAGGACTTGGTTTCAGGTTCAGAATGCCTTTGCTTCAAATTCTGCCTTTTTAAAACGAATCGGCGTAAACCCCTGTTAGCAAGTCGTGTGTTCGCACAAACACTTCCAAGTAGCAACAATAGCCTCAGAAATTGGGGTCAGTTTGGGAACAGAAAAAGTTGTTTTTGCAGCCCACTGACTTTAGTTAAACATCTAACAGCACCTGCTATGATGACCCAGCCAGTCTGGAGATCTGCCAAGAGCCACACAGGATGGATGAGGTCTTTGCTGAATCCTTTTGGAATTGGGCTGACGATGAAATCACAATCATTAGGCAACTTCTATTTAATGACATAGGAAGTTTATTTCCATATGGCATAGAGAGAATTACACAACTTTGGAAAACAGACCGTTCCGCAAGTGGCTTCTTATCCTCCTCACTTCTCAGGGAAAACCTCCTCCACAGCCTCACTAGAAATTGTCTTTACCAGCAGCAGGACAACCAGTGGAGAGGTGGAGGTGGGGAAGAGTTATAGAATCATAGAAACTGGAAGGGATCATGACAGGTCATCAAATCCAGTTCCCTGCACTCATGGCAGGACCAAATACCCCCTTAAACCATCCCTGACAGGTGTTTGTCTGACCTGCTCTTAAAAACCTCCAATGTAGGAGATTCCACAACCTGCCGAGGCAACTTATTCCAGTGGTTAATCACCCTGACAGTTAGGAATTTTTTCCTAATGTCTAGGCTAAACCACCCTTTCTGTAATTTAAGCGCATTATCTGACGATTAGGGCTGTCTTCTGGTTTGGAGAAGACTTCACTGGTCCATGAAGAATGATGCATCATGGGAAGAGAAGGGCAGGGTGTGAAAAGGGTGCTCATGTCAACCGTAGCACATTAGTGCTAAGAACTGAGAATGTTATTAATCGTGCTAACCTCAGTTTCCGAGAGCAGTGAGACCTTTCAAAAGGCTTCAGAGTATGCGGTGTGCTAAGTGGTCTATTTGTTCCTCTGTTTGGCCGTATAGGGTTTCTGAACAAATACGGTATTGCCAACCTCAAATGTTCAAAAATCCCAATTGAGTCCAGTCCCTCCAAACAACATGACTTTAAAAACCAGGAAGATTATTTAAAAATAAGAAATATCGGTTTCTTTTTCTTTGCCTTGGGGCTTTTCAGCTGCTAACGCCAAAGGAATCTATTCTTCCTGGGTTTTAATTCCACCACCTAGGCAAGAATATTTTTTTAAATTAAAGCTAAGAATCTCATGCAATAGCCTAATTCCAGCAACTGGGGCTTTACGAAAAAAACAATAAAAATCCATGAGAATCACAATGGAAATCGCAGGAGTTGGCCACATCGAATAAAAGCAAATATACTGATTTATACCGACATCTACATGGCACGCCTGCGCCAGCTGGGTGCAGTACCAATTGTCTCCACCAGAGGGCACCCGATCGCAATGGCTTTTAAACTATTAACTATTAAACTATTAACTATTAAACTATTAACTATTATTATTAACTATTAACTATTATTATTAACTATTAACTATTAACTATTATTAGGTTCTGGGTCAGGGCGCCCCCTGCTGCTGCCACCAAGAGACAGCAATGCATTGCTGAAAGATGTAATTGTTGGGTCTCGGACCTAAGGAACTTTTTTCAACTGGGTCCCAAGAAAAAAGGTTGAAAAACCACTGGTCTAGATTTCTCCTTCTATGGTGATAATAATATGGTGTCCTTTCTACTGGGAGCTCCCCCATTCCCTCCTCCCGGGGTTGGTGATCATTTGCCTACATCTGCCAGCCACCTAGAGAAAAGGGGACACTTCAGAACAGAACTGTCCATGTAATAAGGGTCCGTGCAATGTGTTCACCCTCCTTGCATTGGCTCTGATGGATGATCGTCTCTTTAGCTGCTGGAACCAGGGCTGCCGATAGGAGGGAGCAAGGGGGCAATTGCCCAGGGGCCTGGCCATTTAAAAGGGTCTGAGTGGATGGGAGGATAGATATGTACCCTCCTCTCCATCACACACCTCCCTTGTCCAGAGACCCCTGAGCTGAGCTTATTTATTATGCTCCATGCAGATTCCCGGGTGGCTGAGGAGGTGGAATAGGCTGCTCAACTTCCTGGGTTCACCAATAATCTCCCTGCCTCCTCAGGTGCCCGGGGAACCCACACGGCACATAATAAATAAGTAATAACTTACCGCAGAAGCCTACTTGGACCTCAGCCATCCCTTCTCGGGGTGGGGATTGACTGCTCTTCCCTGGGGCCTGGAAGTGCTGTTGGTGGGCTGGCATAGTTCCTGTGCAATCCTAGCAGTCTCTGAGATCTGGGGGAGGCAGGGAAAAATCATTCTCTTCCTGTCCTGGGAAAATCAGCAGCGCCTCTTGCGGTAAGAGGAGTGTCTCACTCTAATTGTTTTTTGAAGCAGGGCTTTTCCTTTCCATAATTAAATGTGCCAAACCCAACCCCTGGATGCAACTTTCCAGCATGGGCCAATTTGTGACAAGTTCAGCAAGGAGAATTTCAACATCCTAATCATTCAGGCTAGAGTGATACCAGGAACATAAATTACATGAGTGCTTTGGCAAAATCTGTTACACCCACTTAGACCTGACCTGAAACCACAACATTCCTCTCGACCGCTAGAAAGCGTGCTCTCATGGGTGCTCTAAATAAACGAACTTTGGTTCATCTTGACTCATTTGTTACTGCATTGTTGAAGGAAGCCACCCGGATACCACAAGATACCTGCCCAGGTGAGTTTTCTCAGTGCTATTTCTTTAGGCCGCAGGTGACAGCAGACATGTTTTGACCGGGCAGGTACGTACATGAGAGAGAGACATTTGGGGGACACAAGAGCATGAGCTTATGATTAAAGCAAAGACTGAAAAATCTAGGACTCCTGGGTTCTTTTTCCAGCCCTGCCAGAACCTTAGCCTCAGTTACCTCACCTGTAAAATGGGGAAACGCTTACCTTGCCTAAATAGCACTCTTGGATGCTTACTTCATTTATCCATTCATCCATCTTCAAAGCATCTGACAAAGTGGGATTTCTTTTCCCACAAAAGATCATACAATAAATAAATCTGTTAGTCTTTAAAAGTGCCACAGGACTCCTCATTTGTTTAAATCATTTATGTTTGTAAAGTTCTTGGGCATTTTTCAGCAGATGATTCCATACAATCGCAGGCTGTTATTAATCAGCTCTATTGCCTGGGATTTAGCTAAGGGACATTTTCACACTCAGACCAGGCATGATATTGTCACTGTTGAGTTGAGAAAAGTGTAAGGGGTTTGTTCAAAATGCACTTTTCCAATGCTCCATGAACACCATACAGGTGGGAAGCACACCCAGCTTGCTGCCTTTAACAACAAGGGATGTTGTATATAAATTTAGCCCAGAACAATACCAAAATGGAGGGAGAATAAATAATATTAATAAAAACAAATTAATGCAGAAGTAATAAAATAATACAGAGAAAAAATGCACAAAATCTTAATTGTAGAAAATATTTCTCTGTCATAAGGAATTCTAAAAGCCAGTTGCATGGGATGATAAAAACCCTAAACAGTAAAATATGGGCTGGGTCATTAATTACACCCGTGCTGAGCTGGGTCCACAGGCCCCAGTTTGGCCCAACAACTAAGCAGGAGCCCAGAGGACTTCACTGAGACAACTCACATGCTTAAAAGTTCACGCCTGCTTACAGGTTTTGTTGGACTGGAGCCAGAGAAGGTTTTTGCCTGTGACACTGAATGGGCTGAGTGCCTACTCCTGTGAGGTGCTGGGCTGAAGTCCACAGTTATACTCACATTGACTTCACTGGAAGCGGGAACTGAAGCCCTGAAAGCGCTCCTCGGAGATCCTGATGTAGGATCCAATCCTATGTCTCCTTCATGCTGCTTTCCATGGGAGTTTTCCTGACTCAGGTGGCAGGTGACTGGGTCCCACAGGATGGCAGGTCTAGATTTCTGTCCAATCAGCCACGTCCATCCAGTCCAATAGGATACCCAGCTTGCGCAGCATGTTCTGCGCTGCCCCGTGAACATCCATCTGAAAGGAAATAGAGAGGGTTGCTGGCTGACCAGCCAGTTCAGTGGCGGCCACAGAGGCTCATTTTTAAAGGGGCCATCTGCTTTCCCTACAAGGCCCCAGAACTAGTGTCTGCAGCCAGGGGAGCAATTAACTGTCAGCAACAGCGGCCACTCTGACCAGCGATGAAAATAATTCACGCACATGCATGCACTCGCCCACACTCTCCCCTCCCAGATTGCACCTCAGATTGCACCTCAGATGCCTGCATCTTCTCCTTCCCTTTTTTGATTTTGAAGATAATTTTAGCGCTGGTGAAAGGGGTCGGCCCATTTGATCTTCCCAGCCAGGTGAGGGTGGGGACACAGAACCCAGATAGCCACCAAGCCTGGGGAACAGAACGTGAACAAACAAGGCTGAAAGTGGGGGTTACGGGAGCAAAACCAAGGACCCAGGGGGAGACATGGAGCAGAGAACTCCAGATAACACATGCTGCTCCAAGGAGTCTGTGGATGCCACCTAGAGGAATTCAATGCACCCACAACCCTGGCAGCCTTTTTACACTACACACAATAGTTACAGCTGCAGAACCAGAGATTTACCTTTCCATACCAGCTGTGTCTACATTACAGAGCCCTCTGCTTACGGGCTAGTCTGTACTTTGTCAACCCAGCAGTTTTGGGCTTTACTCCTCCATCCCCACTGCTCCTTCCTTGGACTGCTTCCCCCAACTCCTTCAGCTCCAAACCCTCCTCTCTTTCCCAGCAGCTGCCCCATCTCTTGCTAGCTTCCTGGCTTTATGGCCCTGTCTATCCCTGCCCAGCTGAGCCTGTCTGCAGTCAATTCCTGACCCTTGGTTCCTCCTCCAGGTGCACCTTGTGGACTGAACAGGTCTCCCTGACTACCTTAACCCTAACAATCCTCTGTGGAGTGGACACCACCACAGACTACCTCAGGAATTTGGAACGTGCAAGGCTTCCAATAGTGAACATATCCCACCAAAGAGAGCACATCAGATACGTCACAGAGAAGAATCAGCTATGTAAGTACTGGGAAGTTTCACAAACACAGACAAGACAGAGTTGGCATCATTTTGTATAGTGTTTATTTAAGGTGAGTACAATTGCTCAGTACAATAGACAGCTCTGGGCGTCATGCAGCTAGAATAATACACACGAGAACAGTTCTTTTTCAGTTTCAGAATAAATTATCTTACACAGAAAATGAGTTTCACACATAGAGAAACGTAACAACTCTAAGCATTGCTTCAAGAGAGAATAGCAATTCTTCAGTGGTTTGAAAAGAAAAATTAGGGACCAACCCTGCACTTTCCAAGTCCGAATCTCTATTAGCTTCACTGGGAGTTCACGACTGTTTTCAAGACTGACCCCTAAGGTTGTAAACATCATTCTTTACTAAGCTCTATATTGAAGTAGCTCTCAAGAGCTTTCCAAACACAGAAGAAGATACAGTCCCTGTTGTAAAGAGCATACAATATAAACAATAGATTGATTAAATTACTACAAGAGACCTGTCTAACCATCGGAAAAAAGAATAAATTATCTTTAACAGCAGTGAAAGTCTTTTAAGGCTAATCAGGAATACACTTGCTGTGATTTGAAAAACCACAGATGAGCTTAAAGGTATTGGTTCTTTAGGCAAGACTCCGTATTGCACACCCATCATCATGGCAGCTGAGCTATTTTAAAAGACCCTTAAAAGTAGCATGTTGCTTGTGAGTTATTGAATTCTGCGCTCTAATGAATCTTCTCCATCCAGTCTAGTAGGATATCTAACTCCCCAAGGGATTTCATCGCTGCAGAAGTGACGTTCAACTAGAAGTTGATTGAAAGAAACATTTGGTAAATAATTACGGCAATTTGAAATGAAACAAAAAGGAACATGAGTCTTTTCATTAGTGAAGATGTCTCATCAATTTACCTGTCCATAATTGGTGAGAATTTGTTTATATTTCTCTATTGCTTCCTCTTTGCAATCGCACACATTTTTTTCATGCTGGAAAAATAAGAAATAATTCGTTAGGCTTTTTCCTTTTAATACACTGTGGCTTTCTAATTAAGATGGAAACTCATTTATAGGCTAGGCTGTTGCTAAACTTTGCAAAATACTGCAGTCCCTTAAATCAAACTGCTTTATCGAAGGATGACATTCACCTTTGTATGGAGAGCCAGCCCAACATCCCAATTAAATGCTATTTTGCAAATTCAAATAGGAGCTGGGTGGTGCAAGACTGACTGATTCCCAGTGATGCATACATGTGAACAATTATTTTCACAGTGTTTTGATGCATCTGCATCTATTCCGTGTTGAAACCGATAGTAATATGAACTCTCTTTTAAGCAATCTTTTTGGACCCTCAGGAAATGTTCAGGCTGACTTATTTAATCTTGGCCCGGTTTGTTCTTATTCCTTATGAAATTGGATTTAAGTACATTTTAGGGATAACTAGGATTTATTGAAACCTGACATACACATTGCCTGAATTTCTTCTTGATGCTGAGGAAAGAGTTGGCGATGCTGCTGATTTTCCGGTTGACATGAGAATCCTCAGTCTCACAGTGTTTGAAGACTTTGTCTATGTAGAATCTTAGAAGGTGATGGATGATGCAACATCTATCTGCGGACTTAAAAAGAATAGATCCTATTTCTCTTAAGTGCTTTACAAACTGATATGGAAAACTATAATTAGCCATCACTCCACTCATTAGTAAAATGCAGCCATCTTTGGGGCTGAACATGGCAGTTGATGGGAATATTTTTTAAAAATCGGTTTGATACATTTTGCCACAATGTTCTCAATAGTTTTGGGATAGACTTCCGAAGAATTCAGCTCCCAAGAGGACGGTCACAGGGCAGCTTCAGGCCACAGCAGCATGAATGGTTTCCCCATTCAGAGTCCCAAATAACTCTATGCAAGTGCTTTTGACACAGCTGCACCCTCCTGGGGGCTCTTTTATTAGGGCACATTGGGCAAATGATGCAAAATTTAAGTCCCCAACACATGTAGTTCATTTCTCACCCCAGTGCAAACAGTCACTAAGATCCCTGACATCCCATCCCATGATGCCCCATATAAAACACACCAACTTCTTGGACCATATCTAGACTTTCTGGCAGTCCTCCCTTGTCCTTGCACCAGGACAGCCGCACCAGCCCTTCCTACTGGAGTGTAGCTTCTTCTCTTCCAAGTGGAAACCCCCACAACCCCTGTGCTGTGAGATCATCTTTACCAAGAGAGCACCCTCATTCACCCTTTGCCTTCTCATGGATCTCCTGAGGCCAGCTCTCCAGCCCTGGGGACTTCAGTAGACAAGCTCCTCCACTGCTCCTCTGGCCCTTGGCTCTGGCTCAGAGCCACCAGATAACTCCTCCTGCTTCTCCTCCAGCCCTGCCTCTCTGGCTTGGGGACACCAACCAGCAAACCCCTCTTGTAGCTCTTCTGCCTTGAGCTTTCTCCCAGCTCCTCAGTGACCAGTGCTTGTGGCAGACTTCCCCAGCCCCCTGATTCACACTCAGACCACTCCAATTCACCAGGTCTCTCCTCCTCATCAGATTGCTCCTTATCGATGATTTGCCCTGGTCTTTTATTGCCCCCAGGTGCTGCCTTTCCTTTTTAATTGGTCAAATGGGCTCCTCTGTCCTGGCACAGGGGAACTCTACCGACATCATTCACTGGGCGCTTCACTTTGCTTCACAGAATCAACTTAGGGCTGGAAGGGACCTCATGAGGTCATCTAGTCCAACCCCCTGCTCAAAGCAGGACCACTCCCACTAAATCATCCCAGCCAGGGTTTTGTCTAACTGAACCTTAAATATCTCCAAAGGCGGAGAGTCCACCACCTCCCTAGGTAACCCATTCCAATGCTTCACCACCCTCTTAGTGAGAAAGTTTTTCCTAATATCCGATCTCCACCTCCCCAGCTGCAATTTCACTTCATTCACAACCATCCCATGACAAGGGCTTATTCAGCCAGTTCAGTAAGTTGCCTGACTTTCAGAAGTGAAGCGTAAGAGCTGTTGGGGGCTGAGTATTTTTAAAGATGTGGTCCTTCATTGCTGCATTGAACCAGGAGCTTAGGACCGACAGAAACAAACTTAATAATCTCACAGCAAGTGAAGAATACACTGGAAGATAACTGGAATTGTCTCTTCCAAAAGATCCAACCTTCTAACATGCTCTGGCCACCTACTAAATTATCAACACTGCCACCTTTCTGCCGCTCCTCTGTGTGGCCTCCCATACCAAAAGCTGATCCAGCCCCTGGCTCCTTCCCTTGTGGGAGCTGAAGAGAGTCACACCCAAAGAGATATAAGTAAAGTAATATACTGAACTAAATCATTTTCACTCTGTTCATTATCAACATAAAACACTATCAACATGAAATCTTATTTTCAAAAGAGCTGGCTACAGAAGCAGGGACAAATCTATCTTAATTCACTTAATCAACCCAGATTAGTCCCCCGAGCTATACAAAAATCTTTATGCTACAGCTGTGTGGGAAACAAAATTTCTGTTTCAAGGTAAATTTGGCAGTTTTGATGTTTGTTTTCATTCTGAATCAGAATAAAATGTTGACTTCCTCAATTTCTTTTGAAGCAACATTTTTTAAAAATTGTTTCGGGTCAATCAAAATGGTTCACATTGTGAAAATCAAAAATGTTTCGTTTCAGTTTTGACCTTGCTTATTTTATATTTTATAACATAGCAAAAAATAAATTTGGAAATAAATTAAAAAGACATTTTGAATCAAAAAAAGCAAAAGGTTCTGTTCTGAAAATGTCACTTCTCTTGGATTTTTCCCCCCAAAATAAAACGTTGTTGAACTCAAGACGTGCCTGTGGAAAATTTCCAAGTTGACAGAACTGTGTTTTCTGATGTAAAGATGTTCCATTGGAAAACTTCCAATCTGCTCCAATTGACACCTTTGTGGAATTTTTATAGTCAGCCCTGAGAAGTGGCCCACTTCAAATGAGCTGTTAAGGTTAAATCCTGCAAAGAAAAGTTGTATGGAGGAGCAATAACGGTACTTACATTGAAACTGAGCAGAGAGTGCGGATATGACAAAATGCTTGTGGTTCGGATGGCGTCTCTGGCTTGCTAAATAGAAAGAGACAAATACAATGATGTTAACTCACATCAGCCACTGAGATGTTTGGACAGAATGAGTATGTAATATGAACAGAGCTTCCCTTCTTATAAAATGGAAGTGAATTACCTCTTCACAAAAGCTCCCAGATTGATAATATAAAGAGTGAAATCTCCTGTCTGAAAACCGGGGTCAGCACGCTCAGCTGCCATGCCGGCTTCCCCCTTGCAGCCCCGCCAATACGTCTCATCTCTGACTTGGAGAGGACAGGTGGAGTTCAGCCTCCAAGGTTCACTGGGTCTCTGGCTGCTTTGCAGAGACCGTCAAACAATCTGTTTTATTCTTGCCTATGGTGTGTGGTGAGGATTTGCTGGAGGGGGGTTAAGTCTACAAGGGACTGGCCCTGGTACCAACAAAATTCATTTAACTAATAGGTCACTTAAGAGATATCAGCTGGTGACATCTTTGTGGGGCCAAGTTCTCCATTTCCCTGCATCTTGTGTTCTCATTGACACCAGTGTGAAGTGGAGCTAAAGGGATAACCCAGCATTAAAGAGCCACTTTGCACTTGCTTGGTGATATAAATGATTGGATAGAATGAGGAACAAGGAAGAACCTAGGTTTTGGTCACTACTAAAGCTCCATATCCCAGACTCCTGAGCCCCCCAGTCCCCGGATAACTGATTTTGAAGAGACATTGGCTTTGCAACCCATAATTGCACAGGTCTTTCTACATCAACAGCACAAGGGACAGTACTTACAATAGTTGCTTTGATCGCTGTGAAGCTGGCTCTAATTTCATTCACATTCACGGAAATCGTGCAAGGTCCAAATTGGAAGGTTTTATTCCCTGTTGTTGGCATTAAATAAAACCAGAACGTAGCAGAAAGGAAGCAGAGGAGGCAGGAGACCTTCATATCACTGTAGAATAAGAAAGCTCTACCTGGCTAGGAGAGCTGGTCAAAGAGGAGAAAATATTCTTCAGCTACACAATTAAAAATAATACTTTCCAACACTTAGGGTTTTGTACGAGGGTGAACTAATGGCCCCCATCAAAATCCATTGCAAAAGTCCCATTGTTATCTATGGGGAAGGACTGCAACCCTGGTCCTCTTTCAATGCACTGAACAGGAGGGTGCTTGGGATCGTCTTTTTATTTTAAAATCTACTCTCCCTCTTCCTCCCCGTAAAGAAAATTAGCCAAGCCATTAGTCATCATAGAAATGTAGGACTAGAAGGAATCTCACCAGATCATCTAGTCCAGTCCCCTGCACTCATGGCAGGACCAAGTACCATCTTAAACCATCCCTGACAGGGGTTTGCCTAACCTGCTCTTAGAAACCTCTGGTGATATAGATTCTGCAGCCTCTCTAGGCAAGTTATTCCAGTGCTTAAACAACATTTTTTTTATTTGACGCTTATGAAAACAAAAACTTCTTTTGGCTTGTTCACTCCACAAATAGAAAAATTCCATAATTTTTTTCAGAGTGAAACAAAAAATTTCTTCTCCAACAAAATATTTCATGGAAAAATTCACGTAGCCCTAATATTTCAAACTGTTTTCAACTTAAATGCAACTGGTTTGTAGCAATAGCCTCAAAATTTTCCCCAGAACGAATGGTCATGGAGAGACCAACACTGGAGAGTTGCATCCCAAAAGGAATTTTTTTCCCCTCAGAAAATTAGGGGTAACTGAAAATACCGGGTTATCACAAAAATAGTTCTGATGTTTTAACTATAGATGTTATACCATTAAAAATTAGTCTATTTATGAACATAGACTCATAGATATGTATGGATGTACAGTATATGTGTATATACATACATATATATATCTATGTAGAGTATAGGAATACAAATATACAGATGGTAGGGAGGTACAAGAGATAAATTGACTGCATCAATATACAAAGGTACTGGTGTCTTACCTTCTCCGACCTATGATGTGTATTCACTTTCTTCTTGTTGTGCTGTCTTACCTGGGGAGCAAGGATCATTTTTATTTGGGAGTAGGGAGGAAACGCTTCTGGATCAGCTTGGGGGATTTTTCCCATCCCAATTTTCTGACTTAATTGATTAATAAAACGGGCCAAGTTTCTCTCTCCCCCCAGGTGTTATCCCTGCACAAGAGAGTAGGAAGTCTCAGAGTTTCCTTGTAATTCATCCTTTGTGGGGGAGAAGCAAAGCTTTGCATAGGCGTTAGATCTATTTATCGGCAGATCTTAAGGGGTCAGATGGAGTCCGGGGGTTACCAGCACTCTCATCTTTCCTCTTCCTTTGGCTTCCTCCTGTTTCAGAGAATTGTGCTGCCAGAGACTTTCCAGGAAAAGGCCACTCCTGGACCCCTTTAGGCGACAAGGAGGTTGTACGTGGGATGATGCTTCACAGCAGAGATAGGAAGCAGAGTTGAAAGGCTGGAGCTTGTAGCATCATGGTGAGATCAGCTCCCACTGAAATTGCCTGACTTGCAGGGAAATCCGGAGAGTTGTCCATGCTCTGTTCACTGTATAGGTCACGGTGTTCACTTGAGGTACGAGGACCTTCACGCACTGTGATGCCCACAGATTTGCAGGTTAGTAGGACAGACAGTAGAATGCAACTTCGGGCAGCAACTTCCTTGCCTCGCTCAGTCTATGTCTACATTGAAGACAGAGGTGTCATTTCCAGCCTTGATAAATATGCCTGCACTCGCTCTGATCAAGCTAGTGTACAAAAAAAATAGCGTGGCAACAGATGCACGAGTGATGGGAGGGGGCTAGCTGCCCCGAGGAATGTACCTAAAGACTCGAGTGGGATGGGTAATCCTTCCCAAGACCTGTACAGCACAGCCACCCTGCTATTTCTGGCACACTCACTCAGTCAGAGCCGGCATGGGTATGTTCACTCAAGCTGCAAATTACAGCCCCAGCACAGACATACCCTTAGGATGCATTTCGTTGTCACCCAGTGAGGGGAGATATCCAGATTTACAACGAGGCCTGAATTTTCAGGAAAAAGTTTCCTTCCATTCAGGCACCAAAAGAGGCGATCAGATTTTCAAGCAAGCCAGCCCATTGGGAGCACACCCTGCATGTGTGTAATTATTCCTGGGCCATCTTTGTAGTAGATTCAGGGGGAGAGCTCTGGCCATACCCACCAAGAGAAAATCCACCCAAACCTTAGAAAAGCTCCCAACCCAGCAGCCTTGATGCAATGTTTGCCAGAAGCAGCGATTAATATAGCAACACCTGTCTACAACAACCTCCAAGGGGCAAATATTGGCTGTCTTTAGAACAGATCGGTCTTTATATTCTAGGGAGTGCTAGCCTCTGGGAGCTCAGCCTGTATATGGGTTTCCTGTACACGTTAGCAACCAAGTCTTGAGCTCCTGACTCAAGTTTTACTCAAACCTTAAATTCAGCGGGAGTCTTGCCTGAGTAAGGATGGAGGAAAAGCTCAGTAAGCCCTTCTGAGCAAGACCTTATCTCAGTCAATTTATTACCTGCTGGGGATATCTAACAGTCCATGAGTTTATCGTAAGCCACCTGAATATTTGACTTACCTCCACGATGCAGGCGCAGAAGACATGAGACAGTTAGAGAGCTGGAACTATCCATTCGGCCATCTGGTTGGACATGCCATGATGTACAGTGACACACTTAGGGTTTGCTGGACACGCCGCATAGAAAAATGCCTTTGAAAGGAGCAGAAATTCACAAAAATTAGAAGCAGACAAGCCCTTTAGCTCACCCAAGCTGTTCCCCCTAAGGATCGCTGCAGGACTGATCCCTATTGCCTGATCTACAGTACACAGAGCTTTAAACATCTCAGAAGACAACATTTCCCTTGGGAGATGTCATGTAATCAAAGCTGAAATAACACCACACAGATATTATCCTGCATTGTACAAATACATTCACTACTAATTTCCAAGGGGCGATGATGGATTTGGGTCCTTCTACAAAGCCCTCAGTGATTTGGGACCTGTCTAACTTGAGATGGATTCCCGCTACCTTTTGTGGAGGATGATAAAGACCTCAACAGTGACAGAGCAGGATTTGGGGATAAATAGGGAAGGGAGCGAGAGCCATGAGAATAATAATTGTTAGGACTGTGATCTCTGGAAATGAACAATTCTCTCTCAGTATCCACAAACATGCCCAGCCTCCCCTAAGGGGATGTCTACACAGCATTTTGGGGCCTCCAAGAGTGAAAATCCCAGCTCGGGGTGACAGACTCAGGCTAACGCCCTAAAATAGATATATAGACGGACAGCTCTTGGAATTGCAGTTCCAGCAGGAGGTGAATTTATCAATTCAGAGGTTCCCAGGCTAGAATGGGCCATTGTGATGACTTCCTACCTGGCACAGGCCTGGGTGAATAACTTTTTTGATGAGCAGCTTCAATCTCTTCAGTATTTTCATCAGCATGGTAGGATTGTGCAAGTAGATTTGGTGCCCAGGCCGGGAAATTCTCATGACCAACGTGCAAAGCTGAATGACAGCCATTGTGACTTTCACAGGGTGCCTGGCACAAACCTAGCTTACTCTTCTACAATGCACTGCCCAAGACCACCTAGATCAGTGGTTCCCAAGCTGTGGGCCAAAAGTGGCCCTCGAGGGCTTTTGAAGTGCCCCACTGTCCCCCTTCCCCTGGCTGCAGAAGGGACCCACATGCCAGGCAGAGCATGGTGCCATGGGGCTAAAAGACCAGACAGGCTCCCTGCTGCAGCCCAGGAGATGAGAGTTCAGCACTCCCCTCCCCGTGGCTGGAGCAGGAAACAGTGTAAAGCTCTCCACCTGAGTCCCAAGGTGCCGGGGTCCCTGCTGAAGCCAGAGGGAGGAAACACTGATTTCCTATCGCCCAACTGCAGAAGGAAGCCACTGCTTAGGGACCCGAGGGAGCACATGGGGTACAGGACGCCTACCATTTCTTTGCTGAAGCCAGGGGATGGGAGATCTGTGGGGGGTGGCAGCCTCCACCCTGGACTCCTACCATCTAATGTCAGAGCAGAGATGCGGGAGGGCTGCTCGGGGGAGACTGGTGGCCCTTCAGGGCTGTGATTGGCCTTGAATGAAAAAGGCTGGGAACCACTGATGTAGATGGAAACATGGCATAGAGGCTGAGATCATAGCCACATAATAAACGACCATCAATGATGTTCTGCACGATAAGGAAAAACAGTTAGTGAAACTAGAGGCGGAAATCAACCAACCTGGTTTGTGGTTTCCCCTTGCTGAGGTGCTGGAAAGATTCCCTGTAGCCTGCAGCACTCTTTCCTCTCTGGGTTCCCGGCTGCGGCTTGGCAAATGGAAGGGAAATGTGTATTCTAGGAAGGGAAGGGGGATTGCTACGTGCACTGGACCCAATCAGGTTTCCCAGCCCCCCTCAGCTCTCCCACTCCACACTGAAATCCAAATCCCAGGAAGGAAATAAAGAAGGACGAGGCAAGAAATTGTTACTCAATAATTATGTAAATCATGGATGAGAAGGGAAATTTTAAAGCTGAACTGACTATTCCAATGGCAGTTAGGCCAAGTGCTCCTAAAGTAAAGCATTAGGGGTCCACTAAAAACCAGCCAAGCAGACAGAGGAAGGACAGTCCAGTGACTCCAGAGACCAGGATCCAATTCCCTACTTCATTGCAGACTTCCTTTGTGATCCTGGGCAGATATTTAGTCTCTCTCTGCCTTAGTTCACTCTCTGTAAAATGCCTGACCTCACAGACCCGTTAGCAGCACAAATGTATTTCAAGACTGTGAGACACTCAGACACTATAGTGAGGTTATGGAGCTCATACAAGTGCTTTAAATATACAGAGAAACACACAGAGAGGTTGCTAATATTTCACTGAATGGGTCAATTGGGTACAAATGTTGAACTTAAAAAGAAAAACTAGCAGGATCGTATTCAGCGGGACAAGGCGATATGCCACATTTATTATGAGAAAACCACAGTTCTGTTAATAGCTAATATCTAGTAATTGTACACACACACACACGTTCACACCTCCCACCCCCCAGATGTTCTGCTGCTGGTCATGTATAGTTACCAAACCTGACTGTTGCTGCTGATTGTAGCTTGCATTCGTGGCTGGTGTTCGCAGCTCATAGCAGCTACCTGGCCAGGTAAGGTGGGAGCGGGGTCTCTGCCGGGCACACAGCTGTGCACCAACACTCTTGGATGCTGTGCAGAATATTACCCAAAGCTCTGCAGTCTCACCCATCTTTTATATCATTTACTTCTTGGATCTAGCTGTGTCCACTCTGCCTCAAGGTACTGCATGACCATGAATCATCACTTAATGGCAGATCTTGACTTTGATCTTGATGGGGTTTTTTTGTCCCTTTCTTTCTAGGGTGGTGCCAGCACTTTTTCATCAGGACAGGCTGGAGTTGGAGTCTGATCCCATCACACACACACCCTTCATTCACACATCCAAACTAAATAAGTTCACACATCTAAACAAAGTTTCAGCAAAACTTAGGGCGAGCAATACAAAAATGAAGAAAACAATTCAAAATGGTTATGAACATTTTTCCTTCACTGAAGACCAGGTTTTGGGCAAATGAAATTTTCCTAACGTTTTCAATGATATTCTGTATAATATATGAACATTTTCAAAAGAAATACAAAACAACTGGAAAATGGGTCCGCTTCAAACATTTTGTAATGAAAACACCTTCAAAATGTCCACATTTTCGTGAAAAATAGATTTTCCCTTTTCACCCAGCTCTATTATTCAATGTTTGATAGACTCCTCAGTGGACATCCAGATAGCCATGACTGCAACTGTCTAGATCAGTTGTTCTCATCTACTGTGTCGGGACACAAAAGTGTGTCGCAAAGAACCAGGAGGGGTGTCACAGAAAATTGGCAGCGCAGCTGGGGGATCCCGCTGCCTGCTGCTGTCTGCTGTTCTCATCAGCCCGCTCCTGCTATACAACACAGGCAGCAGACAGGGCCAGATGAGTAAAGGGACTTAGGGCTGCAACCCAGAGATCCTGGGCTTGGGCGATGGAGGGCACCACCTGCCTCTCAAAAATAAACCTGATCCCGTCAAGCCAGACCACCAGAGCACCAGCCTGTGCTGGATTAACTCTGCCCCCACCGAGGTGCTGGGTCCCACATCCTCCAGAGTGCCACAACCTCCCAAGAGCTCCCAGCTCAAGGGCCACCAGTACCGGCAGATTGTAGTTTTTCACGCAGGGGAACATCATCTGTCAGGTGTGTCGTGAAGGAAAAGAGGTTGAGAACCAGTGGTCTGGATAACTGGCCCTCAACCTAACAGATATAGATCTGGCCTGGGTGATCCATGCATTTGCAACATCCAGGGGTGTGGGCATTACAACTCATCAGATCTAGAAATAAAGCTTACGTAGCCTGAAAACTATACAGCCAGCAGAAAATGCAGCAACCATGGCTTCTTCTAAAATGCTAAGTATTTTCCATTAAAAAAATTGGAATGAAACTTTTCCTACACACTTTGTATTTTTCATCAAAACGATATTAAATAAAAAAATCATTTCAATATAATTTGATCTGAATCAACTTAAAATGGCTCAGAGTTTTTTGGGGGTAGGAAAATGTGGGAAAAGTAAGGAGAAAATTGGGGAAAGGGGACTATAAAAATCCCAAATGTAATTGGAAATTAAATGTTTGGTTTAAAATAGAAAGCTTTGTTTTGATGAAAAAATTAAAAAATATAATTGGAAAAGCATTTTTTTGGTCAAAAGTGTTGTTGGAGGGCGTGGGGGGTGGGCACTACCCATTTGTTTAGCGACATAGCTTGGTATGGGTGCAGCTCTCTGAATGCCATTCTCTGCACTGGTTCCTGAATTCCTAGTGAGTACAGAATCCACTTCTAGGGGACTTTCCTGATATTCAAACAAGGCACTTGTAAAGACCAACACATTTATTTATCGCATGAGCTTTCGTGGGAGAAAATCCCACTTTGTCTGATGTTTTGAAGATATTCAATGCCCTAATTACCTGAGATGTGTCCTTTCTCCACAGTTCTGGTCTCCCATGACAGTTGCATTCTGCTGGAACAACGAGACGCTCAGATTGGGAGCACTGATGTGTGGAGGAGACAGAACTTTCTCATGTATTGGACTTTGACCTTGGAAGTCTCTTTGGCCGGAGATGGAGGCATTCGTCATCTTCAGATCTAAGAATCTGAAGCAACACCCACTGAAATAAATAGAAAAGCATCATGAATTGCACTGAGCATTGGAGTGGGCCCAGAATTCAAAACTGGTTGGGAAAAGAAAACAAACCAAGAAATAATAGAAAGACAACAGAGTCTTGTGGCACTTTTAAAGACTAACAGATTTATTAATCGCATGAGCTTTCGTAGGAGAAAATCCCACTTCGTCAGACGCTTTGAAGATAGGAAAGTTACAGAGTGGGAGGAAATTAAATGCAGGGGAGTGTATGACATAGCATCAGGTCAGGCTGTAACAGCAAATCACTGACGAAGTGGGATTTTCTCCCACGAAAGCTCATGCAATTAATAAATCTGTTAGTCTTTAAAAGTGCCACAGGACTCTGTTGTCTTTCTACAATGGACTAACACGGCTACCCCTTTGGAACAAGAAATAATAGGCATTTATGGAACATGCTGGATGACGAAACATATAGGGACCTGAATGGTAAAATGCTAATTGACACTCCTGTAATGATAAAAGCCCTTATGCATAGTAAACAGAGCAAATTGGCAAGCAAAGTTGATTTTCCTTAGCAATCTCGGCAACATTCTGTGGGAATCCCCTCGCCCCCTTGATCGCTGGTTAGACTAGTCAGAACGGAGACTGTGTCCACACTACCGCTTATGTTCTTACAGCTTACGTCACTCAGTGGCGTGACTATTCCAGCCCCTAGTGACCTAAGCACTACAGAGATCTTCTCCTGCTATCATATCTCATGCCGCTCGCAGGGGAGAGCGCTCTCCCATCAGCATAGAGCATCTTCACCAGCCGTGCTACAGGGCTGGATGTGTAGACGTGACCTAAGTGGGGAAACTCTTTGCTTAAATCTTGATCCTCAGCCATGTGACGGGCAGTTACAGAATCGCAGTTTATTCAGCCTGGGGCCCATCAGGACCACTCCAAAAAGCTCTATGTTGGCTGAGAAGTCATTTCGCATTGGAAGATGGAAACGAATAGTCTATTGCGGGTCTGACTACAGTGCAAGGTGCATTGCCATGGCTGGAAGCCAGGTTGGGTGAGGGTTAGGGCTTGAGGGCTCGGGCTCACTCTGAAAAGTTAATCCCAGTTAACTGTTATACTGCATTTGGAAGGAAATTAAGCCAAACTAAATTAAGGCCATTTCAATTCTGAGTATGAAAATCCTTATGATCATTTAATGTTGTTTAACTAATCCACTTAAAAATTCATACTTGTAGCCAATTCATGTTAATTTCCCTGAGAGTCCCCATGTAGACAAGCCCCAAGATACAAGGCATATGCACGCTCATGCGCACCCATATGGATTTTCAGAACATCACAGGTGTCATGCCAAAAACCACCAAGAATTTAAAGATGGGGGGGTGAGATTTTACCTGCAGATAGATGTCAAGGGGCAGAGCGGATGTTGCACCCTGGGAACTGCAAAGGTGACGTCAAAAATACTGTGGTGGGATCCCTTAAAGCTAGATGGCAACAAAGCATAAATATCCAACTGGATGAGACTCCACCGAGGCCTACAATATTAACGGCTTTCATTAGAGGGGAAAAGGGAGGGGAGAAAGAGAGATTCTCTATAGAACAAAGATTTTCTGGACACACATGATTTATAATAATTGTTCAATAAGAAGTTCCCAAGGGGGAGCCGTGTTTGTCTAGTTCAGCAAAACAAACAAAGAGCCCTGGGGCACTTTTAAAGACTAACACATTTATTTATCGCCTGAGATTTTACCCACAAAAGCTCATACAATAAATAAATTTGTTAGTCTTTAAAAGAGCCCCAGGACTCCTTGTTTGTTCAAAAACAATTCCGGAATCCAATCCCATTAGATAGCACTAGAGGGCAGTAAATTGTTAACCATGGCTTGATAATTCAGGGCTCTGTTTTTTCTAAGACCGTGTCTAGGTCAAGGAAGTGTACATGCTTCCAATACAAATATGCTGCATCAGTGTCAAAAGAGGCTTCCTCCGGTAACCAGGATAAATTGCACTGGGATACAGTTACACTGCTGCAAGTTCCCCTAATCTACTCAAACCTTAGGGGCCAGTTCCCAAGCCTGACCAGATAGCAAGTGTGAAAAATTGGGACAGAAGGTGGGAGCTAGTAGGCCCCTCTGTAAGACAAAGTCACAAATATTGGGGCTGTCCCTATAAAATGCAGACACCTGGTCACCCTTGCCTGACCCGAGCAACCAGATGTGTGTGAGGGAAAGGTGGATAGGTATAATCATCCTCCTATGCCACAGAGCTGCTGAGGAGTTTCCCTCTCCAGACACGAGTGTTACCGCCTCCCTGGACTCTTTGGTGCTCCCCTGTGGGTTGGAGGATGGGAAGATCCATGCAGAGCACGTCCAGAGAAGCGAGGGGTCACGTATTGGTTTAACTCATTACGAGAGTGGTTTGGTGAGTTTCCCAAGGTGCACACAGACTAGGAAGCAGTGACTGAATTAGAAGTCCAGGGGTCCTACTCTGCTGGTGTCCAGAATGTGAGACAACTCTGAGCTCCCGGCTCCTTCCTCCATGCTCAGTCCACAGTGCTACAAGGCATCCCTGCTGCCAAGCAACTGAGCAACCGAGAACATAACACGTCGGAGCAACTGAGAACACAACATGCCATGCAAATCAGAGAAACCTGAAATAGAAAGATTAAAACAAAACCACCACCAGGAACATGACAGAGCACCTGAGTTCATTCCTTCCTCTCAGGCACCGCACTCTCAGCTGCCTACACACAAAACTAGAGTGTCATTACTCAACTGTGGACTCTTTTCCCCTCTTAATACTGCGTCAATCACAATTCTGCCTAGTGTAATTTCCTTTGAAGTGTCCAGTGTTTCTTTCTTTTCCAGTGACATAAGTGATGCGTACGCCTTGCCAGCATATCCTTCCCTTCATGAGTCTGTGAAGTGCAGTCATCCTCTGGAAAACAATTTTTAAAGATCCCTCCAGCTGCTGCACCTCACCTATTGCTATTATCTTCACAGTGATCTCTGATTAGCATGGTGACTAAAGCATTTATCGTTAAGTATCATCAACACTGCAGAGCAAAACAAGCTGCTGAATTCACGTCACTGTGAAAATGGCATCATAATTCTATTGACAAAAAGAATCGCCATCACGGAAGGAAAAGTTAGGTGTGTGCATAACGGATAGCTCACTGAATAACCATGGGATGAAGATGAAGAGCCAGGGGATCATGCTCTGGAGAGTGCAACGCAAAGGGATAGCAAACTTCCATTCAAGAAAACAGACACACGTGTGGTCAAGGAAATTCAATAATCAATTTTAATATAGGTTCTAACCCAGTCAACTGTGTCCTTTGCATTATTGGGCGTGTCGTCAGTACAAGCCCCATACTCAGTGCTCGATATTTGTTAGGCTTTCCCAGGGCTGAGTCCCTGGCATCTCTGGGTCCGGCAGTTAATAGATCCGGCACTTCTGGGCTTGCCGCATCAGTAATGAAGGTACAAAATTCCTTGAGCCCTGGCACCTGTCATTACAAATGAGCTACTGCCCATACCATGAACTCCAAAGTTAACCAAACTCTATTTTCTCCCAAACACTTTCATGGCTCTTGGTCCTTCCTGTGAAGAGCTGAGCTCAATTTCCATTTTAGATTTCAAGTAAAATTTCCCAAGACACTTGTGTGATTTAGGAACCTACACTGACTTTCAATGATACTTAGGCTAAGTCACTTTTAAGAATAATACTTAGATACATAAAAAGCTTCAGCACTTCTGAAAATTTTACACTTCAGCTGCTTTGGTATACTCTTTAATATGATGTGTGATTGAACTCCACTTGATATCAATTGCATCATTGAGCTTCACTCAATATAGAACTGAAAACATTTTACTAAATATTTCTGGTTTACAGGTTACTTCATATTTCCCCAATTTTACTGAAGAGTTTTCGGTGTATTCCTCCCACCTTCAGCGCCATGTAAAATTGGGTAATGGTTTGCATTTGGATCTCAGGGATAAGACGACATCTATTATTAATATACCTTCATTAATTTTGGTGGTGTACAGTCAAAACCCAAATTTAACGGCCGTGTTTGATCTTAAGGAGTTGTTTGCAAAATACTTCTGGGAAACATCCTGCAGAACCAATCCTGAGAACCGTGGAGACACCATTAAGGAAGACGGATTAAAAAAAAAAAGAAAAGATATCAAGCCTCGAGAACATATCATGTTCCCTTGAACCAGACAACCAGAATTCTCACTTATTTACGCTGCTCCTGGGAAAAAGATAGAGGTGCTTATTCAGATCTCACTCCCAAGGTAAGTTAGAAGTAATTCCGTTGAAGTCAGTGGGAACTGCTAGGTACGCTGCATTTTCAAACATCAGCCCACTTATTTAGCTGCCTGATTATGGATTTAGGACCCTTATTATAGGCAACTATTTGGAAGGCTTGGTCTAACTTTTGTTTCGTATTGCAATGAACCTAATCCATAGTTGTTCTTTGTTTTTCATGACCACATATATTAAGTATCATCATCAATGACTCCTAGATAACAAGCAAGGAAGTTATATGGATTCGCCAAGAGATTTTAGTTCTGTTGTCTTATGGGAACTGTTTCCATTAGGTTCTTACGCATCGTGGATTAAAGGCAAAATTCATCACCTGATTCTTTAGTGCCTGCATCTTCATGAGATATGCTGTGGAAATGATCAAACTATACTAGACTCGTAGTTATAAGAGGTGCTTTCTTTCCCAGCATTGCCGCTATGGCTTGGAGTTCCTAGCTCTGTGACTACCTAAAAGTGGAGGTTTAATGGCCATGAAAGAGACTGTAAAAGAAAATCAGAGCCGGAGCCCAACTCAGATATCACTTACACCAGCGCAAGTCAGGAGTAACTCTACTGAAATCTATGGATTAACACTAGCATCCATGAGATCAGAATCAAATCGCTTTGCATTTACTCCATCAATAAGCTTCCATGTTGACACTATTCTACATACAAGATGGAATCACTTTTTCAAAAGGTTGGTTCTACAGCTGCCTCCAATATTTAGAAAATCCTGGCTGCATTCTGTTTGCTTTTATTTGCCACCACCTATTATTAGTAGCACCCGAAAGTCTGTTGTCAGAATACAGTTGCCAAGCTGAATACGCTCAAGGTAAGATATGGCTCACTCACCCACAGCTCTGCAATGGTGCTGACAGCAGTAGAAAATTGTTTTTCTCACTAAACTGAGCAGATATGACTCAGAAGACACACACAGAGCTGATACGGGCTGATAGCTTGGGTACAAACAGAGCTGTCTTTGCAGTCACGTTTCTGACCATAACCGCCTTTAACAGTTCTGAAAAATCAAACATGACCCACTGCATTTTGGAGAATCGAAAGGCTCACTCCCGGCTAACCTGAACAAAACACAACTCTTATTCAGCACAGGAACCATGACTGTAAAGAGAGAGAGAGAAAAACAGCAGCTTAATGGGCTTAAAAAGCTGGAGGACATCGTCCTCAGAAGCTCTCCGGCTTCTTTTCTACCAAGCATGGAAAAGCACATGTTCTCTGAAGGTGGAGACCTTCTTTACAAGAATGCTATGGGCCAAAGGGTGGGCCAGATGTGAGAGTGCTAAATTGGGATTTAGGTAAGTGGAGCTCAATTCCCAGCTCCACCAGAGACGACGTGTGAAACCTTGGGCAAATCCATGGGAGTTAGGTACCTAAATACCTTTAAAAATCTGGGGCTTTGTCTCCATGTGCCTCAGTTGCCCCTGTAGAGTGGGGATAACAATAACAGGGTGCAATGAGGATAAATACATTCAAGATTGTGTCATGCTCAAGTACCAGGGAAATGGGGGCTCTAGAATGATTTGAAAAGTTTAGACAGAAAACAGTCAGCTGGGGTGAAATCCTGGCTCACTGAAGTTATCGCGAGCTTTGCCATTGACTTCCCTGGAGCCAGACTCCACCACTGTGTGCAATAGACTCAAAGGGTGCGTCTACACTAGCAATTTAGGTCAACTTAAGGACCCTTAAATCAATCTAAATTACTCCATGTCTACACCTGATTTTCATTGTCAACTCAAGAAATTCCTTAAGTCGACTTACTGAAAGTTTAAGTCGACCTAATAACAATCACCTATTAGATCGACTTAAGCCTCAAGTCGACTCCTTAAGTCAACTTAAGGATGGTGTGGACGGGGAGTAACCCTGAAATCGACTTTATTAAGTCAACTTAAGGGCAGTTAGGTCGACTCAAAGTGGACTGAGTCGACTTAACTTTTTTCTAGCATAGACATACCCAAAGACAGCTAACCCTTTAATTACAGTCGAATGCTTATTTCAGACTTACTCAAGATTTAAAAACAAACTTGCTTGAAAAAAAAAATCAAAAAATACTTCCAGTTCTTGCCAAACACTGAGCAAAATTTTAATTAATTTCTTTTTATTTCTTACATCCTAACCAAGATAAGAATGTCACTGTGCCCAGGACCATACAGACACGTGACTCCTTCCCCAAAGAGCTTACATCATAAATAAACAAGACAGTTCAAGGAGAAGAAAAAAGCAGCATTATTATGCCATTTTCCTGTTGGGGAACTGAGGCACAAAGAGGTAGAGTCTGGACCGAGTTCTACATTCAACTCAGATTTCCTGAGTTCTAATCCAATCACTCATTAACTTCTCCACTTACTGTGTCCACAACAGTTCATTCATCCCTGCTAATTACTAATAATTAGCTCCCCACAAGAAGCAAGACAGGTAAAAGGGAACAAAAGCAGCTGCAAAGTGCTGCAAATCCACCTAAGCAGCATTCCCTCAGTTTGGCCCAAAATAAAACATGGTTGGAAAAGTTCTTTTCATGTTTTGAAAGCACACTTTTCTACAGCTGCTATTTACTGCTCTGCAGGCACTGTAGAATATGGGTGTGTTCAAATTCTACATAATTGAGGAAAATGGATGCCTTGGGGCTTAGGAAATGGGATTCAGAGTCTTTCACTTCAAGTTCACCGGTCCCCACTCCCACTAAGGGGTCCAAAAGCTGTTTCCATATGGGGACGATATGAAATTATTTTGGCAGGTCTCAGTCCAGGTCTTAACCCAAATCACAAAATACAATAGGTAACATAGCTGACCTCCAAAGAGAATGTAACAAAGACACGGAGTGAAATCCTGAACCATTGATGTTATGGGCAAAGCTACCATTTGGAGACAAGATTTCCTCTATGTCACAAGTTTAAATACTTCAACCCCCTTAGGGAAATCACCATTGCAACTGGTGCCTTCCACTGGCAAGCTAAAACGTACACTCATTATGTTGATGACCACAGCTGGCATCTTCCCCCGAGAGAAATGCACACGGAAAGTCTTCGTAATTTAACCTCAAGTTTTATCAGATTGTAAAAGGTCATATTCATGGATTCACCCGAAGCATCTATCATCGCATCTGGAATAAAGACCACTCTTGTTACCAAGGCCCTGATCTGGCAAAGCACCAGATCACACAGTTAATTTTTAACATGCCAGTAGGCCAACCAAAGTCTTCCTGTATACTTCAAGTTAAGCACGTGTGTAAGTGTTTTGAAGGATTGGGGACCAAGCTGAGGAAGTTCAATGAACTTCTGCTAATTTAAAGAGCTGGATGGAGAAATCTATTGTTTGTTCTTGTTCATTTTTCACGAGTACTGCAACATTCTGGGAAGTTTTCAAAGTGCTTAACTTTCACCCCACTTGAGTGAAATTTCACAGTTTAGCAACATGCAAGTTCACCCTCCGTGAATTTTCCTGTCATTTTTGATAATTTTAATTAAATACGTCATTTCAGAAAAAATAAAAAGGAAGAAAATGTTAAAAAACATATGCTTTGTAACTGAATATGTGCAAAAGCTTTCTGATAAAAAATGCAAAAAAAAGAGAAAAAACCCCACTCCCAACAATCTCAGATTCCCTAGGTTTGCAGCATTCAACAAATGCGCACACACCACAGTGTCTTTCTCTTTCACTGACAAGATCCCAGACTCTAGCTTCATCACAAGAATGTTTCAGTTTTCATAAGGTTTTGGATTCCTTTTGATGTGGGGATCTGACATTTTAGTCCTTGAGCTTCTACAGGCAAATGGCAGCAGCAATGACTGAAAAATGAAAACAATGAAAAGCAGACCATTTTCAAAAAGGTTTGTGATCTGGGGTTATCAAGGATCACAGAACTTGATTCTTTCAGAAGGAGACCCAGCTATTTAGTAAAAAGGATACAACCCTCTTGGGAGCTTTTTCTAGAACAGAATGTTGCAGTGAAGACATGAGCAGCTTATTTTTCCTAGATGATTTTCCAAAGTTCTTCAAAACCCATTAAAGCCCCCTGCATACCTCTTCGCTGGATGATTTACATTTGCTTTACATCCCAAGGCCTCAGTCCAGAACTTCGTCCTTTCACAACTAAAACTAGATATACAATTCATTATTATTAATTATTATTATCTATTATAAAAGCAGATAGGGCCCCCACAGTATTTGGGGCATTCTTGGGCTAGAAGCTATACATACACACAGTTAGATTGAAAGCTAAATAGACAAGACAATGGATAAAAGAGGGAAAGTGAGGCACAGAGCAGCAGTAGAGTTAATTTACTCCCAGCTGGTCAGTAGCAGAGCCACGATTCAGAGGGAATAATTTATTCCAAGAATGTTGTCTCTTTTACTGTCCACATATTACCCACAGTCAGCTTTTGATCTCTTCAAATTTATCCTCCAGGTTTAAATTATTTGATGAACAATCTGCAAATAACTTTGCCTGCAAATTTGATGAACAATCTGCAAATAATGTTTGACTGCAAATCGTTAGCTGCAAGTATCTCAGTTCAGCATTTGAAGGGAATCCATATAAATATTTGAACAAATTCTCACAGAACATTTATTTTATCTTTGGTCTCACTCTGCCCACAAGAAAGAGGGGCATTATTAAAAAAAATACATATAATAAAGTGGTGAGTCATTCATAAAATAATTATAACTAATTCTCTTCTTCTGTATATATGAAGCCATGGATCAAGAATTTTGAAATACATTGTCTGGGGCCAACATTCACATTACATATGAAAGTTAGCTGTGCCTTAATGAAATACAGTGAATTATATAATATCCAATGCTTCAGATGGGCAAAACCTTGAAGGTCCTGTCTTTTAAAGTGGTCATTTGTGTTCCCTACCACCCTCTTTATCTTAGGCCAACAATCAGTGACCCTGAAGCTTCCTATCTTTCATTTCTAGGTACCCATGCTCTGGTTTCAGAGAATAGTTCACAGGATGCCTTATAAATGCCCAATCCTTTTTCATATTCTGCTAAACGCTTGCCCTCCATGATATATCATGGCAATGAGTTCCACTGATCAATTATGCAGCATTACCAGCCCCTGGACCTTCAAAACTCAGGAGTTTTCCCCTCTCCAAAATTTTGGTTGGCTTAAAAATTATGAGATTCTGAAAAAAACCATATTATATATAATGCCAGAGCACGGCGATTGAAAAGCAGGTGTAAAACCCTAATATGAGTCACTCACCTAAATGATTGCACAGGTCTCAGGGAACCCAGAGAATTGGAACCCTAACACATTATTGCAAAATCCTGCATAGTTAGTATCAGACTCAGCTCAGAGAGGCTGAAGGAGGATGCCCCGGGGGGGGATTGAGATCTGCATGGGAAGACTGAACAGAAGAGCCCCCCTCCCCCCAACTGCTCTTCTCAGGCCCTCATTTCACAGTGCACTACAATCAAAGAAATAATTAAATGCATTAAATCACCAAAGGCACATAATTAAGATGAGCGCAGGCAATGGGAGCTACAACAATCCCACGCAGCTTATATTGTTTGAGGGTTCAGAAAACCTCGGTATGTGTTAAAATGACTGAGCCTTGGCTAACCATGGAGAATAAGAGCACACACTCGGGGCCTCATTAGTCATCTCTGTGGGTCTTCAAGCCTGCTCTACCAGTAAAGGACTAGCTAGCCCCAGCAATATAACAACCTCTGTCCACGATGCAACTTTGGTTTGCTGGCAAGGTTTAAAAAAAATATGCTGATGCTAATAGAGGGGAAACTGACTGTTCAGTGCTCTCTAACTTAATTTCTGAAATAACTCAGAAGTAAATGAATCATCCCAATAGCCAGTCAGAACCCTAATAGATTTAGCTTTCACCAAAACCGAAATCTGCTAGTTCAGTAAGTCACCTTACTCAGCTCTCAAATATAAGTTTCAATTTCGCTGGACAGAAATTGTCTTGAACACACAGGAAATAATTGCTTGGATCAGTGACCGTTTCACTAGAAAGCGGGGCGAGGGTGCCAAAAACTTGTGTCCCTAGGGCTGGGTGGGTGATATTAAACCTGAATCTGTTTCAAAGGAGAGGGTGAGGAACATAATTCACTCAGTTCATTCAAAGGCAGGGAGGTGAGGCACAAGAGTGGGGAAAGGAACACGAAAGGGCTTTTTTTTTGCAAACAATTCACAGCTTCTTGGCTTTTCTGCTTCCCTGATAGGCTCAGTACCTGTGGCAAGTGAAGTTGTAATAACAGCCAATGTGGGACCAAGTCGTGAACCCCTTTAGAGCGAAGTGGAGCCTTACAGAGAGTAATTTGAGGCCACCATCTCCTGTTTTCCCAAGTGAACCTATTATGTAACTCACAATACCTGGTAGGCAATTGCCAGGTAAAGGTAATTAGCCTCATCTGTTGCATTTGGGAAACCTTGGCACTTCTAGCCAGTTTTGTCCCAGACTTGGAAGGCAGCATTCCTTCCCAGACGGGATTAACTCCTTTGCCTGCCAACATTTCAAGTTATGACTCACCTATGTGGAGGCAGCCTCAGGCTCCTGCAAACACTGTCCCCTATGGCAAAGTCCTATAGAATTTGACAGGAATGAAACTATACAGGCCCATAAAAATCACTCTAAAACCCGATAGGGTGAAATCCTGGCTGCCGTGAAGCCAGTGACAAAAGTTCCATTGGTTTCAAACGTATTGAAAGTGTTACTATTTAGTACGAGATAAAGAAAGAGATCTTTCCTGAGCCACTCTGTAGAGTTCTGTAGCAGAGGGTAGAATTCTCCTTTAAATTCTACAGGGCAGATCAAGAAAATCAATAGGAAGAGGATCATTTTCTATTAAATTCTATAGGACTTTTCCAAAAGGATGCGTCTACAAGATCCCCTTCCATGTAACCAGGATCAGCTGGTGAGGAAAGAGAGAATCTCAACCAACATCCAAGGATTTACCTCGGACTAAGCAGACGGGCAGCACTAATGCAGTAGAAAATGAGAAGGGCTTGCCTGTATGGTTGACAAGCCCTAGGTTGAAATATGGAGCAGGTCTTGAGAAAGACAGGAATAAGAGTGAGAAAGAGAAATATTCTAATGAATAAAAGAGAACTACTGGAGTGATGGGCTTCGGTCACTCAGTTCATCTCTTGACCTGAACGTCTCAAAAGCACAAGGGTATTTGGATGTAGGGTTTTGGCTCATCCCATTTAAAAGCAGCCTTGCAAGAATCTACCAACCCACCCATTTGCAGTTAAACACTTGTTTTATTGGACCAAGACAATATCAGGAAATCTGTTCATCTTTATCCATTATCAGGTTAAAGTTTAAAGCCTTGGAGGATCAATCTTAATGACATTTCTGCCAGGCTGCGTTAATCTTTCCAGACAACATGTCTCCTCTGCTAAGCTGCTTCAAGACATGAAAGATCATGTCAGACATCTTTTGTCACTCTGCACAACTGGGGGAGGTATTTGGATGGGGTAATTCAATCATTATGAACCTTATCAGTCATGTTTATTACGGTAATATTAGCACACAATTTCTTCTGGCCTATGACTCTGTTAGGCAGGTGCAGAGCAAAACTGAAGTGAAGAGATTGAGAGTTTGTCACTCTACACTGATGGTGACAAACTTGCCACCATCAGATCGATGTTTCCAGATCGACTGAGCGGTTAGTAAAGACACGCTCAGTTGATCTGGAAACCAACTTAACAAAACCCCCCTCCTAAGTGGGGCAGAGCTGTGATGACGAGAACTCATTTCCCGTTGGTGCAACTTGGTGAAGACGGCATGATAAAAGGGGAGTTACGAAGCGGATGGGAGTTATGCAAGCTACTCTGTGCAACTCCGCTCGACTGCCACCGAATTTTGCTGGCAGTGTAGAGCTGGCCTGAAGGAGAGGGTTGGAACAAGCAATGAATCAGCACAGGACAGAGAAAACCCCATCAAAACTGCAGAAAGCTGTGTGACTATCCAGAGGCCCTACACTGATTGCACCTGCTCCCACTGGCTGGAGCAGATCATCCAGCAAACAGTATTGGTTATTGATTGTCTAGCACTTACCTAAGCCAATGCCTCGCACCCCCATCGTACAGCTAGAGGGCACCATGCTGATGTAGGGATCTTTTGAATAAGAGGTAAAACTGAGTTCATGACCATTCGTGATCATTATAGATCATATGGGACATTTGTCCAAGCTCGGGTGGGTTAGCCCCGATGCTCCAGCTAAATTCCAGTTTGAGTAGATTTATTTTGCCTCCAATCCTTTTGGTATGTTACGTGCTGTCAGTTCACACCCCAGAGGTGGATGCTTTTCTGAGGTGCATGAAGAGATAGGCCAAGATGTTTGCCAACTATGTTGAAATGACTGGTGATATCTATACGTAAGATATTATTATTCTAGGGCAGGGGTCTGCAACCTGTGGCTCTGGAGCCACATGTGGCTCTTTGGCTGCCCCCTTGCGGCTCTGGGCTTCCCCCAGCCACCAGGGACCCCACAGGCAGCCCATGCCAAGCTCCAGGCTCCCTCCCCCCCTGCATAAGGGGACCCTGCAGCAGAAATCCTGGCTCACCTCCCTGCACCTCCCACCAGGAGGCTACACCCATTGTGGCTCTCAAAACACTTTGTTATTGAAGGAATTTTCAAAAATGGCTCTTCTTATCTTTTGGGTTGCAGACCCCTGTTCTAGGGCTAATCGCTCTCCATCAACAGGGCAGGTATCTCAGCTATAGGAGCACATTGGAAGGGTTGTGCCATAGCTGAACTCTAGGTTGGATTCAGACCAGAACTTTGCCAACCCGGTTCTGAGGTTGGAGCCGCATCGCACATCTGGCACTCAAGATTCAGAAAGAAAGATACACTTTGGGCAGAAGGGCTGGTGAGCAGCAAGCTGGAGCTTCGTGCAAGGGGGTGAAAACATGGCAGAGGAAGCTTGTCTATTTTTTTTCCCCCTTCACATTATTATACATAACTCAGTGACAGGGGTGTTCCAGACTTCAAATTCATCCATCACCTCCCATATTACAAAAGTCAAAGCCAGCCCCAAAACTCAAGTAAAGGAACACAAGGCTGGACCCTGCTGCTACTGAAATCAGAACAGAACCCTTCAGCGATACAGCATTGTGCTGACACGGAGCCCACGCTCTACCACCGTGTGTTGAAACCCCCAGGAGTCACGTCCTACCCCTTAGTGTTTCCATGATCACAACCAAAACAAAAATAGTCAAGATCAAGTCAGAGTGGAGTGTGTGGAGACATGACTACCCCATTAACGTATTGCCTTAAGAGAGGGAGACACAGCGCAGAAAGAGTTCCACAGAGGAAAAGGGAAACACATGCTGAACAGATTCAGTTCAACTTTGCTATCTATGAGGCACTCTAGACACACAGAAGGATTTCCAGAGCCACTTGTTCTGCAATGAAAGCAACAGCAGTAGAAAGTACAGCTTCTCTCTACATAAACTACCCTCTCCATGCATCAGGAAAGACCCAGATCTTCTCTTCTCATTACCTATTTACCCAGTAACACCTGCAAAGCCAGCCCTGCTACACCAGAACTTTTAGACAGCGCACCCCTATGCATAGCAAGCTATCAGGCTGCAGACCGCACCATGAAGTGTACTGAACGTTAATTTTATATCTGAAATGAGAGATGGAGCCGATAATGGTGTAATATGATTCTTAGTCATCAAGCTCAACTGCTAAGCCCTCTAGCCTTCAGGCTGAGGTTCATTTTTTTCTCCCTTATATTGAGTATTCAGATGAATAAGTCTGAATTTTAAGTACAGCTCCTCTAACGAAGCTACAACTCCGTAACAATACCTGTATTTAATACGAAGATCCCCATGTGCCTTACCAACAGCAAGTTTACAGACTTTTGAAAACCGAGGCACAGAGATTAAGACCTTTCATATCTTTGTGTAAAATGTGTTTAATTTATTATTGACAATTCCCACTGGTACATGAGGGATCAAATGCACTTCCAAAGCAGAATATTTCCTTCTCTGCTCCCCCCACCACCCACCAACTAATGTAAAGTGAAAATACAGTTTTGTGCTCATGTACTCACAGCCAGTTTCTGCCCCGACACTTTTTTGACCCAAGAGATGAAAGCTGCACACGCAGCAGCTCACTGTAAGCCACATATTATATAAACGTAAAAGCACCCCATTTTTTTTTTAAAAAAAACAGAGTTTCAAGAGACAGTTATTCTGGGAATCCATATTGCAAAGCTTGGTCTTTTTGCTTTCCAGACAAGCTGTATTTAGAGTGTTACGGATACTCATTCAAATGTCAGATTTGAATAGACCCTTGCATGATTCAATAGATCAATATTCTTCTATCTGGATGAGTAACACTTCAACCCAGAAGGGTGGTTTAGTCTTTACAGAATTCTTCACTAGGGAATAGCAGAGGGAGAGTCCCTAGTAGGCAGCCATTATAACACACACACAGTTTTTTTAAAGGGGGGAAAACCCCTTCTTACCAAACTATTACTGATATTCAACCTCGTGGGTCACTCTGCGAGGTCTTGTGATGATCCACGCCCACATCTGTGCGACTCTATGTACCATGCTCACTTTCACATTATACAATGAAAAAGAAAGCCCAGAATTTCTCAAGCACATTTCTCTGTAGGGTGAGCCACTCTGCACATGTGCAGAGGAGACCTCTTCATCACCCCAGCGGCCATCTTCAAAGGTCTGAAAAAAGGAAAGAAGAAGAAGAAATCAATCAGGAGCTTAGCATTGCCACATGATGCCATGGCAAAGTCTTTGTACATTTGCAGTGGTATTTCTGTGAACCAGCTGTGATATTTCTGCAGCTGACCTTGATTATGCCAGCCTGTTTTTAAACCTAGATCAGCTCTGTCTTTTAGGATCAGCTGTCTAAGAGCTCAGCACCCACATCTGGAGCTGAGAATTTTTGAAAACCTAGCCCAGACAGCGAGGGGTAATTGGGAGTGGAGCTCTTTGGAAAATCTGGCTTCAGTTGCCAGTGCTAACCCTTAGTGTGGCCCCTCTGATTTGCATTGGGGAACTTCAAGTCAGGACTCCTGCGTTTCAGTGCTATCTCTGGCACAAGCTTTCTGCATCGCTATAATCAAGATGTGTGATGATCAATTTCTACCAATTTTGCTTGTGAGGGCCCAACTTTAGACAAAGCGCTGAACCCCTGCAGCTCCGGCTAAACTCAGTGGGATAATGGGTGCTCAGCCCCTCTGTAATGAAGCCTGCATGGCCGCTCGGAGTGAACATCCCACCCAGTAGACAGATTCACCAGTGGGACTCAAGCCAGTGCAGTAAAAATAGCAGCTTGGGCTCACAGGCCCACCTGGCTCCTAAGCTGGAGAGTCTGAGCAATGTCCTGCTAGGTTTTAGATTGCCTGTGTCATCTGTCTACCCAGGCTTGCTCTCAGCTGCAGAGCAGAGACCCTGAAAGTTGCCCCAAGTATCTCAAACTGGGCACTTGAAAAGCAGGGTGCTCAAAACCAGGGGGCACTTCTTCAAATATTGGCCCTAAACTCCGAATGAGGCAGGGATCCTATGGAAGAAATAGCCAATGATCATGGAATTAAAAGGCTCTATCACAGTGCATATGCACAAGGGGGCAACTTGAACTTTTGAGTGCTTGTCTTCGCAGCCTTAATGTTCTTGAAGCGTACAGGGGGTGATTGGACGTGTTTGCTTACATTAAAAAAAAAATTAAATTCCACCCGTGGAACCATTTTGACCCTCACAGTCCATCAGGGCTGGGGTGTTTAGAGTCATCTGTATGTTCAGCTAACAAAATAACTGATAACAGTAGTGGGTGGTTATCATCTACGTGGATCAGCCACTAGATGGGGGATAAGAAAACAGTACTCACATTATTGCCAGATCAGGTCCTCTGTGCTCTCTACTTTTTACCTTGTGCTTAAATGCACAGCAAATTTGATTTGTAATAGAAGCTGGCCCCAAATGGAAATAAAAGGTATCTGCTTCTCAGGGGTGAGATGATAAGGGTTAATTAGCACCTGTAAAGCATATTTTGACACACAGGTGGTTGAAGCTGTAGATTAATAGATTCTGAGACAATGAAGTACCATTATGATCACACAGCCTGACCTCCTGCATAACGGGTCAAAAATTCACTAAGTGGTTCTTACCACAAGCCCATAACTTCTGACTGATGTAGAGAATAGGTCTTAGAAGAATATCCAGGTTTGATTTAAAGATATCAAGGGATGGAGAACCCACCATAGTCTCAGGTAAGAAATTGTCCTCACAATTCACCAGGACAATTGTACAATGGATGGGGAGGGGGAAGAGGAAACCTCCCTAAATAAAAATAAGAATGTGGTATTATCTGTCTGCGTGGCATTAGTGAGATTACTGCTGGAGTAGTGTGTGTCTGGGGTCCACACATCAAAAACAGATGATGAAAAACTGAAAAAGGTTCAGAAAAGAGCCAGGAGGAGTGAAAAACTTGCCTTAAGAAGCTCAGCCTGCTTAACAGACACAGTCAAGAGGTGATTTGATAAGAGTCCAAGTGTACCTAGATGGGAAAGGATTTCCATTAGTGGTATTTAACAGGAAAAGGTACACCAATATCCAATGTTTAGAAGAGGGTAGGCACATTCACACTAGAACTCAGGGTTAAACTATTCACAGGGAAGGTAATTACCCTCTGGAACAACTCCCCGAGAGACGTGGCTGATGCTTGAATCCTTTAAAGCTGTGTTTCTCAGCCAGCGTCCCATGGCACATGGGTGCTCCGCAGGCATAGTACAGCTGTTCCATGACCCCCCCCCCGGCCCCGTTGGGGGAGCTGAGTGGGGAAAGAGCAATTTAATGCCCCAGCTACAGCAAAGCTTCTGGCACATAGCGGCCGACCTTGACTCCTCCTGGAACCTTTACCACAGCTGGGACATTTTAAATCTCCCACCACTGTTACCAGCTCATTCAAGAATGTTTTCATCAGGTGTTCTGCATAAAGTAATTAATGCCTTTAGGTGTTCCCCACTCCACTAAGGGCTGAGAGAAAACTCTTTAAAGAGTTGGCTTTCTTTCTGAAAGAAAGCGCTGACAGAAGTTATGGACTTGATTGAGAAATCATTGGGCGAGGCTCTCTGGTAGGTCTGTGGTATGCACCATGACGTGCAAGAGAATCATAAAGATCTTTTCTGGCCTTAAAATCTGTGACATAAGGAACAATCAGCTAAACTCCCATAGAGTTGCATGTGGCATTTACCTGTTAAGAATCTCAGTCACGCTACTAAATTCAGCGCAGGCCTTCTAAAAAAAAGCAGGTGGTCCAGCAGTGAAAAATCCCCTGTTATGTTTGTTAACAGTAACGCAGAAGGAGATCCCTTTTGCGTTCACCTCATCAGGAACTGTTAGTCATCCGGGGTCAGCTGCAGATAGGGCAAGAACGATTGCGTAATTAATGTTATTCACAAGATGAACAACAAGGACTGTGAGTCTCTGTGTGTTTCCCCAGGAGAGTCACAATGGGAATGGGCTTTCACACATACACACAATGCAAAAGGGGGGATTTTGGAAAAGAAAGGAAGAAACACATTGATCTGAGACTCTGGAAATCTAGGGGTTTAACAACAGTAAATATACAACATGCTGCAGAGTAAAATGACTAATGATCTGTTTCCCTGGAATGCACACAATAAGATTGCTGTTACCTGTTTCTCCCATATTAGAGGAATGATAGAATCAGTACAGAGCAGCATTTGTCCTTCAGAAATATTTTAGGATGGGATTTTCAAGAGTTCTTAAAGAAATCAGGGGCCCAGGTCCTATTTACTTTCAGAGGGACAGTCAGAGTCAAATTTTCAAAAACACCTAACTGACTTCGGTGCCTAATTCCAAAGTCAATAGGAGGTTCCTGAGTGACTATAGAGCATATTTTTGAAGATATTTAGGTGCCTAAAGATGCAAATAGGATCTGATGGGGTTTTCAAAAGGACTCAGGCACTTGTTTCCCATTGAAATCGATGCAAATTAGCAATCAGTGGGAACTGTGTGTCTAGGTGCGTCAGTAAGTCCTAGTAGGTGTCTATCTCCATCGTTAGGTTTCTAAATACCTTTAAAATCATTTCTTTTGATGATAGCACTTGGTGCTTTTGAAAATGTTACCCAACCTCCCTTAGGTGCTTTTAACAATCCCAGCCCTAGCTGTCAAGCACCCATGACTGACATGCATTAGAAATGTCTTTAAGCAAGGCTTATGTATTCAGCTCCTTACTGGAAGTCTGTATTGCTCTCCTAGCCCCATGGAGAGTAGTGGAACCAGAAAAATCTTCCTCGTTAGCTTATCAGCTCAAGGGCTCAGAAAAAAGTGTTATTGGTTTAAGGCAGAAGTGATTCAAATGGAATTACTCACCTGAGGAAGGGCTCCCCAGCATAGGAGGAGAGGCACAATCAGGGCCATAGTATGTTCTCATCATTATAAGCAGGGTCAGAGCGCCACTTGCTTGCAGCACACATTGAGATGTATGGGGGGCATAAAGGTGTAATTGCTCAGGAAGGATTGGCAGAAAAAAACAAACACACAGGAGGTTTTGCATTATACATTGACTGAGGGGAGATTTGATAGCAACCTTCAACTACTTGAAGGGGTGCTCCAAAGAGGAGGGAGCTAGGCTGTTCTCGAGGGTAACAGAGGACAGAACAAGGAGCAATGGTTTCAAATTACAGCTGGGGAGGTCGAGGCTGGATATTAGGAAAAACTTTCTCACTAGGAGGGTGGTGAAGCATTGGATGGGTTACCTAGGGAGGTGGTAGAATCTCCATCTTTGGAGATATTTAAGGCCCGGTTAGACAAAACCCTGGCTGGGGTGATTTAGTGGGAGTGGTCCTGCTTTTTAGCAGGGGGTTGGACTAGATGACCTTGTGAGGTCCCTCCCAGCCCTATTATTCTATGATTCTATGAATATACATTCTTTCTGTGAGGTCCAGAACCAGTTGAAAAAGTAAAAGGGGGAAAATAAGGTTGATGCTATGGCAAGGGTTTACTATAGACCACCAAATCAGGCAGAGGAGGTAGATGAGGCATTTCCAGGACAAATAATAGAAATACCCAAAACACAAGTCTTGGTAGTAATGGGCAACTTTAATTACCCAGACATT
Organism: Pelusios castaneus; assembly: GCA_007922175.1. Classification (NCBI taxonomy): domain Eukaryota; kingdom Metazoa; phylum Chordata; order Testudines; family Pelomedusidae; genus Pelusios; species Pelusios castaneus. The sequence goes on from ML685892.1 coordinate 304,039, forward strand.
TATGGGAAAAGCCATATGGCCAAAAATAAAATGTCCCAAAGTTCCTGGAATGTACTGGGGACATCTTTTCATTTCAGAACAGAGAGAGAAAGATCAGGACAGCCATTTTAGACCTGATTCTGAGCAACAGGGAGGAATTCGTTGCAAATCTGAAGGTGGAAGACACCTGGGTTAAAAAGTCTGTATTCAATTATAGATTTCATTATTCCAAGGAAAGGAAGGAGTAAGAGCAACAGCATAAGGACAGTGGTTGTCCAAAAAAAGCAGATTTTAACAAGATCAGAGAACTGTGAGGTAAGATACCAGAGGAAGAAAATCTGAGAGATCAAGGAGTTCAAGAAAGCTGGCAGTTTCTCTAGAGGACAATATTCAAGGCCCAACAGCAAACTATCCTGATGTGAAGGAAAGAGAGGACAATATGGAGCTATCAGAAGCTCTTTAATGACCTGAAAATGAAGGAGGAAACTTACAAAAAGTGGGTACAGGGGCAAATTGCTAAGGAAAAGTACAAGAGGAAAGCTAAGACACAAAATGAGAGAAACCTAGCAAGAGAGAGAAAAGGCCATAAAAAGTGGCTATTTACATTTGGAGAAAGAGAAAGACGAAGGAAAGCATAGTTCCTATTTAGCAAGGAAGGAGAGTGAAAAACAGATGACATCAAAAAGGCTGAGATGTTTAATGCTTCTTTTGTTTCAGACTTAACTAAAAATGTTAATGGTGACCAGACTTTCAGCACAAATAACCTTATCAAAAAGAGAAAAAGAACACAACCCAAATTAGGGAAAGAACAGGATAAAGAATATTTAGGTAAGTTAGATGTATTCAAGTCAGCAGGGCCTGATGAAATTCATCATAGCATAACTAAGGCACTACCTGAAGCAGTCTTGGGATCATTAACAATTATCTTTGAAAACTCCTGGAGAATGAGTGAGGTTCCAGAGAACTGGAAAGGGAAAAAATAAGACCTATCTTTAAAAAAAGGGAACAGAGGAGCTGGAAAAATGCAGACCAGTCCGCTTAACTTCGGTTCCTGTTATTAAAGCAAGTTATTAAATGAGAAATTTGTAAGCACCTAGAGGAGGATGATAGAGATGCAAAGGAATAGCCAGCACAAACTTGTCAAGAACAAATCAAACCAAAGCAAGGTAATTTCTTTCTTTGGCAAAGTTATTCACCTAATGGATTAAGGGGAAGAGGTAGACATGATACATCTTGATTTTAGTAAGGCTTTTGACACCATTTCACATGACTTTCCCCATAAGCAAATCAGGGAAGTGTGGTTTAGATGAAATTACTTTAAGGTGGCTGCACAGCTGGGGGAAAGACTGTATGCAAACTATAGCTACCATTGCTTCACCATCAACCTGGGAGGCCATAACTGATAGAGTCCCACATTGGTCAGTCCTGAGCACACTATTCAATATTTTTATTCATGACTTAGATAATGGAGTGGAGAGTTCACTTACAAAATGTGCAGAAGACAGCAAGAGAAGGGCAAAGATCAAATATACAGTTACAAAATGGGAAATAACAGCTGAAGTGGCAGGAGGGCTGAAGAGGGTCTCAGTGGATCAGAAATAGAATACGAGTCGACAATGTGATGCAGTCACTAAAAAGGCTAATTGCGTGGGTGTATTAACAAGAGTGTTGCTTGTAAGACAATAGGATTAATTGCCGTACTGTACTTGCCAGGGGCGAGGCCTCAGATGAAGTATCGTATCTAAGTCTGGGAGCCACACTGCAGGAAGAGATGCACAAATTGGAGAGAGTCCAGAGGAGAGCAAAATAAATGAAAAATGGTTTAGAAAACTTGACTTAGGAGGACAGGTTAAACAATGGGACAAGTTTAGTCTTGAGAAAAGAAGACCCAAGCAGGACCTTCAAATATGTTAAAAGGGTTGTTAAAAAGAGAATTGGACTCAACTGAGGTAAGACAAGAAGTAAAGGGATTAATCTGCAGAAAGGGAGATCACAGTAAGATATTAGAAGAACTTTCTAGCTGTAAAGGTAGTTCTGTGTTGGAACAGGTTCCCAAGGGAGGTTGTGGGGTCCTCATCATTGGAGGATTTTAAGAACAGGTTAGACAAACACCTGTCAAGGATGGTCTAGGTTTATTTGGTGTAGGAGGCTGGAATTGATGATCACAAAATCCCTTCCAGCCCTACATTTCTATAATAAGAGGCAACTATAATGGCCTCTGATAGCAATCACCGGCATGGGTTATTCTCCATTATCTCCCCATTTCGGTCTGGAAGGAGAATTTCACTCTGTTTCTGCATCATCAGATATTTCCTTTAACCCAACCATTTCTTATTTTTTGGTCTCATTTACTCTAAAGTCCAGAGCAGTTACACGAATTGTGGCTTTACATACAGCCTTTCACATCAAAGTGGTGACAAGCTGTGGGTCTAGAGTGAATGATGAAAAGACTTTTCATAGCACAGCAGAAGTCGGTTTCTTTTTCTGCAGCTCCCAGTAAATTTCCATCTAGCATGAATGCCTGGGGCACTGCCCAGGAATGCTTCAAACCACCAAAATAACAGCCGTGCCCCTGGAAATGTCGTTTCCAAGGACAATGACCTATCTGGAGATGGCATGCCTTAATAGTTAGCGTAAGGTACCAGGAATAAGGACACCTGGTTTCTTATCCCTACTCTGCCCAGCTCACAGGGTGACCTAGCAAAAAACACTTAGGTTGACCGGAGGTCAGCTTCCCTATCTATAAAATGGGGAGGGTACTTACCCACTGTCCTAAAGCAATTGGACATCATTGTAGCAAAAGCTCTTTATAAATACACAATGATACTGCATTTCAGAGATGACATCATGGATTAAGGATACTGCAATATTTGCAAGTTTACAGTATTACTGTATATTTACTCCCCTCCCCCCCTGCAGTGTGCAATGTGATCTGTGTTTTGTGCTGCAATTATGAACTACTCATTCTGTGCTCAGCAGAGGCAGGGTATCTGCAGACAACATAGTGTAGGGAGTGCTATTATCTGGCTCTGTACGCCAGGGATGCAGTTGAATTCAGGACAGTACTCAATATGGGTGCAGTTTCTCCTGTCATGTGCTGCAGGACGACAGCATTTATTTCTCATGCCGCATTCCTCAGGAGTGCGGTACTGATGCTCTGCAAGGGTATGACACTCAACTGCAGTGTCTTGCACGGCATACTGCAAGAAGCAATATCCCTGGGCTGGAGCATATGGACAGGAAAGTTCTTAGAAGATTGTGGGAAATGAGGCAAACGTATGCGAATGGCTTTTCAGTAACATTTTTTCCTTCCTGAAACGGCCTTGTTGGCAAACGTAAAATCTATTTCCTAAAGGTTGAGAGCTACACCCACATCCCTGGACATTCATTCATTCATTCATTCATAGTAGTGCGCAGTGAATGTGTTTCCACAGGAGTAGGCAAGAGTGAGTCAGAGTGAAACTGCAAGCTCAGATCTCAGATGCAAGCCTCTGCAAAACGGAAGCAAAGGTAAACACAAAGTGGCATTTCACACAGAAGGGCTGGTTTCCTTTATGAAATGGACAGAGCACATGTTCGCCCTGGAATCTTTGTACAGGAAGAGGCCAAATGCAGCTGTTAATTACATCAGGCTAAATCTGGAGGCCAACCATATCTGGGGGGGGTAAATCTTCAGCTGGTGTAATCAGACATAACTCCACTGATTTCAATGGTGCTGTAACAATTTACAGTACTTTAGGATACACTCCTGCCATTTACATTCCCATTAAGAGGTCCCTGCTCCAAACCAAGGGCTTAGTCCTGTTCCCATGGAAGTCAAAGATAAATCTCTCCATTGACTTAAATGGTGCAGAACTGGGATTCGGACCTGCTCAAGAGCCCATCTCTAGATCAGGCTGCACAAAGAACCAACTAAAGAAAAATAAATAAGTCATCTACTTACTGCCTCCAAGGTGCTGGGTACAGGAGACTCCCTGGGACAGGGGAGCAGGCTTCTGACGGGGAATGCATACCGTTAGATCTTGCACTGAAATAACAAAATGAGTTTTAATTCACATCTTTTGTTGTTTTGGTGCAAGTCTCTGTGTGTGGACACTTACCCTGGAAGACGGCTGTACCCAGACTTGCAGTAAGGTAACAATTTGCTTCAGTGCAAATTTGGTATATAACCTAGCCCTGAGGCATTGTCTACATCAGAATATTGCATCACTTTAATTTAATGTGCGAGTTTAAATTGATTCATTGAACTGATGCTTATTCCCACGTGGGTCACACTCCTTTATGGCTTGGTTTCACTTGATTAGAAATAGGTTTAAGCCAAACCAAAGTAAGCTACTCCGAAAACTGAAATATGAGGATCCACATTTGGGGGTTTGTGGCTGCACTGATTTAGTGAATCAGTTCAGAAAGCTCTTTTCGGTAGCCAACCTGTGGATGGCGGTCTTTCCTCTGTCCTTGTCAGTTTCCTCATTACATCTGCCTATGTCAGCTGATGGACAGAAAAAGGGATTCTAAAGTGTGTGACATAAAAGATGATTCAGCTAATACCCGAAGTCCAAGGCAATGATTCATTAGAAATGCCAGTTCTCTTTCCTTTTGAAACAGCATACCCCATACCAATGGAGGCATGTTCTTCACTAGAGGGGAAAATGCCCCTTCCCAATTTTCCTTTCTTTGATTCATTCCTTTCTTTCTACCAGTCATGTATGATTCTTTGGACTTCTGTAGCATTGTTGATGCCAAACTTTTAGAGGGATTTTCCAGCACTTCATAAAGAACTGTGGCACAGAGCGGTGACGTGATTTACCCACGGTGATGTGGCGAGACAGTAGCATGGCTCACAACAGCGTTGTGACTTCCAATCTTTTTTCATTTGCAGACCTCTAAAAATATTTCAAACGGGGATATGGAACCTGTTGGAAATGTTAGCCATAGCCTGCGGATCTCCAGGGGGTGCATGGACCACAGACCGAAAATAGCGGATTACTTCAAAGCAACACATGCCTTTAAAAAAATGTGAAGTTAATTTCTACTCTCTCTTTCCTGAATAGAACATGCTCATATTTGCTGTCAGACCCTTCCTTGAAATCACTCAGCAAACAAAACAAACACAAAACAAAATTAAATTAGACAACAACAAAAACAACTAAAAGAGATGTGTCCCAGCAAGAAAATGGAAATAAGTGTCAGAGGAAATACCTTCAGCACCAAAATGCCTGTTATTGTAACTGTCACTCCGATCACTCTCATATTTTGATGTAATTACACCCTGCTCATAGACCCAGTTCTGCCTGGGTAAGATTATTGTAAGCCTGTCCGTTTCCAGGAAGCCAAACAGGACTAAAGCACAAATGCACACAGCTCATTTTAACCCCAAACACCCCAGTGCTAACGCACAGGCTTCCATGACACACAAGCCCAGTTTGCGCCGCTGGTGAGAAAACACTTCGGCACCAGCTCAGGGTGCTGTTCTGCAAGCATGGGAAAGTCCTCCCTACCTGCAAGCAGCCCCGCTGAAGTCAATGTGATTCCTCCTCTGTGTTCACAAGACATTCACTGCTGGATTGCAGCCATAGATTGGAAGATCAGCAGTGGAAGGAGTAGTATTCATCTTTGTACCTGTAACAGCACCCAGCGCAATGGGGGACGGATGCTGACTGCGGCCTTTGGAAGCAATCACAACAAACAAACAATATTAATCTGGATAATCTGGGCACTTGAGCTACTGCGATTGGTTCTTTTCCCAGCTCTGCCACTGATTGAGTGATGCGTTCTGTGCCTCAGTTTCCTCATGCGAGGAATGGCAATGATACTTTGTCTTCCTTTGTAAAGCTCTTTGAGGGCTTCATCTGAAAAGTGGGAAGAGCTGCTGCTGGTGTATCACTGGAAATGTCAAAGAAGGCTCCAGTGGCTGGGATGCTCAAACTCTGAGACCCTGGAATAGCCAAATTGGCCACTTGCCAGGACCTCCATAGCTGCATCTTCGCAAACTATCATTAGATGTCCTTTAAAGAACTAACTCTAGCTTTATTGAGTTAAAAACCAAACAAAACATCACAAGCCAAAATTCTAATCTGAGATGAAATCATTTTTAGAAAACCTCCATTTATTCTGACCATGTGAATTTATTCAAACGTATTTTCCATGGCATGTCAAGCCATATCTTAAAGCAGGGAAATCAGATGGAGTATTGTACTTAGTTGGGGGGGGGCGGGGCTTTCCATCCGATAGCCACATCCTATATTTGGTCACTTGGATCTGCATAGAAATACCCAAACTGGACAATTACTTACCTAAGTGAGGATGAAGCAATGCACAATCTGGATGGCCTAATAAAATAAAATAATAATGCTCTATAGGCTAAACTCATCCCTGTTTTAACTCATTGACTACATAGTTATGGCAGGGATCAGTCTGGCCCTGTGCAAATTGTTTCTTGACTGTGGACTTCTTTTTCTTTTCTTTTTTTTTAAATATTGATTGAAAGAACATTTGAATTGCCAGACTGGATCAAACCCATCATTCACCCACCTCAGAATCCCATCTTTTACAGCAGCCAGTGCCAGATACTTCAGGGGAAGATACAAGAACCACTGTGGTCAGCAGATATTCTTGTCATGTAAACTTGCTCCACTCCAAGTCCATTGAGAGTAGAGAGCAGCTGTTTATTTGTTCTTCAGTTCCCTTGAATTTTGCAGACATTATTTACATATCCCAGAAAAAAAGAGACCCGACACTGACAGATTCTTCCCTGCGTGTTCCCCTCATTTGTTCTTGTCTCATTAAATTAATTTCAAAAAAATGCTTGAGATGCTTATGCAAATGCCTTCCCCATAAGCTTTGAGTGCTAAACTTAAAAACAACGCAGAGCAGTTTGCTTTAAGGGGAAAGCAGGGGTGTTCTTTAAACCTTAAAGAACTAAAGTAAACTAGCACGAAAACGTGTACCTTCATCCGTTGGCATCTACATTGGATCCCGCATAACCTACTCTGTGGTTTACCTACAATCTAATCACCTCTTCACTTGACTACCTGTCTGTATATAACAGATATAATGCCAGATAAGGCTATACATTAGGCCCCCACTATCAAAAGAAGAACACGGGTATTTCAAAGGGTAGGTTCACTTTTGGATTCACCAGACACAGTTAGAAACCATTTTAAAATATTTATTGAATGCCAGAATGAGCTGATAAAAACCCTAAGCAAGCAAAGAATACAATGGCAAAAAGCTTACATCCCGCCTGCAGTCGGGGACCACTTAATGACCGCGGATGACCCCGAGGAGATTTCTGCCGCACCTCGGTCTGGCGGTGAAGTCCACTGCCTCTCAGGAGCTATGCTATCATATAGCAGCTCAGGAAGCCGCGGGGTGATCAAGCCCACCCATCTCTCACACACTTGGACTCATTGGCAAGGCGACTGCATGGGATAATCTAGTTTATTAACAGCCGAGCAAAGCCAAGCAGAGCTCAGAGCCCAGGTGGGTGGGTCGCTCAAGGGGAGGGGAGAGTGGGGCGTAAGTGCCACTAATTGTCCATCGCAAAATCTTCCACTTTCTCCCTACAGTATGCTATGCTACATCAGAACCATGGGTTCTCCAGTCCTATATTCTGTCACAGACATTGGTCAGAACTATATATTTCAGAAGACAGTGAGAAGAAAACTAAAAGTGGACAATTCTGAAGTAGCCTGCCATTAGGATAAGTTTCTTCCTCAGCTTTTTCTCTGAGAACTTGACATATTCAACTCCAAATTTGGGGGGTGGGGGTGGAGGAGTAACTTGACTTCTGGACCAGACCCATTTCAAATAACCTGCACATACCTTCTACAATTTTTTCTTGAAAGTCTGGAAGAGATCCATGTTACGCAGGTTCAATGGCTTCACTCCATTGTACAACAGCAATAAAGACAGTAAAAATCAGGGGGGTGAAAAGGAAGCACCCTCAAGTTATGAGGAACGTGCTTATTTTAAAGAGAAGACAAAGGAAAACTGAAAATTCAAAAAGATTAGTGGAAATAGCTCGTATTTATAAACCCCTTTCACTCCGAGGCTCTTTGCAAACTGATCAAATGTTCGTTACTGCACAGCACTGCATTTCTCCCTTACAAATTCTGTACTTTCACAGATTTGGGAATTGCATGTGAAGATTAGAGAACTGAGCAAATGCCAGAAGGTTGGAAGTTGATTTTGACTTCTCTTGGCATGGGATGAGAACCTAAACTCAGATGATGATAGCACTTTACCCATATTTATAAATTGCTCATCACTGTGGCATCTGAGCAGGCATCAAGAGCCCAGCTGAATCCCAGAGAACATTGCTGTATACTGTCTGCATATGTGTAATAGACACAGGAGTTATTCCAGGCATCCCGCCACGTAATCACCCGTAAGAGAACATGGCAGCTATTTAACAGCCATGCTACACAAAAGATGGTGTAAAGAAATGTAGATAGTTACTACAAAGATACATTGTACATCTGAAACAAACTGGACAGTGTATTTAAATGATGAAAGGGGGGTTTTAACAGGTTACAATTACTACAAAAGTTGGAATTTATCCAGAAGACGAGTGCTAATCTATTTTTCCTGCAAAAAATCCCACGGGATTTTTTTTTTTAATTGCTCCATACTGATAGCCATAAATCATAGGTAAGATTTTATTTATTTCCTCATAAGAAATTCTTGTTTGTTTATTGATAAAAAGGTTCATTTGCACATTGACAGGACATGGAAATTGGAATTCATATTTCTGGGTTATTAGGGTGAATTATTTACCTGTTCAAAAGGCTCAAAAACCAATAAAATGACATTTGCTAGGTCAGAAATAAATTAAATTAGGTAAATGCATTACAGAGACATAAAATTGAAATATGTCCTCCCCTTCCTCCTTCCATTAAAAAATTTAAAATACCTATAAGAATGCACAAGTGTACTCTATATGGCACCTTTCATGTTCATATTTCATAAACAGCTTTCTTTTTTAGCCACAAATTTACAAGCTATGTAAAAAAAAATGCAGCGTCTCACACAAATGATTTGATTGGGGTGTGGAAAGAAGAGGGGAGGGGGCCAGAGCACAGGAAGCCTTTTGACGGGAAACTGTCGACATTTGGGTTTAATGAATGTCTCAAACCCCCAGGAAATGGGAAAGGAAGGAAACTGAGAGCATGTTTGGAGAGTATAAAATCAGGAGCAGCATCAAGGTGAAGGCATTCAGATCTGGCTTTTTGCCTCTTGTGAAACTGAACTAATAACTGGACCACAAGAAAGAAATACAGCTGAGAAATGAAACTTCTCAGAGCACTTATTTCCCTAGCCCTGTTTGTCAGCATCAAAGATGCCAGCTGCCAGCTATCAGAAGAAAGCTGTATGTACCTTCCTAACCTCCTGCCTCACAAGCTCAGAAACCTGCGGATTGCATTTGGTGAAATTAAAGATTATTTTGTGAGTATGACATCTTTCAAAGCTTGTCTCCTTCTATCTACTGCTTTTGCACCTTCTGTGATTTGCCATACTCACACACAGGGGACAGGTTCCTTTGGGTAGAAAAGATTTTGATGTGGGCACGTGTTGTGTTTTGTGAGTGAAATAAGTAGCTTAGTTTCATCATTCACTAATTCGCAAAGAGCTTTTTAGCCAGTTGCAATTACCGAAAAATCAACAGCTTTCACAATGGATTTTAGTTCATTTTAATATTTTTGAGATTGCATTTAAAATGATTCCTTTACCGACAGGGATAAATTCAACTTTGATATAAGTGGGTGCAACTCCATGAACGTGAATGATGGCGCAGATGATAATAGTTCACCACAGTTTTAAAGCTGTGTTAAAGAACAAACATTAAGCTAAAGCCAAAGTCAGAAAGAAGTTATTCTGTGCCTAACAAAGCTAGTGGCCAGCATGGGAATGTTGCTGGCAGATAGGTTCTTAAGGTGGCATTAAAGCTTTGTGGTGGGAGATGTGCTGGAATGGTCTTGCTGACAGATGAGCAAAGTAGTCATGCAAAAAGCGAGGCATGGCATTTGCAATTGCATTAGACCTGATATCACTTTGAATGCATCTAAATTGCAATTTAAATCAATGGCATTATGTACTAGTAGTATTTTTAAAATGGGATGTCATCCATTGAGGTTAGATCCCCGAATAATGGCACTGTGCTTGTACAATCAGTCAAACTAACGTGATGGCTGGTAGGTACACAGGATTTAAGACTTCTTGACTTCAAGCTAGGTGCATAGGAGTGTCAAAGGTGGGACAATATCAGCATCTGAATCTTGTTATTGTCCAATAAATATAAATTCCATGTGCAGACTCTTTTGTTTCCAGTGTTCCTTTGAGAAGACGACACACAGGCAGGCAAACCCAACGGTCTGATGAACTGAAGTACTTTTACACTGTAGAAATGAAGATACTGTAAACTGCCTACCTGGCTAAAACTGACATTTCCATTGCATATTTTTACAGCAAGCCAAAGATGATGAACTTGACGTCTTATTGCTACAGGAGGATTTACTAAAAGATTTCAAGGTGAGAACTTTGCTCTGCACGGTTATGCCAGTTCTCGGCTAATTCCATTCTAACGAAGCCAGCTTGAAGTACAATGCAGGTCTTAGGGTAGTTTTAAAGCTGGTAGTATGATAAGAATATTATATCTATGAAAACAGGCTTCCTTGCATCTTCACCCATCTGACATCTGTCCAAGTAGTTACTCCCTTTGAGATGGCTCAACTTCTGTTCTCATGCTTGGAAAGGTCTAGTGGTCAGAACACAGGACGGGGAGCTAGGAATTCTAGGCTGATGCTGTCTGTGGGCGTGGGCAAATAGCTTCACCTTTCTACAGCTCAGTTTCTCCATCAGGAAAGCCAGGATAAAAATGCTTATTTACCAGCCTCATCGTCACTCTATGACACATGAGAGCTTTTACTTCCATAGCATAACCATAGAACCAAACTTCTGGTCAGTGGGGATGACCGAATTCTGATTCTGACAGCTATGTATGACGTTTCCTCCATTTATGGGGGTGTGCCATTAATGAAGTTTGCCCCTCTTCCTCCAGAGTTACTTGGGCTGCCAGTCAGTGTCTGAGATGCTCCGGTTTTACCTGGATGAAGTTTTACCCAAGGCGATCAACAGCAACAGAGGCATCAAGCAGAGCGTGAGCTCTATTGGAAATGCGCTGATGGAATTGAGGCAGACCCTGAAGCGCTGTGTGAGTATCAGAGCCCTGTCACAAACCCTGACTAAAGAGGAATTAACAAGGGTTCATTGGAAGCCCTTACCTGAAAGGAACTGCACTCAGTCTGGGCAGGCAGAACTCAGGCGGAACAGTCTCAGCTCCTTGAATTGCCTGGCTGTGGTGTCCCGCCTCTGTCATCTGGTAGAGAAATGACTCAGCCAGTGATCAAGCAGTTCAGCAAAGGGGAGGGTGAATCCTCCCAGAGAGGACATCACCCAGACTATTTGCTGACCTGGTTACTAGAACACCTCGAGGGATGGTGCTAAGGGGAACAGAATGACTATTCTGACTTAGATGGGGAGCATCGGGAGGTCCCAGTGTGGATGAAGGCTCTTTTGGGAAGGACAGCCTGCAAAGTAGCTACAGTTCCTGGTCCAGAGAGCTCTCAATCTAAAAAGACCACTGATGGCTGAAGGGAGGGAGAAAGGGGGACACTGAGCTAGACTCCTTAGAATAAATATCTGTTAACATATTCCATTTGTATCTATCCCAAAGGCTTAGTTGTGAGGAGCACCCATGGCTGATGCAGGGGAGATGAGGGGAATTTTGGAGTAAGATAGGGAAAAGGATGAGGGAAGCTGGTAGAAAGAGGGACAGCACAGACTCATAGAGACACTGGGGCTGGAGAGCCAAGGGGCTGCAATGGTAGGAGAAGTGGAAATAAAGAGGACTCATTTCCCCCCCCTGGCACACAGTGCATTTCCAGCAAGACTTCTTTGAGCACTAGCTGGCCTGGGGCAGCCTGTCCATCAAACATCCATGGCACAGTGCTGTGAGCTGCACTGTGAAGAAAGGCCTTTTTTAAAAAACATCCCTTGTTGCTTTGCTTCACAGCACAGATTCTTTACCTGCGAGAACAGGAGCCAGACATTAAAGCAGATCAAAGAGACGTACGATAAGGTAATTCTCCTGTCCCGTCACTGACTGTGTCCTTAGGGAGCAATCCCTCTTCCCATTCAAGCCAGTGGAGTTTTTCCAATGAGTTCCACACCAGAACTTTACTGGAAATCTTTCTGGCTGGCACACTGAAAACATGAGGAAGTGGCAAAAAGAAGCCTGGGTGGGGAAGGGGAATTTCAGTGCAGGCTTTCATAATGCAGGGATAAATAAATAAATAACCCAGCCCCTGAAAACCTTTTTTTGGTTCGAGGTTCAGAAACGCTCGGCTCATTTGCTTTTGCACTTCGGGCCAATATTGAGACCAGAAATGCTGCAGACCCATCAGACTGGCACACTCAAGCCGTCTATCACATACCCACCCTGCCACTTTTTCACACTGCTGAGAACTATTCAAAGTGATGGTGGCTGCTGAACCTAAATGGAATTTGAACACTCGAACCTCTAAACCTTAGCTAATGTAAATGCCAGAGCAAAGGACAAGCTGACCCCGTTAGAGGGGACAGATGGTGCATCCCGGGAGTTTGGCTGCACGGTTACTCTGTCTCAGACTCTCAATGACCTCAGGCATTCCTTGGGGCTTGACTCCCCATCTGAAGAATGGGGATAACAGCACTTTCCTACCCAGCTGGGCTTTCGCGAGAACAAGGACACTAAAGATTATGGGGCACTCAGACATATAACACGGCGGCGTCAAACAAATATATAATTGCACTAATCAGAGCAACTGCAGCAGAACTGTTTACACTGTAGACAGGGAATTGGAGCGTGTTCACACACTGCACATTATCTAGAAAAACCTCTATCAGGTGTGTTATACAACCATAATTACGAGTCTATCAGTTCACATTGTCCAATAGCTGGCCTTAGGATTCCTATTGCATCTGGGTGAATGTAGCGTAAAGAAAACCCATGCGGTTCCCCCTTGCAAAATCGCAAAGAGTTTGCTTTGAATGTGGTTGTGTTACTTGTGATGGTTGTCCCTGAATATTCTTTCCAATGAAAGGAAAGCAAAGCAGGATACCTGTAGGAAGCCAATTTTGAATTCTTCAACCCAAGCATTCCCATTGGGAACTGTTCCTAAATGTTACATTCAGCCAATCAGAGAAAGAGAAATACATCATAAGAGCTTTGACAGAAGATTAGGGTTGGACGGGACCTCAGGAGATCATCTCCTATTCAGCTATGTCTCCAAACACACCAGTTCACATTCTGAGTATGCTTAATGAATCGCTTGCCAACAACATATCAATTCTCTTGTCACTTGTAAATTAACTGTGAGTCAACATTTGTGGTTTAATGAGAATCTGAGCAACATTTCCACGTACTCTATGAATTATTCACAGGCTTACCATGCTTTAACTTAAATAACCTTGTAATTTATTAGACACTTAATGATCATGTCTGAGTGAACTGATGTAAAGTAATTTTACTTTTGCTGTTTCCTTCCCCCAGCTACAAGAAAAAGGAATCTATAAGGCAATGGGAGAATTTGACATATTCATTAACTACATTGAAGAATACTTGATGATGAAGATGGTAAAGTGAAACCTCTGGAGTCCTGCATCTTTTACAAGAAGGAAACTGCTGTTTTATAAAAGTAAAGTAAGACTCTCCAAACACATAAAACATCGAATAACCCTGTGCTTTCGTCCGAGAGTGATGGCTAAATAGTATTAATGCTGTCTTTTTTTAAAAACATATTGCACCTACAAAGTTAAGTATTTATTATCTCCAATACCTCACTGTTTTTGTATATGATGTTTTATTTTTTTAAGAGGAAAACGCAATGTCATTTTTAAACTATTTATTGTTGGCTATTTGTACATTGTGTGTATGATTATGCGATTTTTATACTTAGCTTGGAAATACCACAAATTATAGCTCAGGAAATAATCTGGGGGGAGTTGCTGATGAGCCAAACTCATCCCTGATGTAATTCCACTGAAGTCAGGGTCTGTCTAATCCAGAGCTGGTACTTCTAAGCCCTGAATCCTGCAAAGTACTTATACCCACGTTTACGGTTAAGCATGTCCTGAATCAGATACAGAGTCCGGGTGCTAAACATCTGTAGGCATGACCCTGCCACATCTCCATTCTGCAATTCAGAAAGGGAACTAACCTATTCTCTAGCACCAAAATTTCCCTACCTTAAAATAGCCAGTTAATCATAGCTGAAACAGAGAGCTTCTTCTTTCTTGGACAGCTTTCCATGAAATGAAATTTTGGGGTGGAGGGTTTACATTCAAAACCTTAAATTCTCTAGGAAACACCAGGGGATGACATAACGAACAACAGACTCTGATCGGCTGGACCTCAGTTATTTAAATCTTTGCTCACTCTCTCAAGAAAAAACATAGTATTTGGTATTAAATACTTTGGTTCTAATAGAACTTAACTTTTAACTGCTACCAGCCGTTTAATCAGCTGACTGTCAGAGATGCTGGGGACCTTCACAGCCTCAGTGGCTTATCCACCAGTCTTTGACTGGGATTAATTCACTGATTGGTGAGGGGCTAATTTAATTACCCACCATTTTAAGGTGGATTTGGTAATTTGCATTCAAATGCATGAAGCTGCACATAGGACAGTCAATGGTTTGTTTCGCTTTACTACTTGAACTGGGAGCTGCAGTAGAAAGAGCTACACTAGAAAGGTTACAACCAGCTTTGATTCTACAGTCCAAGGGGCCAATTATTCTCCTGCTTTCGGCATTTAATTCCTCCTGGCTGTGTGGAATCAGGTGCTTCATACGCAGAGAATAACAGAGCGTGAAACGCAGTAACACATGGGAGCTGGGTTCTAATATTTAGAAGTCCTAGGATGCTCCGCTGCAATGAAACAGTGTCCATTTGCCATTCATTTTACTGAGCTTTGGACGTGACTGTTCAGAAAAGAGATAAGGAGATTTTGTACTTTCAGAGCTAATGCCAGGGGGGTGGGGCTGCGTCCCAGGAATGTGTTACACTGAAGCTGGTTATACACCGGAGCTGAGAGCTGAAAGCCATGCTGACTCACGCCCTGTCTCTAAGAGAGGACAGGCGCTGGTGTAAACAGTATCACACCCAATCAGGCTTCTGTGAAAGTCTGCACCTGTTTGCAAGGCCAATTTCAGCTCCGCTGTTCAGAGGGCCAGCGCTTTTACTAAGGATTCTGGTTAATGTGTTTGTGCCCTGACTGCAGAATTTTCATCTGTTTTTATGTCTGTGTAAAAATAAATCTTTTATGTTTTCTAACTGAGCTCTGATCTGTTCTATTCTTTGCATACATTAACACGGTTACCAATGGGAAATATTGCCCACCATTAGAGAGCGGCGCTATTTTGGTGTTGTAAACAACATTCTGCTCTCCTTAGGATATGTGCTCACAGCTAGTCCCCTCTCCTCATGCAAAGGGATCTGCCACAGCAGTCTGAATCAGCGCAACTCAGTGTGGACATAAAGGGATGAATCCCTCTGCAGAACCTTTCACACGAGTCTCACACTTGCATTACCATGGTGATTAAAGAAACACGATCAAATACAGATCCTTGTGTGACCTCGGCCAGGTCAAATAGACCCTGAATCAGGAAACCCTTTAAGCATCTGATCAAGTCATCCCTGTTCAGGAAACACTCGAATAGGTGTTTAATTATAGGCACGTGATTCAAGTCCCGTGACTAGAGCTGGGACCTAATCTACTGTTCCTCATCTGTAAAACAGGGCCTTCCTTTGTTAGCCTTATCTAAATAAGGCTCTTTGGGGCAGGGACCATGTCTTAGTATGTTTGTACAGCACCGAGCACAATGCAGTGCTGACCGCAGCTGCCTATCACAATACAAACGGTATTAACAAGTATTGTTTATCTCATTTCCAACGCTACATCCATCATCATGGCCTCTCGCCACCTAACCATAAAGAATACATGCACGCATACAGCTGTAAATGTTAACCTGCATTACTAATCCACCCTGCTTAAAACAAAACCTGTCCATATTGCATCCCGCCATTTACACTCAGCTCTTTATGGATGTCAGTCAGCAGGTCAACCACTTTCACTCTCAGTTTCCAGTCACTTTCACTGGCATCGGGTTTCTTGTTTTTAGGTGCACAATGCTTCAGAACAAAGACCATGAGAAGATTTGTAAGCAACGAGATAACATCTGCCATGTTCTACCCAGGCATAAATAGGTTTACAGGTCAACATTGTTGTACAGAATTTGGTCAAGTCAATTTTTTCAATAAAAGCTGCATTTTTGGCCTAAAGTCAAATACTCATTTTTCTACTAAAAAGATAGCAGGGTAGCCTGTGTAACTGAAGTACGCTCTGCACTTCTGAATCTCCTGTATTGAACTCCCTTATTTCATACTCCATTAGCTTTGTTCCTGACAGATCTTGCTACCCTGCTTCCTTCTTCTGACACATGTCCCATTATATAACATGTCCCTGTTCAGGGATCATGGAGAGCGGTCAGTGCACCAGTTTTTTCGCCTGTTGGAAATCTAGATTAATATCACAAAAAAAAGGGAATCCCTAACACTAAGCACAGTGCATGTTCATCCCTCTCGCCCTGCAACCCCATTCTGCAAAGTAACAGTGTTGGGGTTTTGTATACCTGCTTCAAGATGTAATGACAGACGCATGGCACCATCCAGGATTTGAAAAGCCAGAGATATTGAAGTGTGAGAGGCATTGACTGAGCCACGGGCATGAATACCCAGCCCAAGGACACCGCAGAGTGCTGGAGATCAGCACTGAGATACATTAGAGCTGAAGGGTGTCTGAAGCCTGCACTGGATCCAGAACCACCAATTAACCCTCTTGGTCCCTGATACATTCGGACAGCTCCCAAATATGATTTTCAGTTTTCCATCCCTTTCTAGCTTACTGGCACATTAAAACTTTTGCAACCTGATTTGGACACACTGCTATTGTATTGCAAACACACACACACACACACACAGAGAATGTCAATAGTTTATAGGCAGGAACTTGCAGAACAGTACCATGGGGCTGATAGAGATACTGGTGGATTCTCACGCATGTTACATGCATGGTACATTCTGTTCTCTGCAAAACAAAGAAAGCTTCTGTCAGCTCCGCTGTGGTCAGTTTTTCAGTAAAACTCAGACTCATATGGTTAAAGTAACCAAAGGAAGGAAGCGGACGGGATGCCTCTTGCGGTACAGATGAAAAAAGATTTCCAGTTACCTGATGCTACAGGAGTCACTCTGTGCAGAAAAGAAATGGAAACATTTCAGTGAGCCATTTTGGGGAAGGTGGCTGCTCACATTGACAGCAGGTGGGTCACTGGTGAATGGGAACAAAGAACGGCAAGAAAGCAATGGACAGACACACCTCTGAGTTTCAGCCAGAAGTGGAAGTACTGAGAGAGACCGGTCTTGCTGGATTCCCAGCCAAGGAAGGCGGCTGGCGGGCTGGCTAGATGATGAGAGAGCACCCTTAGCCCCAAATGGAGAATCTGCCTTTGTTCCCAAGTTGCAGAGGGTGTTTAGATTCAGGGTGGGGAGTGAGTGAAATATATAATTCACACACACACATATAGTCATATGCATTAGCTCCGGAGGATGCAGGATTGGCATTACTGAAATACAAGAGAAAACCCTTGCATTGGCATCTGGGCAGAGGAGGGGCTACTGAAAGGTTGGCTGCTTGTAGAGGATGGGGAGTGATCTTGCTGTTTGAGGTGGGTACCGTGTCCCCCCTGTGGCCATCCCTTTAGGCCAGACTAGTTCAGAGGGGTCAATGAGATCCTTGACGCTCCGTTTTAGCCACGCTGTGCCGCTTACAGGGCTGACACAATTAATGCACCATTAGAAGCCATCCACATGACTCACCACACCTACACCAAACCAGAATCACAGCACAAGTGTCTTCTAACCTTCCTTTTGTCTCGCCTTCATCTCGTCTAATCTCTGTCTTGATCTGAGAGCCACTTCACGTGTTGGATGTGGATTACGGTTCCGCGGTTCCCGCAGGGCTTCCGGGCTCCAAGCGTGGAAGAGCCCTTTGACCCACTTGGGGCCTGTTCACATGTGCTGAGAATGCTAGAGAGGAAAACAAACCATTTCCCAGCATGGCACACAAGTCAGGCTGGGGCGTGAGCATGCTATCTAGGTTAAATTTGCAACGATGGCATAGGTAATGAACTCATGAAGAGAAAGTGTGACTCTAGGGTTAAATCATTTGATTGGGATGCAGAAGACCTGGGTTCACAACTCCTGGCTCTGTCAAAGACTCTTTCTGTGAATTTAGCAGTCACTTAATCACTCTGTGCCTCAGTTTCCCATCTGTGAAGCGAGCTATAACTCTGCCTCCCTCTTGTCTATCATGGACAGTTAGATTGCAGAGCTGGCACAGAGAACAACCGTTCCATTTCACAGCAACATTAGAGGTTTGTATTCCCTGCTGGAACCCAAAGAAAGCTTTTTAAAATATTTTTGTGAAACAGAATCACGTCTAAGCATCTGTGATCAGCTCAAAAGAATCAGGTTTCAATTCCGCTCCCTCTCCAAGTGACAGGGAAGTGCACCCTGAATTCCAGAAATCTGAATGTTGAAACGGTCATGGGAATTGCTTTGTTTCCAGGACATGTTTCAGTTTTGAGGGAAAAGCACGTAGCTTGAAAATGTTCTGACCGACACTCAGGCCGCCATCAGATCTTTGAGGCTGAGATCATCTGTCTGCATGTACAGCGCCTAGCGCAATGGGGCTGTGATCAGGACTGGAGCTGCTGCTGTACTAATGATCAATAAGACTGCTCAAGGCCTGCTGGGAGGAGAATGGACCAGCTGTATAGGACCAGAAGAGGCTATTTCTCAAACCATTCAGAAGCTTTGAGTTTAGTTTCATGTAGGGACAGTGCTAAAGAATTCAGGGCCGGCTCTTCTGACTTAGTCTGATAACCCCTGCAAGAGAAGAAGCCGTAGACAGTCAAGCAAGGGTCCCAACAGGTCTGTGCCACACTCACCGACTCCAAATGGAAGAATAGGCACCTTCAAAGCATGGGTGCTGGATGATGGGTGCCTGAGAGGCCAGGACAAGCTCTCTCTGCTTTTCTGCTGCCTCTCAAGATCAGAAAAGAGCTGCCCGAATGGAGAACACCCGACTTCCTTACAAACTCTTGGCCAAAAAAGGCCCCCCTTTCGTTTCTTCAAAGAACATATCCCTTTAGCTAGGGTTGCCACACACTGGCTGCCGAAAGTGCAGGCTCTGGAATGCCAAAAGGAAACTAAACATCTCAGTTCCCAGCGGGTGAGGTTTAAAACAGAACACGGCAGAGCCGAGAGGCCATGGCAGGAGAAGCCCTGTCTCTGCTGGATCCTTTCTGGAGAACGCGAGGCCAGGCGTGTGCTAACATTGCCACTTATTAACCGAGGTGGGCTCGTTTCCCGGCTTACCTCCTCCTCATTCATTTTTGTGCATCACAGGGCGTTGTCTCCTTTTATGTATCTTTGCCGCAGGGCCTGCCTTGATATTATCTCTGCCCAGTGGATGGCCTCTGCTGGGACCTGTAGCTACTGGTGCACTAGAAATAACAAGTGCATCGGATATGCTGTGTTATTGTCTGAAGTTCCTGGCACACTTCCCCTGCATTCCTAAGTTACTGTAACACCTGGCCAAGTGTTACTCAAATAAGAAATGTTGGTTTTTTATTTTGTCCCCACATAGGATATGGTTTCTTGGCTTGTTATCTTCTTCCTGAGAGCGAACTCAAGACGTGCTGAATTTCCTGACACAGTGAGCTAGCGCCACTAGCTTGTGGCCACTGCTGCTCCGCCAAATGACCCGAAATGCACTGGATTACTCTGCTGTATACATACTGGGCCAAATCCTGCTGCCCTCACCCCGGGAAAACTCCCACTGAAGGACTAAGTTGGGCCCAGTTGAATCACTTGGGTATGGTAGGGGGCAGGGACTGGATTTAAATATTACAGGGGGAAGGGTTTGAACATCTCTCCTAGTTTTGCAAACCTAAGTGTATAATTCAAGCGGTTTGGAAAGACACGGAGCTCCAGGACATTCACCCGTCCCTACTGACAGCAATGCAGTACTGGAACAAGCTGCCTCGCAAGACAAGAGATCACTCGCAGACTAGAATACATACCCATGAAAACAGGGTAAGTAGCAAAATGCACCCAGTGCTACACAGACAATGCCGAAGAGGTCCTCTCCGACTCCAATAACTGCGACTCACAAGCCCATGGGTCTAGCTCTGCCTCCCGCTAGACTCGAATCCTGAGACAACTGACAGTTGTCACTCTTTTCTTACATACTCAACTGTAACACTCATTTCACATCTCTCACACAGCCTGTGGTTTAAGCTGCATGCTTCCTACAGATCAATGTGGCGGAGCAAGCACTGTGCCGTGCCTGCAACGTGAGGCCCAAAGGGCAGGGACAATCCACCTAAGGAACGACAACAAAGTACAGACTTGCACAACTGTACGGTCATGCCAGGCTGGGGCTTTCACGGTCAAGTGAGTGGCTGAGATGTGGCCGATGAATCACGGCACCGGGTGATGTGTTGGGCAGGGAATGCCGGAGAGCCACAGTAGGAATGCACAAGCGGAAAACCACCCTCTATTAGTCAAGCACTCAGGAGGGGTTTATTGCAGAGATCAACCTCTCTCTCAACACATTGCTCAGCTGGGCAAAATTCTCGTACGTGCGCGCTTGGAAAAAACGGCAGCTACTTAGTAGAAAAATTGGGCATGCCCGCTGAAATAAGAGGGTCTGCATTGGTCGAACACCACAGATTTCAAAACTGCTTTTTAAATCAGAGCAGCCAAAAGGTCTGAGGACTTGCATAGTGCCCGCGTGGAGGCATGTTTCACTTCCAACGAAGACCAGGTTATGAGAGGTCACAGCTGATCATTCCAGGGGCTGTAGGAGCCGTTTCTTCTGCTTTTTCGTGTGCTCACAGAAATTTGCTTAAAAGCAATAACTGTGCTCATCCTGAACAACCTGTCCTCTGAGTCCAGGCAGCTATTCAACAGCTTAGTCATTGCCTTATTGACAAACATGGGAAAGGCACCCGGATGGATGTGGGGGGTGTCGGTGAAGGTTACTCACAAACCTGCCTGCAGCAGAGGGGAATACAGCACAGATGAAGGATGGTAACATCTCTAGGTTTCAGGCAATCAGGCACAAAACACCATCCTCTTCCTTCTTCGGAGAAAAAGAGGAAGTTGTTGCTGCCTTTGTCTTAAACGTTAGATATGTCAGGAATTCGTGCCAGTCACTAAGGTAATGGGTATCAAAACAAACACTGCTTTTATTTTTGTTTTAATGATTCCGGTTTTTTTCTAAAGACTTAACAATAAGCCGCCTATAAAACAGTGGTTTTCAAACCATGGGCCTGGCCCCAGGCCTGGGTCACAGACCCTCAGATACTGGGTGGTGGACCCCTTTCTACCACCAAGACTGGAATGCATTGCTGAAAGACGTAATTGTTGGGTTGTGGGCAAAAATTATTCTTTTTTCAACTGGGTCCCGAGGAAAAAAAGTTTGAAAACAAACTGTTTGCTATAAAACAATGGTCCCATCTCTCAGTGGACTGTACGGGCCCCAGGATACGACAGGAAGCCAAAGACGAATTAAAGCAGGGCTCCTCTAATTCTGGCATTAGGAAGAGGCCTGCCCAGCCCCCAGGTGTAAGTTAGAACAGCCTCATGGCTGCTATAATTTATGCTTTGCTTCCTATGACTCCTAGGGAACGAGAATAGCCATAGGGCAGAGTGCTCCCTCCCTGCCACTGAGCAAGGGCGCCCAGATAGCAGGTGTGAAAAATTGAAACCAGGAGTGGGAGTAATAGACACCTATATAAAAACAAAGCACCAAATATCGGGACTATCCCTATAAAAATGGGGACATCTTATCACTCTACCACCACCACCTCCTCTCTATGCTGGGGGAAATGAGGAACAGGCCTGCTTAGGGCTGATCTGACAGTCTATGCCAGCAGCGGAGTCCCACATGCAGTTTGCTGGAGGCCTTTTCTCCCATATTTACTTTGCCAGAGAGGCATAAAGGCCTTAATCCAACTGAGGATCAGGGACTAGGTACCAAGCAGCTGAAAAATCCCATTTAATGAACCATTTTAATATTGCACCTTTTAAAAAAATCCTATTTATGCTGGAATGGTTCAGCCCGAGCTCATTCTTGCTTTTTAAATTGCCCGAGCCCTGGGCCCCACGCTAACGTCTCGCGGTGCCCTAGATTTTAATATGACTGTTCAGAAAGGCTGGGGTTTGTGGTAAAGGAGGTCAAGTGTAAAAATGAAAATGGAGCAGGTAGTCCATCTGCTTTGGCACATTCATTATTGTAACAGACAGAGTTGCAGAAGGAGGCGTCCCCACAGCTTTCCAGGCTACCACTTTCTTACTCCTGCTATGTCTCGGTGTGATGAACCTGACTCAGACGGTTGAAGAGACAACAGACTCACGAAAGCTGAGTACTCAAGCCACCACCACTAACCTCGCTCAATCACATCTGCAGAAGCGTTCAACTACTTCCGAGTGCCTCCATCTCCGGGACCCAGATCCGTGGAGGTATTTAACCTCTCAGTGGCCATTGAAATCAACTGAAATCCATTGGTGGGTGTAGTGCGAGGACCTGGCTAGATTATCTATGGAAGTTAGGATCCCAAATACTTCTGAGGATCCGGGCTTGGTGCCCAATTTGAGGCAGCTTATATGCAACACCCAGAGGTGCTGGGAGTCCACAGACAATCTGTTCTGGCTTTGCAGGAGGCCGGAGAGATGGCCACCATTCTGGTCAAGTGGCACAAGAGACACAACACCAGATCTAACCATCCATTCCTTTGTTCCTTTCAGGCAGTTCTTGTGGTCTAGGATAATTGACACCCGCTGCCCCATGCCTCACCTACAATATTCTGACAAACGAAATCTGGTTCCAAAACTTATTTATTTTTGCTCCCGCTTTACCCCTAAAGTAGAGCAGCAGCCATCGCTGGCTCATAGCAAGACAGTAACTCAGGTGCAGTACTTAGCCACAAGATAGGTTCTGACATGTGAAGAGGAGGCAGCCAGCCACAGAATTTTCTACCCTGTCTCAGAATTACTAGGATTGTTTGCACTGCCAGTTATAAACAGTCGCAGTTTTAATGGACAGGATAATAGGCGTCTCTCTGCAGATTGTAGTCCAGGCCCCGGAAGTTGACACAGCTGCACTCCTTGGTGAAGGTCAAATAAACAATGATTATGTGTATTTTGGAACAAATTGATGAATTAAACTGTGCAATCCAGTGCAAAATACGCCACGGGCAATCTTCCCCCCGTGGTCTGGCCTCAGCCTCGCTCCTCTAGCAAGTATTGTCAGATTTTGCACTGGAGATTTTGTATTTGTAGTTGAAAACCTCCATGGCTGTAAATCCAGTAAATAACAAGCAGAATGAACGCTGAGTGGCAGCTCAGGATGAAAGGCTGTGTTCAAACCAAACCTCAGAGAAGAAGTGGGGAGAGCGTAGGCTAGGACTTGGGACACCATCACAGACATCTCCCTGTGCATCACTCAGTTCTCCATCTGTAAAATGGATGTTGTGAGGATAAACACAAGAAAGATTGTCACTTGGTGTGACAACAGGAGCCATGCCCGTACCTATGACAGATGAGTTAACCAGGCTTGGCAGGTAAAAACTAGATCCTTTAGTAAACAAGCTCCTGCTGGTCAAATGTCTGCAGAGCGTTCTTGGAGAGGAGGCATCATGGACTTGATTTTACAGCGGTGCTGAGCATCCAGAACTCCAAAAAGAGTCACAGGGGGCACTGCTGGCACTCAGCACCCCTAGATATTGGCCTTCATGGCATAGATTTTCTTATTGCATGGGAGGGGTCATCCAAAGTCGATATCACAAAGGAGTCCAGCCTTCAGTCTAATCAGAGTTACACTGGAGGTGTGCTGGCATAAATGAAAACAGAATTTGATGCTCTCACGCACGACATGCAGCACCCTAACGTCAGCAAATAGCCCCATAGAGGTAACCACACCCGAGTCAAAGTCCACCGAAGTGAATGAAATGTCTCCTTTTGGCTTTGTTGTGGGCCCAGAATGGCTCACGGGCTATGCATGGCACTAGAGGGGCTCGAAAACAGAACCTTCCTTCAGGAAATGAAGCCAACTCGCAGAATGAAGTCGGTGGTGAAGGAGGTGGAAGATTCACTTAGCAGATGCTTCAGAGCAAAGTTACCGGCCAACGCCGGAGATAGGCCCTGCAGCAGCAAAGGAAAGCTATTGCTATATATATAACCTATCTGTTGCCGGTACAGAGACAGTGTTTTCTGGATAGTTAATGCTGGTTTTCTAGTACAGTTCAAGGGATCTAATTCGGGAAACCCAGGAAATTCCAGGTCAACTTTATGGAGTACCCTTTAAGGGAAGCTTGCTACGCCTGAGGAAGGATAGAGGCCTCTTTCTGATAGCTCTGGATAAACGGTGTGGGGTAACATTCTAGTATCCAAAGGAAGTGATGCAAAACAGATGCTGCTCTGAGACAGGATGGGGAGAGGATGTCTAAGAATGCTTGATTTCCAGGTACCGGTTTGGTGATCGGATTCCTACTTGACTCAAAGATACAGACTTGGTGACTCCCATGAGAACGCCATTTACGTCCAATTCAGGCTGGCTGGAAATACATGGTCATATGATTGGAGTGAGTGGAAACACTACATGATGGGTTTTTCCCTCCCTTTTCTATATCTTATAAACGCTGGTCTACAAATCTAAGTTCTGCTTGGTCTGGATGAATCAGCATTAAGAAATCTAGATTATATGATTTCATCCACAAAAGGCACTGAGGACTTCGAGAAATACCCTCATCAGAGTCATCTCCTGCACCACGTTGGCCTTTCAAGGGAGCTATATTTAACCTAGAGATAAATGTGATAGATCAAGAAAATTTCTGATAGTACAGAAAGCACTTACTGCGACTTCTGGAAAGTCATTTAGCGCCAGTGGAAGATGCAGAATTGATCGGCCAAGAGACTTCCGTCCTCTGTTTAGGCACAGGACAGATGCAGTGTGGAAAAAAGCAAAGCAAGCGTCTTCGCTCCTTAAGAGCTGGTGCAAAGAGTTGCACAAAGGAAGCTATTTCGCGTGCCAACTTCAACAAGTTGTGCTGGTCCTACAAAACCCTGGCTCTCTACCAGAATTTTGAGCACCACCTACAATACCTTATTAAATATTTACAAATATACAAACATTAAGCACTTCCATTAACATCTCTCTTTCTCTGATGGAATAATTTCAATTAACTAGACAGTCTTGGCAGTAACTAGGCAACGTGATGGCACTCCTGTTTGGTACGATTTTTATTCTGAAACCCTTGCTTCTCTTCTCGATTGCCCTCAGAACATGAACATCCTGTTAGATTTTTCTGCCTGATTCTGAGACTTGCCAATAGAGGAACATTCTTCACTGGAATCACCACTCCTCCTTGTTTCTACAACATCCACAGAGAGGGACAAGTCCGGGTCATCTTTGGAATACAATTGTTCCTTCCCACAATTATCCTTACTACTCTTCTGAAGATTGGAGGGGGATAATTGAGCTGTCTTGTAACAATACTATGACCATCCAATACGCCCTAAGATTACTCAGTGACTAGGATGAGTGGGGAAATAAAATCCATGGACCATTCACAGTCCTTGGCCTCTCTGCCAACAGGAGTGGCAATAATTGGCCGGCAGTGACAGACGAGGGAACAGTGAGAGTCCCTCAATTCATCTCATGTAGATCTTAATGAACCTGGTATCAGCTGGTAATAAACTGACTATCAAACTTGGCTGGAGCCAAACCTAGGACAGAAACCAACCACTGATCACTGGTAGCAAGAAATAGACATTTTTCTGGGCAGGAAATTTGCTGCTAAAAAGTGAGGGGAGAAGCTTTTTTCCTTCAAACCACTGCAAATTGACAATATTGCGGTGACTCTTTCATGCATTTCTCCAGAGTCAGCAGGGCTCAGGTACAGTCCCACAGGTTACTTAAGAAGTGCAGTGTAGACACATTACTGCATGGGTGCACAGGCGCGCACACATAGGCGTGCACCCCTTCACAGAATGTACACTAGTTACAGAGGGTGGGACTGATTTTTAAAGAGCTCTCATTCTACTGCCTCCTTTCCACGCTGGCAAGTCGCTGTGGGCCCAAAGGATGGTGTGTAATGGTCTAAACAATGCACCAACTATGAGGAATCAAACTGGTGGTTAGACATCTTCTTGGTATCGTTTGCAAATGCAATGGAAGGCTGGTTCTAAATACAAGTTTATAATGAAATGTGGCCAGTGGCAAAGCGTGGAAGATGTATTGCTTCCTTTAATTGTAGTTACCTGGAACCTTCTCTTTACATGACATTCCCTCTTTACATTACAATTAGTTACTACGGATCATTTCACTGCCATGAGAGAAACACTCAATTCACATATACAGCAAGCCACAGACATTGTCATCAAGAGCATTCAAGGACAATCAAAAACCACATAAGTGTACTTACGTTTTTGTGGCTTCAATGGATGTGCTATTTGCTAGCAATGTCCTCGGGTCATTTCAAGTCTTTACACAACTCGCTAAGGTTCACTATTAGGGTAAGAAACAACCAATGTTATTGAGTGCATCACCAGAGCTCACGGAACCACAGAAAAATCTCATGGAGGGTTCTGTTCCGGCGTGCTCTGGGCATTGTGCAAAACCTGGGATGGACTATTCTGGAGCAGTCTCTGAACTCCAGATCTAGGACGGAGAATGGAACATTACAATGGACTTTACAACAACGGATAGCCCAAGAGCAGCAACACTGAGGCTTTATTTGCTGCGCAGGGAATTGACAGTTGAAAGAAAAAGCCACATCCAGTTTGCACAAGGAGGAAAGAGAGTTTAAGGTTATATGCAAGTGATCTACATCCAAAGGGAGAGAAGCCCTGTGTTGGACAAAGCTTCATGATATGGCGCATGGCAATGAGTGGAAGGCGTATTCCTGCATATAACTGTAGTTACCTAGAAACCATCATTCTGCAAAGACCTTCCTTGCATTACAGCCAGACAATAACCGTACCCTGGAAGGGAGTCACATGGGAAAATGATAAAATAGCCTGTCACCTGTGGGTGAACGCTTTTCACAAAATGATCGCTCTCCGTCAGACCTACCCTCCCTCATCCTCAAAGAAAACGGGCACAGCATTTTCAGAAGACAAGCATGGGAGCTTAAATTCATAACTTTGCTAGACTCTAAAAAGCATGGTCTAAATAAAGATGCTAGATTTTTGGCTTATTACAACAATCTGTAACCTCTGAAACACCCCGTTTCTTGTCCTATGATTACTGGCCCACTGGGTATTAATGGCCCACTTCACCTTGAATGGTCCCTTAGAACATGTGATAACTCTTCATGTTCAACTATCTTTTGATCTTGTATTTAGCTGCAACACGCTTAGTACCTGTCCCAGACCTGAAAAGGAGCTCTGCATAACTCAAAAGCTTGTCTCTCTCACCAACAGAAGTTGGTCCACGGTCCAATAAGAGCTATCACCTCACCCGCCTCATCTCTCTCTCCCGGGACAACACGGCTACAGCTACATTGCACAGCATCTGTGCAGAGCAAACCGGTTCTGCCTTGTCCCTGGCTACGGCTTTCAAACTGGAATCACAGAGGATGCCCTTTTCTCAAGCAGGACCGTGATCCGAGATGAGGGCGGCCTCACTCCGAACGGGTCAGTGTGGGTGTAGACATAAGTTCTTCAGAATTGTACTGAGATTGGCCGTGTCACTTGGGCTAGGAAAGTGAATGTTATAGAGCCCTATCTACAGAGCCTCTCTTATCACCAGCCAGCTTTCCCACAGACAGCACCCTTCACCCACGCTGCAAAGAGATCAATGCACCCGAGCCGAGATGGCAGTGCTGATCACAGGGGTGTGAAAGCATAGATTATCCACTGATAATTGTATTCCAGTCATAGGTGCAGGATAAAACATTTAATCATTTATCGTCTGAACAACCACTCCTGGTTTCCAGTTACGCCTGAGGCATTTGCAAAAGCAAATGTTAGCAAGTCATGTTCTTATCTTATCACCACTTATCTGTGCCTCAGACTGTAACCTTCCAGTTTAAACTAAAAATGAATGGCTTCTTGTAAGGCAAGCAGAGGTCAGAGCAAAGGGGGTCATCTCGGAACAGGTGTATCATTAGGATTTGCTGTATTGTTGTTCATCAGTTAAAGCAGTACTAAACACATACACAGCACTTTATCTAGTTCCAGTCATATCCCCTTCTGGCAGGCTAGAGAGCTTTCAAGCTCTGACTGCCTAACAGTTCATCTAACTAGATCTGATGAATGAATCCTCCCAAACACAGTAGCCAGGGAAGTGCATCTCCGGAGCAGGAGCTCGCCACAGAACTACAGTGGAGTGACTTCAATTCCCAGCAGCTGACAACTAGGACAGAAATTTCCAGAGGGGTAGCTGTGTTAGTCTGTGTACAGCAAAAAACAACGAGAGTCCTCTGGCACCTTATAGACTAACAGATTTTCTTCGGCATAAGCTTTCGTGGGCTATAACCCACTTCGTCAGATGCATCTGACGAACCATGACAGAAGATCCCAGCCCCACCTTCCTGAAGTAAACTCGGACTCATGACGTGTAACTCCATCTCATTTATGGTAGCGCTCTCCGTAAGAAAATAAAGGGCAAATTCTCAACGGGATAAAGATTTAATTTGGGGAACTGTGGGAGAAGGTTTAGAAGTGCAGCCACATTTCAAAAGAGCATTTGTCCACCCCTCTCTGAAACGCTCTCCAGTTACTATTGTTTCTATTATAAAATTACCTACAGAGCCCATAGTGCTGCTAAGTATGATACAAATGCTCAGTGAGAGCCAGTCTCTGCCCCCAAAGAGCTTACAGTCTAAAGAGACAATCATCATTCCCATTTGACAGATGAGGAACTGAGGCATGGACAGATGAAGTGCCTCGTGCAAAGTCATAAGGAATATATGGAACTGGGAATCAAAGCCAGATCATATGGATCCTAGTTTAAT
Organism: Pelusios castaneus; assembly: GCA_007922175.1. NCBI lineage: Eukaryota > Metazoa > Chordata > Testudines > Pelomedusidae > Pelusios > Pelusios castaneus. The sequence continues at coordinate 333,204 of ML685892.1, forward strand.
GTCTTAACCACAAGATTTCCTTTTCCCTCACGTCCCCTCTGCAGGTTTTCACTAAAGCACGTGTGGAGGTTTTGCCTGGTCTCTCCCACGACCAACCCACACAAATCAGTGCACACGGCGGGGTGAGGGGACACCATGCCCTTTCACCCACGGACGATGTGGACACTGGTAACCCCCAAGACTTAGACAGCGCCTTTCTTTTCCTACTGTATTTATTTACAATGGGCTTTTTCTTCTTTTTTTTTGTGCTACGGATTTTTTTCTTCTTTCAAACCTGGAGGAGAGAGCGATAGCGCCTTGCATGAATAAGTATCTGTTCTCACCACCACCCACACATTGACACAGCGATTCCTTTTAATAGCAGCATTTTTACAGAAAACAGATCTCAGGGTACTTTTCCCTCCTCCCCTACCGCCTTGCCCCAATACATATATGTAGATGAGAGCACAGTGCAAGAATGACATGAGAGGCCTATACATTATGGGGAAGGCAAGGTCTTCTTGCAATGACGTGTAAGAGAGAAGCCAGAGGCAGAGGAAAAGGAAGTAGATGCACTGAAGGTATGGGTGGAGAGGGCAGTGGTGAAAACCCAGCAGTGGATGTATGGTTGGAGCAGTGAGATGGGGGAAGGACCCATAAGATCAGAGCGAGCTGGGCCGGAAGTGCAAGGAGGAATAGATGAATAGAATCTGGAGAAGACAGGACACTGCTGGGAGACACACTACAGACAATCATTGGGAATCAAGGATTGAATCCTCAAGTGGCCCTGCTGGCAGATTCCAGCATTCAGACCAGTCTCTTAGTGACTGCGAGACTCCTGGGGCCAATATGGTCTGGGAGCATTTTCACACTGGGCCCCCTCATTGCTTAGGCCCTTGAGCCCCACAAACAATGTCCAGACTTCACCAGTGGCCTTTCTTTACAGCGCAGGACCCACCACCTTTCACATACACTGTTCCACGCAGTTAGAGGGGTCTTACAGGTTTCTCCTTTGCTCAATGGCGGTGCTCAGCCTTCCTTTCCTGCAGCTTCCCCCGTTCCACTTTCTCATCTCTCCTGTCTTGTCTCCTCCCACTGAGAGCTTTTATAAGTCTCCCAGGTGCTCCTTATTCCCAGCATGTCAGCCAGCTTACTCAGCTGCCTCTCATTTCCCTTTGATTGGGGCTCAGGGGCTAGCTCAGCCTCCCAGAAACTCTACAGGCCTCAATTTTTCCCCTTCTCTTCTTGACGCCACCAGAAAGACGCTGGAGCATATTTCCAGGCCAGAAATGTTCATGCTCGAGTTGAGATTTGTGCAAATGAGCAGTGATTTCAAAAAAGGCTTTTCGTAGGAAATGTGAACCTCAGACACCCCCCACCCAGCACTGGTTTGGGGGTTTTTATTGCTAATTTGGTATTTGTTTATATGAAATAATTTTCCAAAACGCAAAGACTGCACAAGCACCTCATGCTAACGGCAGCTGTGGGCAGAGGCCCTGGAAAGAGCTGCCTACACATCACACCTCTCTCTCTGCTGTGCGTTGGTATCGGCCACATTTCCGCTTCAGTACAGTAACCACAGCACCAGAACATCATGCGAGAAGGGCAAACCCTAACAGTAAATCACGACCATGGGCTCGCCCTTCTGGAACCCAGCCACAGAAGGAAGCGACTCCTTACATCTCCTGGGAGGTGCAACTGGTGGAAACACATGGCTGTGGATCTTTCCCTCTGGTCCCCTCTCTTTGCTGCTGAGCAGAGCATTATTTGCAATCCCTTTCCAGGGCCTAGCGCGACTTAAGATCTCGCCTTTATTTCCTGTACGTATTTTCACACATTTGTGTAAAGTAACATCTAACACGTGGTGCCACATTCTAGAACCAGAAACAGAACGGAAAACCGGTTCTATGGTTAAAGCACGGGATGGGCATGCAGGAGCCCCAGGTTTTATCTCACACTCCTGGGACAGGTCACTTTAATCTCTTTGTACCTCAGTTTCCCACCTGCAATATTAATTCCCTAGGTACCAGGGGGGGGAAAACAAATCAATAAAGACTCAGATACAAAGGTGATGAGGGTAGTATACACCTAGAAAGATGACAGATAAGCATAAGCCAGATCTCGGTGTCTCAGACTTGGGGTGATACCAAATCCTCATGTCATTCTACAGCCCTCGCTTAGCACTGCTGTCTTCAGCGGAAAAGTTCTTTCTTGTAACTAAAAGAAATTCCTACTTGGAAAACAATACACTCGAAAGAGAACCAGAAGCCGCTGGCTAATTTTTTCATTAGCTCCTTTTGCTGCTGGGATGTGGAATATATTTAGAAGACATGAGGCTCTGGCCTCAAACCACCATAGAATCTGATGCTACCTGGGCCAGATCTCTCTCACATACAGGTTGGAATATTGTACATGCTCATAAATGGACTCAGGCAGCAATTTAGTCCTGAGGGCACCATAAATAACCTGGTCTTGCACATGGAAGGTGGGCATGAAAAAACAGATGAAGACCACCAGCTTCTACATCGTAACAACCAGGCAGTGGGCTATGCATCCTACACAGAGACGGCACACTCTGCATTCCATAGGTCACCAAAGCAGGTAAGCACTTTGCCGGAGATCAGCAGACACAAGATGGAGCACCCACAATAGCCCACACAAGGTTTCTCTGGCTTCCTGACTCTCAGGAAGGGAGCTCTATTTTGCACCCCAGTCAGATCTTGGTGTTCAGCTCACGGCCTCTCACTTTACACAGAGAGATGATGCAGATTTGAAATGTTTCGCTCGCTTCTTGACAAGGCAAAGGCTTTCAGGGAGGGCAGCTCCAAACCACAATGTTTTCTGACAGTTTTAGTATGAGTTGTCACTACACAATACCACAAGCACATGGGTGAAGCTTTCCCATCGATACAGCATGTGGCCTGCAGAAATCATAGGATGTGAGGCACATTGTGAACTGTTTCTAATATTTCCTTGGTTACCCCTCCTGCCAGCATCCATCACTCGGCCTAATGAAATCATTTGCACAGCAGAAAGCTACGATGAAACGCTTACGTGGAACATCATGCCCAGTGGCTGATAAAACTGATCCTGCAGAGGCTCAGAAGCCAATGGGAGTTAGAAGAGGGTGGGAGCTAAAGACTTCCAGAAAAGGCTGAGCATTGACCGAAAATCAGCTCTCTTGCTAGGGTTTCAAGTTGGGCACCCAAAGCTTATTTTAAGTTGGACACTCCAGTCACCCGACACTTATGGAAATCTTGGACCAAGACTGCATTCTCATACAATAGCATTGGCCAACCCACTTTCCATCTCTGTGCCCCAGTTTTCCCATCTGTAAATTGAGGGACTATCGAGCAACCGCACAAAGGGTTTAGAACCTTCACTTGTTACTATGTGGAGATGCTCAGACGAGAAGTGTTTAAAGTGCAACATGTTCTTTGCACAGTGGGAATATTACTGTCCCAAGGGCCGCCCTGGAGTTCACTTAATGAGTTTCCACAAAGTATCGTGAGATCTGCCGCATGGACACCAGTGAGCCCCTCTAGTGGAGGAAGCTGAGTTTGGAAAACTTCCGTCTTTAACGGGACCTGGGTGAGAACGAAGCAGTTCTGCTCAGAAGGGAGAAGATGCAGTGAAGAACCATGGTCCTCCCCTTCATCCCCCCATCCCACTCCAATTAGTCCAAGTCACAGGAACCTTTTGAATACTATTCAAGTGAAGACCAAGCCCAGCCAAAAATGTTTTTCTATATTTACCTGCTAGGAAACATCTTCTCATTGAGGACCTAAACACATAACTCGCGCACTTATCACCCCCATCCTAAGTGGCAACTCGCTGCATCAGCGGCTGAAGGTGGAAGCAATGGAAAGTCTGATGGACCATGAGCAGTCTACGTGGTAGGCATCTGTCATCAGTCCAAGGCCATGGAACTGATCTTCAAAGCCATGGATGGGGGAAGCCTCAGCTGTGTCCCAGTCTGTCAGCCCCAAGATAGCTGTGCTGCTCTGGGTCGAAGTAGTGCACCAAAGCTCAGCTTGAGGCGCAGGATCTAGGTGGATTAATTGCACAGTGGGGGCGCTGCAGGTCCGAATGAAGGTGCAATGGGAAAATGGTTCAAGGGGCAAGGGCTGGATTAGCAGGTCAAGAGTGAAAGGCATTGGGAGGGGTGCCTGGAACAGCCCAGATCATGTTCCTAGCCTTTCCCAAAGCTAGGGGATGTTCAGTTCTGGAGGCTTGGCTTGGGGCCATGTCTTGTTCATACAGGGCCCAGCATCCTGTACTGCCTGGGTCTGGGGCCATGATGAGGAAAACATCACAAAAATAAAAATAAAAACCAGAACCAATCCCCACCCCAGCAAGCACAAGGCTGAAAAGAAGAGTGAGTGGGGGCTGTCCTTCCCCAGATCCCATGCTCGCAGAACTCCGTCTGTCCACAGCTTTCGGCCGAAGGGCTCCCTCCCCCTAAACGACGGCCATTGCTGGTGCACGGTCCAAATTTCCGCTTGCCCCTCGGCAGCTTCTAATAAAAACCAGCATCGCCAAGCTGGCCCTTTGCCTGCATCGCTTTCCTCAGAAGGAAACCAAGAACTGAAATGGCAGCTTCCAATTACACAATGGTGCTTCGGGGAGAAATAACCGTGCCATGGATACGCCGCCTCACATCTGTCTTTGGGTACTTGTGTAGCCCGGTTACCATAGCATCCGAGTGCCTCAACACTTCTATTGGCCCAAGCCCAGGAGAGCGTCTCCGCTTTCCGTCATCGGCCGCAGCAGGAAAACTCAGCAACCACCAGCGAAAAGGCATCGTGAGCTGCTGCAGAGGGAGTCCCGGGCTGCGCGCCCAGCAGCAGCAGAGACCTGTGCTGCAGCAGCCACCGAGGCTGGAGTTTCCAAAGGGCTGTGCAGTGCGAGGGGCGTCATCCAGACCCCCTCAGCCCTCTCCCGGCAGAAGGAAAGGCCACTGCTGGAAACATGCCTTTGCCATCCGGGACAGCCCCCTCCTCAGCATAACCAGAGCTTGCATGAATATTGAAGAGGAAAAGAACATTTTTCCTAGGAACCGCAGCTGGCCTGTGGGTGTCTGAGGAGATCCCCCTCCTGGTGGAGAGACCCCTTCTAATAGGAAGAACCCCCTTCTGGTGCACCATTACTCCCTCCCATTCCCTTTTCTGCACCCCAGCTTCAGATGTGAGTGAAAAAAAATTCAGTGACAGGCAGCGGAACCAAAGCTGGATGAACGGCTCCCTCTGCTGGCTCTTCTGTGTACTGCTAGACGCTATCTGCCAACGCCTGGTTCCACGGAGCCGGCCGGACCTGTCCCACTGGGCTGGGTCACCACCGGCAAACATTTAGAGCATTAATACCTCCCGCCCCCTTTTCCAGTAACAGGTTTGCACTGGGAAACCCCAAACCCCAAGGGTCTCGCCCATGCAGCGTTCCATGCAGAATGACAGGGCGGGGGGATAACATGGAGATAACCCACCTCTGTAATTCTACCGCTTTGAGCACTGGCCACCAGAACTACACCCGCGCAGAGAGGAAATCCAAGTCAAGGAGTGCCATACGATGGAGGGCGGGAATTCTTTTGACTCAGTGTTTGTTTAGCCTGGGAAAATGGCAAATGAAGATACTTTGGCCCCACACCTGCTATGTGCTCTACATGGGTATAGACTTCTTCTCACCTGCTCAGAGAAATGGTCATAGCTTGATTTTCAGGAGAACTGCAAAGCAACCCCACAGCTGAAATCAATGGAGTAAAAGGCCAAAGTAAGGTGTATGCACAGCCAATCCCCCTCAATCTGTCCAGGTAAACCTTTCGTGGTGCACTGCCCTCTGCCTGGAGAGCTGGAGCGAGAGTCAGTGAGAGTTTTTTGCATGGACTTTAATGGGTTTGGCTTAGACCGGGGTGAATTCCACCCAACGTGGTATGGTGTTCAGCCGTTCAGGGAGGAGAAACTAAACCAAAACCGAAGCCCGTATTGTTACACCTGAAGCTCAGCAGCAGCCAGTTGGAAGTACACAAGGTGCTTTCCACTCTATCGCACGCTCAAGGAGGAGGGAGACGGCCTGGCGCATTACGTGTCTTTAATCCGAAAGAGGGAAAAGCAGACCAGAAGGATTAGTATAAGCCAACGGACAAGAAAAAATTTTAAAACTTGTCTTTAACACAAATTCAAATTCCATACAGTGCCTAAAATGTCACCTAAAAACTAAACAACATTTCTTTAAAAAAATGTTTTCTGTTTGAACACATTAAAACACCGTGAAACAATGTGACAAAGGGGAAAAATAACATAGACTAAAGACTTCAAGGTCGCTATTCTGCTGTCAGGAGCAGAGAATGGTTGCAAACACCACCAAGGGCAAACGGTGGAGATGCGAGGCGCACAGACAAAGTCAGGAGCTACCACCCCCTTCCCTAGCATGTGGGCAAACAGAGGGATGGTTTCCACCTGGGATTTCACCATGAGATGGGGTCCTGGGGAGGAGAAAAGCAAAGGAATGGGTCAGTGCTTGTAACCCAGCTGATCTTTTAGGTACATTCCCAATTTCTCCCATCCACGCCTGATTCAGCTAGTTTTCCGGGTGGAACCTTGATTGGCTTCTTCCCATTGTGGCTTCTCGCCGCAGAGGGTAAATAAAAGCCAAAGAAACTTCTTAGCACTGCAGGAACTAAAATCCACAAAAGCCACCACCAGATGGTTCAGAAGGGGAAGGGGAGAAAGGAGAGAAAAGCGCTCCAATTTGACTCCTGCTTCCCCGATGCAGGGTAAGTGTCTCTCCCACATCAGAGTGGGGCAGGAGTAGATCAGTTTGCGATGAGTGGAAGGGCTCATCCTCCGGCATGCTCAAAGGTAAGCGCTGGGGCTCTCTGATGAGAGGGTGACTTGCAGTGGGACTCATCCACATCTGCTTTCACCTCGGCTGCAAGTTTTGAAGAGGTGTGACTTTCTGCTAAGTGGGAGTTCCCATCTGCGGTGCTCAGCACAGCGGCCCAATGGCCCCAAGCCCCACGGAAAGACAAGGCAGGGGGATGGTGAGGGAGTGCAGATGTCTCTGCAACCTGCCACTTCTTAGCATCACAAGAGCTTGCAGACCCTACAAAGGGTTGGGCAGCAACAGCATGGGATAGTCATGAAACCTGCACAAGAGAGCACCTGCTTGAGGCACGTCTGGTCTAATCCCAAGAAGGCTGGGGCATCGTAGTGGATTTGTGAGAGACACCATCATCCTCCACCTCCCCCAAAACACCCTGAGATTAGAACCGAACTCCAGGCACGGTATAGACCCCGCACAGATGGAGCACACCAGCGTGTGCACGTACTCCTGTACTCCCACAGGAACAACACTTCCCCCCAAACACACATGAATGGCAATTGAGAATAACCCTGTGTGTGCATGGTTAGAGCCAAAGCTTCCTGTTTAAAGAGGCTCTCTGGCACGATGCCTTTAAAGAACAGTTTTCCAGGCCTCCAGAGGAGCTGCAAATCCACAGGCCTCTCCCAAGAACTCCTAACCCACTAGCCCCGGAAGGGGAATTTTTAAGAGGAGGGTGGAAGGAACTAGAAAGTTCATGGCATATTCCTGTCCCTGAGCCCCTTTGCTTCTGTCTGTGTTTAGCAGAAGTTCACCTGAGGGGCTAATCCATCCGTGCAAGCCAAAAAAGCCAGAAGCCTTCGTCTCTAGCCAGCACTTCGCAAGGGGAATATACTGTCTGGGTTTCAGGTTTACAGTAGTTTTAAAAAATATTTATATATTATAATACCCTAAAAACATCACCACAGGAATTTCCATGTCTTGGTAAAGAAGGAAAAAAATATTTCACCAAAAAAAAAAAAAATAAAAAAAATCCCCAAGTTAACAGAGTTAATTAACTCTCAGACCAAAAATAAAAACATGTATCCCACAGGGGGCATCTCCTCACCTGCTCCAAAAAGGCTAGAGACATGAGTGGGCAGCTAAAAATAACTAGTCTGGTATAAATGTCCGAATTCCATGCGTTTGATGAAGCCTTTCTTTGTCCTTTTCTTAAAAAATATATATTTATATATACTATTGCTTTCTTGAGAACCGGGCAGGGCTTGGAGGTAGCCTTCAGTGAGGGAGTGCTGTCGGTTCAGAAGGGTTGGCTTTCTTTCGTCTCTTCATGAGCAAAGGGTTGGAGGAGTCTTCGATTTTCTTTATCTTAATTTGTTCGTAATCCACTCTCATGGTGGCTAAGGCACTGGTCATCTCTTCCTAGAAAGAGAAAGTAAAATGCAAGGCCTGGTTAGGGATGGAGGCATCGGAGACTGGTGCTAGAACCCATGGGCCCTGACCTAGACCCATGTCCGTTGTCCACCCCCACACATGTGTGTTCCCCTACCCGAGACATTCATAGACCCTAAGGCCAGAGGACACCAATAAGATCGTTTGACATCTAGAATAGTACCGGTCAGAGTCGTTCACCCCATGGCTCTACCACCAAGTTTACTCACCTGGAGCTGAACACACGCAACATTTTAGAAAGACATCCAAATTTGATTTCAAGTCTCCCTGGGATGGAGAACCCACCTATGTCTCTTGGAAGCTATTTCAAGGGTTAATAACCATCACCCTGTTATAAACATGAGGTGTGTTTCCAACTTGAATTTGGCTAGCTTCTCACTTCCAGCCACTGGCTCCTGATCACCTTATAACTGAGACATTGTTCCTCAGACCAAACAATTTCATGCCTCCCAAGACACTCCAACTGGGTGGTCTGTGGTTCGGTTGCTAGCGGACAAGTAGCTTCTCAAATACACATGGCCACACGATCAATCCCCAGGCTGTCCCTTCTTCCCACCCAACAGCCATCCAGTGGCTCACAGCTAGTGAAATGAGGTGGTGGGCTCCGTCTTTTTCTTCAGGCTCATGTCATAGAACCACCTTTACCAGCAGTCGCAGAGTGAAGACTATCCTCCACTCACCCCGCCAGGTCAGCTTGGACACCCAGCCAAAAACATGCTACAGTAACAACATAGACATCAGAGCAGCAAGACAACACCACAGCCCAGCTGCTGGAGGGAAAGATTGGAGAAAATGCCTTCCTCTACCACTAATCCCATGAGCTTATATTTGTTTTAGCATGTGGGTACAAAATTACTCCAGCCTCTTGATTACACTGATTTCCTCTTTAAGGGACTCTAATAGAAATGGGCTGTGAATAGAAGATTTCCCTCCCAAGACTCTCTTCTTTCCCATGTAATTTTTATATAATTTCAGTGTAGGAAAGTGGTTTTTATCACTATGGAATGTAGTACAGCAAAGGAGGGCCCTGCTACTCCAGGGGGGTGCACGGTTTTCCGGCAGATCTTGCAGGCCTGGTTCCAGGTCCCAAACACGACGTTTATGCCCACTAAGAGAGCAGGCTGTACCACCTGCGCCCCTGGAACAGAGGTAGGTCAGGGGAAGAAGCAATTCCAAGTTTTTACCTTGACGTCCTCCCACAAGTCTTTCTCCTCTTTCAAGACTCGACTAGTATGCAGCGGCGTCTGGGGCACCTGCATCGATTGCTTTAGAGGGGAGAAGAAGAGAGACAAAGATTGAGCATCCAATGAAATTCCCTGCGGTCCCTGCCCTTCTGTTTCGCAGTTCCAGAAGCTACTGCAAATCACTTACCATGATCCAGCGATGGTTCATGAACTCCGTTATTGTCATCCGCTGGGTCGGCTCTGTCTTCAGCAGGTTCCGGATCAACTGTTTAACTGGAGAGGAAGGTGGGGAGGTGTCACTAAAAAAGCAGCACCTAAGAGATACATCTTCCCCAAGTGCACTCTACGCCCCAGCAACTACAACCTCTACTGGTCTCTTCTGCCTTGTCTACACTAGGAACTTGTCCCACCTAAAGCCATCGGTGCGGTGACAGATGTCCTGTAACATCCCGGACAAACCTCATGCAATGAAGAGAAACCAAATTACAGAAGGGTTAAAACCTTTGGGGTCCATTACTATTAAAAATGGAATTGCACGTGGGCCACGGTAGGAGTGTGGGTACCCTCTCTGGGAGGAGTCGGACGCTAATGTCCCTCCTCTGGTTATCAGACTTTTGCAGCCACCTCCCCATGTACTAGTTCCCACTGGATTCTCCAGGAACTGACACAAAGAAAGGGGTTTGGGATACATGGCTTTGTTTTAACTAGGTTGATCCAGCAAACAGATGGGACTCATGGCCCCCTGAGGGCCCCACGCCTTATTGAAGAATAGAAAGGATGGGGCGCAGTGCGGCCCTGTCAGACTGTGCACTTGTTCTGAGCTAAACTGTGGAGAACTTGAAGCCACAAGGAAACCACTGGAGAGGGGTGACAAAGTCCATATTAGGGCTGGGGTGAACTCTAATAAGTAAGTGCAATGGGGTGGCTTTTCTTATTGCTTTTAATATCTTTGTAGCATTTGTCCAGGCTTGCATAAAAAGAACTGTGTGGCGTCTATAACTGTGGGTGGTCACACTGTCTCTGGAAGAAAGCAAGCAGCCCTGTCCCCGCTGGGATTAACATGACAGAGGCAGGGACCATACAGCCTGGAAATACCCTAGTCAGGAGGGGTGAGATGTGGTCTCCACCAAGAATGGTGAAGGCCAGGGGAGTCGGAAGCCGGAGGGTGTGTGCTCTTGGGGGACCACGGAGGAGAGAAACACAAGTGAGCGGTGAAAGGTGCCAACCCCTAGTGCAGACAGGCAAAGCCACTATTCAAATGGCACCAAGTCGCAGCTTCATCCCTCCACACTAAAGATCTGCACAATGCAGCTACATGGTTGGCTGAACCGGGCAAACCCCCACGTTACACTTGGCTTTGTTCCATGACGGGAGATCGCAGACACAGGCTGAGCTTTCCCACTGGGCACGACAGCCACAAACCTGACACGCCCCAGGAAAGGGACCCCACATGGCTGGGATCGTAACAAGCAGGCCCCTGGGATTCCAGCTCAGGAGATACACGCATGGCTTCTGCACGTGCCAGAATACTGCTGTTTTTCAAACCAAGGAGCGTGGGACACGCACGTTCATAGATCAGACACTCTGCCACAGCTTTTACCTTCGTCTGGCACATCCGACCACTCAGGGTTGGGAAATTCATACTGGCCCATCCGGATTCGTTTTTTCATGCCCGGAGAAATGGCCAGACCATGGTTGGAATAGAAAGGAGGATAGCCACACAGCCTGAGCCAGAGAGAGAGAGAAAGCAATGAAATGATTGGCGGAGGGGGAAACCGTTAGACTGGTGCACTATACTAGAAACATACGAGATCACGTTTCCTTGCTTGCATCAAAAACTGAGGTCAGTTTTGCTCAGCAACGTGCTCGGTTAGCTGACATGGGGTTTCCCTGCCCTTGTGTGTGCATTTAGATGCTCTGGCCCGAAAGGTTTGTCTGTCCAGCAATTAAACGCCCGCAGCTGGTGCAACTCAGCTGCCTTGGGCCTGCGGGATGAGGACCACCAGGCTCCAGCGTTGCTGTGCAGACATTGGGGCTCTGGGACCCACGACCTGAGCCCCAAATTTCTGTACACCAATGTATAGCTCCACAGCCCAAACCAGCTGACCCAGGCCAGCCACAGCCACAGGTCTTATATTCCCCGAGTGACCTAATCAGTTCGCCCCCATCTCCAATATCCACGATGGTTTCACTGCTGCAGAGAATCATTTGTCCTGGGTGGGTCCAGGTCAGCCAGCAAGCACTGGACATCAGTGCAGAGCCTGCCCGGAGCTGTCCCAGGCCAGTGTCTTTCTGTTGCAGAAGAGGAGGCCGGATGTTCACAAATGTGCCTAATCCAGCCTTCCTGATAGGCGGGTTGGTCAGATTCAGACCCGAGGACGCCCCGCGAGCGAGCCAGCTTGGTGAGAGATGCCGAGACGCTGGAAGCGGCAGCTCCCCCAGGTCATGCGATGGCGAGCAATGCCGCTCAGGGCGGCAGCGGGAAAACAGCTCACTTACAAAATGTACATGATGACGCCGAGCGACCACATGTCACAGGATTTGTCGTATTTCTCTGGGCCCAGCACCTCCGGGGCTGCGAAAAGACAGACAGACAGACACTCACAGGGTGGACAGACATTGCGCAAGGAGGCGAAGGGGTTAAGCCCACGAGTGCCGTTCCTGGAGGGGGAGCTCGACTGCAGGCGGAGACCATGCCCACTGAGGGCTCCATTGTCCGCATCCGGAGACACGGCATAACACAGCTGGGGGTGCTCCGGAGACGCCCTGCGGTTGGGAAGGCCGGGACGGTGCTAATCATAAAGATCCCCTAGCAAAGTGCTGCAGTGGGGAGCCAGGACGAGACTAGCAAAGGGTCAGCAGGCCAGGGGGGCTTCAGCAGAGCTGTCTGCGGCCAGCACAAGAAAGAGGGCAGGATGCCCTGTTAATTATTCACCCAATGCCCTGGTGAGTGGTGGGCGCAACGCAGAAAGAGCAGACACACGCTGCCCCTGCTCTGTCTCTAACACCTGACACTGCACATTTACAGTAGCCCTGGCCGTCACGGCTCTTGAGCAGGGACCACATCTGCCGTCAAACCAGTCCCCAGGGCTGCCCAGCTGAGGAGTCTGGATTTTAACACTGGAACAGGGCTGGGAACCCATGGCCTTTTCAGCTTGGGAGTGGCCGCTCTCACATTTTGTTACGGGGGAAACTTCGGAACTGGACACCCCAAAACCGCGGACTGTTTGGATCAGAGTTTTGCTTCTCACGGCAGGCTACAGCGGAAATGGAAGTAACGGGCTTGATGCAGAAATTAGTGGCAGGGTTCTTCGGCCTGTGCTGCACAGGAGTCAGACTAGATGATCAGAACGGGCCCTGCCTACGACTCCAGAGCTCCGGGCCTTCCCTGCACAAAAGATCAGCGATAATGGGAGACTGTGGATGCCTGTGATCCCCATTCCCTGGAAGGGGCCGAGATCTCAGCTTCCCCAGTGACTTACCCACATAGTACGGTGTGTAACATGGAGTGGCCAGCGAGTTGTGTGTGGTGGTCTCTTTAGCAAAGCCAAAGTCAGTGAGTTTTAGCACAGAGTTGTGTTTTTTCGAGGTGTACAAGAGGTTTTCTGGCTGCAAAAACACAACGAATTAAAAACAAAATAAGTGTTGGGCCAAGTCCTCGGAGTTCCTACCTCCCGCATAGCCAGCGGCAGCATGCGTACAGCGCTTGGCACGTGCGTGTCACAGAAGATGTGGCCATGAACACATCAGTGAGAGCCACGTGGTTCCCAGGGAGCCCACCCCATTGCAGCTTGAGTCTTGGCCATTCACTGCCTCATTCCCCCCCAGGGCAAGATCTGGTTTGTAAAAGCAGAGATCCCAGAATCATCCCTTCACCCCCGTCCCCAGCCTTCCAGATCCTAGCTAGGGCCAGGAGCAGACACGTGAGAACGGCACAGATGGGGGGACTTCCACGCCAGTCCAGTAAACCCCAGCACAATCAAGAAAGGCCCTTACACCTTCTGAGGTTTGTCCCAGAGCAGTGACCAAGGGTGGGGATATTCTGTAGAGAATGCAGCCTCCCTTCTCAATTGACAGGGAACTCTAACAGGAGGGGTGTGGACATTGGCAGTGTGGAGGTGTATAATAATTAGGGAGGGGCAAGACTCACACAGCCATTCCTGAACCCATCCCTTGCCCCAGGGCTTGGTACTCATCAGGAAACTAGTATTGATTTCCCCGACACCATTTTAGCTCTTCACACTCCCCTGGACAGGCATCTCTCCCCCACACCATAATCTCCTCAACCAGGAAGCTGCGTCTTTCAGGTAAGAGCGTGCATTTTAGCAACGTGTCAATCTGATCAACTCTGAGATAGCAGGAGGTTGCCAACTGTGGGGGGTGGTTATCCCTAATATCCTGGGGCAAATCAAATCAAAGTAGCTCTCTGCTGCCTTTGCAAATTCCCCATGATTTAATTTGGACATGGGATTCTTCTTCATTTCCTGTCCTGGGCAGCGGGGTTGCGTGACTGTGGCTTTAGGGTGGCTGTGTTTTGGAGGTGGATGAAGGGTTTTTTGTTTCTGAACATCACCTGCTCCCCACCCCACCCACACTCCAGCCCGCAAAGCTCTTTGGGATGACAGATGCCATATGAAAATACAAGACTATATGAACAAGGAAGTCTTGCCCACTTACAAGTGAATTCAAGCACAACACAGACCTCGCCCGTCAAGAATTCCTCTGCTCTTGCAGAAAGGAAATGCCATTTTTAGACGAATACATTGTTCTAAATGGAAAGCACCCTGTAGGGCAGGGGAAATTAGAAGGGCCAGTTGCACAAATGGGAGTAGCAGGGAATTTAATTTCAGCAAGTTATCCACTTCCCCCTAAACTAAGCCAGCCACCATCTCAGGATCTCTGTTATGGGCTCTGCAGGTAGCCTGCATTTAAACTTCAAGGCTAGCCAGAGATGAAGCAGATGGGCCCTGTCCTCCAGCTGTCCTCTGTTTTAACTGAGACTGTTCTCTTAGACATGGGCAGAGACATTGTACAGAGACCAAAACCCTACGATCCAAACTCTCCCACCTTGGAAAAGTCCAGTTCCTGATCTGAACCGTCATGGCTCTGTACAGCTGTCAGCTCTTGTTTGAAATGAGACAACAGGAGCTGTGAGCCACTCCGTTCTGTCACCCCCCATTCCAGTTCCCCTGCCTTTCAAAAAGCGTGAGTGACTCAAGGACTGTTCTCCCCTGTGGGCCTCTCAAATGCAAGCTAGGAACCGCTGCATCACTCATCTGGATTCTGCAACATTATGGGAGCCAGGACTCTGGGGTCTTGCAAGCAGAGACCTTGAAAACATGCTCCCAGGCAAACAGTACCTTCACATCCCGGTGCGCTATGTTAATCGAGTGCAAATACTGGATGGCTTCTCCGATGCTCTTCATTATTTCTGAAGCCTCTACAAGAGTTAAAGAAAATGTTAAAAAAAATAAAACAAATTTAAAAATCAGCAATTGAAAGGAAAGCCACCCTCCCTGGATTATACAAGGCAAGAACAGCAGAGCAGCACAGAGAACTGCTCAGTCAGAAGGCAAAGAAACTCTTCCTTCTGAGGGCCAGGGACATGCCCTGAAGGACAGCAGACCTCCTATTATCAGTCCCAACAAGGGGGTGCTGGGGGAGCTTCAGCCATCTGCTTTGACCCAATACTGTTTGGTAGGGTGAGACTGGCTGGGGAAAAAAAATTTTGTCTCTCCCCCCAGCAAGGAAAGATTTCAATAGAACTTTCTCTTTGCAACATCGGTGTGGGGAAAACACCCAGGTTCTCTTAAGATTACCCAAAATATTTTAGTCAAATATTTGGGTGTGTGAAAAACAGTCCTTTAACAAACTCTAAATTTTTCAGTGATGCATTTAGTTGCAGAAATCTTTGCCATCTCAAGGGCTACACAGGCGCTGAAATTTGGTGGCAGGTGACTGGAGTTATGCAAGCTACGGAGAGTAACTTACTTAACTCCTGCCGACTTCCTAACTCCCCTTCTGCGTGACGTCTTCACTCCACTGCCCCGATGGGAAACACATTCCCATCCATGCAGGGCTACTGACTGCTAAATTGCCCTGGAAAGATTGACATGACAGTGGGGAATTTGTAGATGTGGCCTGAGAAAATTCATTTTGGAGCTCAACGGCCAACACACACAACGTGGCCTAAGGGGCCAAAAAAGCCACCGGTTCATTCCATACCCCGTTCCGTGAAGGCCTGGTCTCCCCTATCTTGAATTCGACTGAAGAGCTCCCCACCATCCAAGCTGAAATACAGAAGCAAGAGGAGTTAAAAGGTTTAGAAACCGACATCCCTCCCCTGTTCCCCCAAGTCAGACCTCCAAGAGCCACACGGACCATCCCAAACCAACCACTGCTTGTGATTGCTGCACCTGATGCTTTGGGGAGATGCCCCAAAATACACGGCAAGGTGCCGAGAGATCTTGCAACACTTCTGGCTTCGTTTCAGAGTTCTAGGAGATTAGCCTCCCTTCCTCCCACCCCCGACTACCAAAAAACTCCCCACCTCAATGTTTGCCTTTTACACACCCTCCCTTTCCAGGCCTGTCCCTGCTTCCAGAAAGCAGCCAGAGAGATTGCGCAGCAGAGGACTCGCACTCTGCTGCAGAAGATTTCCTGGCCACATGAGAGCAGCCATACAGAGAAGCACCGTTACAATAAGAAGAGCTCATTGCTCCATTTCCCCCCTCCCCGGCTTAGCTGGCCTACTTCTGAGCAAAAGCCACCTCAGCTACACTAAACCACACTGAATTCAGAGTTCCACCACAGCCCGTACACTCAGAGCACACGCTCACATGCCAGTCAGTTGCTTGACTGCTGGGTTGCGGCAGTCAGCAAGTTTACTGAGCGCAAGGGCAAACGGGACACAGCGCAGCAACACACTGGTGCTCCAAGGGCCTCTGCCTCAGGCAGCTCCCAGGATTTCACAGCCCCGACCTCTCAGATCGGGAGGGCCGGGGCCCCTTGTAGAGTCCTGGGTTTTGAAGCCATTCGCTGGAGTTACCAAATGGGAACGACACAGCTGAAACATTTACATATAAAGCTAACTTCTGTATTCCTCAAACAGCCAGATGAAGACAGATGGTCTCGGGGTGAAATGCACTAGCTAAGGACTATGGGGACATGGGGTCAGTTCCCAGCCCCAACAGATGCCCCAGAGTCATCACTTAGACTCCCTGGGCCAGCTCTCGTCCTCTATGGGAAAACTCTTCCTCCCTCTGTCTTGGCTATTTCAGTGGTAAGCTTCTCGGGGTAGGGACTGTCTCGTTATGTGTCCGCACAAAGCAAAAATCTCAGCCAGGTTTCTAGGCACAGCTAATAAACACTGAGCTGTGTGATAGCGGGAACCAAAAAGGAGACAATATGCGTCCATGCTTCATAGCAAGTGCTGAGTTACAAACGCCAGGATCTAAACGGAGACATTCACAGACCTCTGTCACAGGGACGTAGGGGGCACTGCAACAGCGTCTGTTTCCTTCTTGGCCACTTTCCATCTTATATATGATCAGTCCCTGCAGTCCAGCGGGCTCAGGCTAGCTTTAAAAAGGCAGCTGTCTTTCAGAGCAACACTCCAACTATTTGTACATGTACATTCGGCTCCGTATGTCCGGCTTTCTATCGTTCAGGTGTTGCTGTCTCTCCATGAACAGATGACCTGCTCAAAACTTCTCGCTCTGCGGGCGCCTGGGATCTCAGCGTGACTGTCGGAAGCATCTTCCCACACACAGAACTCAAAAGCCTCTTGCACAACAGATCCGTGACCTAACCTTTGCGAACCCTGAACTGATCCTCGACAACCTGTTGGCCTCTGCCCGAAGAGAGGTTTTGGAAAGGAAGCTGCATTAAATCACAGCTGCGGTTGGGGATGTGGTTTCATTACTTTCTCCTTCATTCCTCCCTCCTCCCCTCCTCGTATCAACCTTCTGAGAGCACCAGACTCGCTCAGGCGTTGCTGTGAAAGCCAGCCTGTGAGTTTCTTCTCTGCTTCTTGCCGGTCACATGCCCCTCGCAGGACAGCCACCGTCACCCGCTGACCAGCTCAGCCCCACGCACTGTGGCAAAGGTAGACCGTCAACAGCTTTTAATGGCAAAGCGGGTCTGGTGAGGGGGACCACTCTGCTCGTGAGACTATGCGGAGTTCAATTAACAACAAGAACAAGGCCCGGAAGGCATAAGCCTGCTTAAGAAGGTCCAGATTTGCCAGACGACTCAGCAATCAGCAGTTCACAACTTGGCCGCAGGTGTGGGTGCAGAGCGCTTTGGAAATCTGGCCCCAGAACACAATACTACATCTCTCAGTGGATTTATTTTTCCTTGATCACAAAGGCCATTCCACCTCCACCAACGTCCCCTCTGTCGCTACAAGAGCGCCCCACACACAATGTTGTTCGAACTCCTACCACTTCAAGCCCGACGATTCCTGAGGACCACGATGAAAAACATTTCTCTAGCAAATTCTATTGCAGTCCAAAGGTCACAAAGCTTTCTACCAAATGTTAATGAATGCTATCACACCAGCAGATGAACAAGCGTAAAAATACCCGTATTACAGATGAGGAAACTGAGGCACAGAGAGGTTAAATGACTTGCACAGAGCCACCTGGGGCGTCGGAGCCTAGAAGAGAACACAGGAGTTCCTGGTCCTCCGCCACATGCTCTGACCATGAGCCACCCTGCTTTAAAAAAGGTTGAATTAATGGGATGGCAAAGTCAGTGGTAAATCCTGTAAACCAGGGAAAACGGCTCTTCCCAAAAGGCACCCGGCCAGCCTTCAGCTACCACCGCTCAGGAAGTGCCGGTGGCCAATCATGCACATGCTCAGAGCACACACGTTAGGGTTGCAGAGCTCTGTATCGGTCGGACTCCCCTGCAAGAAGTAAGGCTCTCAATAGCAGGAGGAAATTTGGCTTCTTTTCCCTCTCGTACGACACTTACCATTCCATGACAATCAGCAGGCACTTCTTCCCCTGGTACAAGTTTTCGTAGACATCTATGATCTTTACAATGTGGGTACACTGAGAGGCCCTCCAGTGGAGTTCGACTTCTCTGCGGGCCTTGGGGCAGTCCTGAAGCATCTAAAAGAAAGAAGGAAAACTCAGTCTTTTCTCCCGTTTAGCTGAATCGCCAGACTCACAATTTTGTCCAAGACACTTTAACTAATGGTTCTGGATTCAAAAAGTCTGAGATGTTGCCACAACAACATGATATTCTGCTAGTAAAGCTTTAATATGACCCTGGTCAGACCAGGAAAATAGACAACCAGGGGCATGAAGGACAAAGTAATAGACCGATGCATTCCCAGCCATTATTATTCTGTTGAGGAAACAGACGAGTTACGTCTAGCTAGCCCTAGACAATGCCTGGATCGCCATCTAGCGGAGAATATACGCAATTAAAGACATTTGGTTCCTAGCCAAAGCAAGATCTATTAGAGGTATGCAGTTGCGCCAGCAGCATTAATTCCTGCTTGAATGTAGCTTGGCAACAGGTGCCTGTAAATTAATCTGAACTGCAAGTAAAAGACAAGCAGGAGGCCTGAGCTTACTATGTTTTCGGATTTGACAGCAGCAAAATCACCCAGGGAAAGTCTGACCCTGTCCTGTGGTTATTTCATTTTTATTTGGAAGACACCTTGCGACAGTTCACACCCAATGAAGACAGACGCCACCACCCTCGTATGTTCTGCTTTCTCTCCCCTTGCTTCCACTCAAAGTCGGGGCCAGAAGCGCAGACCCTCAGCCCATCTCCAGGCTGCATCACCGCGTGGCATGCGATGGGGCCCTTGGCGCTGGGCGTCAGAGACGAAAGGACAGGCAAAGTCAGCTGGCACCATGCTGGGGGGTGGGAGGAAACCACACGCTGTGGAGAGTATTCCTTGCGAACAGTCTGAGTAACTAACTAAGGCTCCTCCGCTCGCGTCCCACATCTGAGTCCGCCCCGCCTGTGACAGAGGGATGCTCAGCGCTCCCTTCAGTGCAAGGAGGGGGCGGGAAAGGTTTGCTTAAGCATTGTATGCAGCACCCCTCCCTTTCCGGAGGCAGAGGAAGCTACCCGGACAGCATTCCCAGCCTGGCTGCTCTGGGAGACTTAACTTTGCTCAGCAAATTTTAAAGTTGGTCAGTTCTAAATTCCCAGAAGGAAAGAAATCGCTCCCATAACATCCGCCCCTGGCATACGAACCGGATTGAGAGTCTGCCCCTCACAGGACGGAAGAGCCTCTGAAGGCCATTCCTGCACAGAGAAGCAGGCGCTATTCTCTCCCACACAATGCCATCTAGTGGCAAAAAGTGGCTGCCTAAAAATTCTCGTCGTTCTATCGACCTGAAGAACACACGAGCACAGGCGGAGGAGCTGTTCCCCTCCCAGATGTTAGAGCTTTGTATTGGCCAAAGAAGTCAATCTACACACAGACATCTGCAAGATGCTACTGACTTTTTAAATTTTTTAAATCATGCTCTGCACTTACTCTGAGCCCTTCCCCGAACAAGCTCAAAGGGCCATACAACCAGAGCAAGGAGTTGTGCCGTGATCCTCATCCCAGTTCTACGGGGGAAACTGAGGCACGGAGAAGGAACGTGATTTACCCAAGATCGCACAGTGAGTTAGTGATGCATGGGGGATGGTTCACACTTCCAATCTCATCAAACAAGTTGATCTTCTGGGCTTATCAGGCCATTGAATCCCAAGCAGAACAATGTTACAGACATTCAATCTTCAGCTATCTCATGAAACACCTGAAAGGGGAGGGGGAGAAGACGGAGGGCAGCTTCATTACCTGAAAGGTCAGCATGGATTGGTCTACTTAGGACGTTGTGGAGCTGCGTGAGTCTGTTTTCCTTAATTACGTCAATTTGCCCAGTAATTGCACTTAATAAAATAGCTCGCTGGAGCACATGAACTGACTTCCTCATACGATGACTATTATTGCAGCGCTGGCTACTGAAGGACATTGGCTAAATGTTTCCCTTCGTGCATTTATGAGGCTGGGACCAGCGTGGTGAGGAGGAACTGTGCTTTTGATATGTAGGGAACAGTACTCGCAACAATTCAAGTCAAAGGCAAAATGCCCCATCACTTCAGTGGCAGAATAATTAGAGCTGGCTATAAGCAGTAAAAAAAAAATAAATGTTTGGAAGAATTTTTTTAAATATTGGATCTTTTTTTTCAAAATTTCAAGAATACGTCAACTTCAATGAAATATTTTGATCACTGAAAAATGTAGAGGTCTCTGGCTAGTTAAAAATAAACACATGCCCATGAAAGTTCATATAATCAACTTTTCTGAAGGGGTTTGTTTTAGTAAAAAATTACAGTTTCAACCAAAAAATGCAAAATTTGGAAAACGTTGCCCAGATCTAGGAAGAATTTTTTTTAAAAAACAAAAACCACCAAAAACAAACTCCCCAGTTCTTTGCTTTTACAGCACTATTTGTTCCAGCTGTTTATTCCAAACGCCATGGTGCAGATGCTCAAAGACATTTAGGTACCTAAGTCCATGGGACCTTGGAGATGGAGCACCCTGGGATATCCCAACTGAATGCTAAGGAAGTGTCAAAAAACACTGAATTTATGTTGGATGGGGAACATGCACAGCACAAGCCCACAGCTGAGTGCAAAGCCCATCAGCTCCACATCCCCCGGAGAATACAAAACCCCCACCCATACACAGGGAAGACAAACTAAATAAGCAAGATTCTTTCTAAATAGTATGTTTCTCAGCTTCTCCAGCCGACATCAACTGCTCTTTAAGGAGTCCCATCTTCCACAAAGATTGCACACAGCTCTCAGGTGCAGGAAGGGTGTGCTAGTCTGCCAGACTATTAATTACTATGTTTGCTAGCATAAACAAACAGCCTTAATTACACACAGCCGATTTCTAAATACAAGGCAACACACATGTCTTAACTGAAGCCACATACTCTCTCTCCCTGCAGTCAGCAAGCATCTCACGGCTCACTGTTGCATACACGCCGTTAATAGACTGGATATTTCTCTCTCCAATTCTCCACCCAGGCTCTTGTTGACTAGCGCACCAGAGCTGAGATACGCAGGTGAAGAAGTATGGACCATCCACCCTTTCCCAGAAAACTCAGCACACACACATGTGTACGCTCAAGTGCCTTGCTCAACCAGCTCCATTCAGATTCACACACAATTTTATCTCCTTCGGCAGCAAGTGGCCTCCGATGGAGAATAAAGGCGCAACCTTCAAGCCAACGGCCCTTTGGAACAGCATGCAGCATCAGCGACGCGTACTGGTATGTGCTCAAATAGGCGTGCTTAGGTGTACAGCAGCAAGCCAAAGCACACGACACCCGTAAGGGAAAAGACTCCCTGTGTGGGATGGAACAAGCTCAGGGGCATGTTTTGGGACTCTCCAGTAAAATGAAAGCAAAATTGCTGATTTTCAACAGGAGGAATAAATTTATCTCCCCCAATCCCTGTCTCAGCCAATACGGTACGGTGGGACCGCTTGCATCCAGTACGTTTCTGGGGCTGAGATATCCTCATGGAGCTGCACCCCCTCTGGCTCTTCAGCCAAAACGATTTTCTAATCTCGGGAAGATTTCCTTCAGAACAGCCAAGAGGCCTTTTAGGGTTACGTTTACCCGAGACTGGGGTCACTAACCCAAAAAGGGCTGCCACTCCCCTCACAGCAAGAAGGGCACCATGGCCTGGAAGGCTTCATTTATTTTTTCAAGACCCTTCTGGAATAGATAAGATGCACTCCCCTGAGGGGTTTCATCCAACGAACCACAGACCTTTGCAAGTACCAGCAGCGTGGACGAGCAGACGGAGCACTGGACTGGGAAATGGCCCTAACCCTCGGTGAATCCCCTTTCTCTCTCTGTCTTATCTGTTTGGGCTGCCATCTCCTCAGGACCCTTCTTTCCTACGTGTTTGTACAGTTCTTGGCACAACACAGTTCAGTCACTCGTTCCAAGTCTTACACAGTGAGTCAGTGGGGGACCGAACCCACGAGTCCAAGCCCCCAATTCCCTGCTCTAATTATTAGGTGACACAGCCTCTTACCGCTCTAGTTACAAGCTAAAAGCGTTTAGTTGGGGCCTCTGCACAGAAGCTGGCCAGAAAAGCTTCCAGGAAACCCGAGCTACCACTGGCAACGCTGTGTCAGCAAACAGCATGACAGCTCCTGGAAAGAATGCAGCACCACGCCACAGCCTACCGGATACGGCCAGCCACCACGTACACACACCCGGCCCCCACTGAGGCCAGGCACATTCCACAGGCTGTCAAACCGGCATTCCAGGCAGGGAAGGGTGGAAAGAAGAGGGAACCCAAGGAAAAGCCAGTAGGCTGGCGAATCGATAGAGCTACACGGTGCATTCCTGGTTCGGAGGCCAGGGAACCGCTACGAAAACAGAAGACAAATGTCACCCGTAGGGAAAAATCCCACAAATTAAATGGGATAGGACTCCCTGGGATTTTACAGAAAACACGCTGAAGCCCAATCGGGAGCAAGATGCGTGGTCCGAGTTTTCAAATCATCTTATTGACTTGTAGAGCAGCAATAAGATTCTCCGTTAACTCCTGTAGGAACTTTCTGCTCACGAGGAAATGATTGCTTCTATCTACTGTACAGAAAGAAGGCAACAGCTCTTGGGTATGTCCATGAATATGCTTTGGGTTTGTTTTTATCCTCTCCCTCTGTCACACGCATGCCCATCCACCCCCCCTTGCATGAGCCCTCATAGATCAATGTGGCCTCTCAACTCTCCAGACATTCGCTGGTGTAGCTATGTCAGACAGAGGCATACAGAGGTGCGATCCCTGACTTGCCAATAGCCCCCAGCAAATTATACCACTTATACCAGCAAAACTGTAATTTTGCTCTTACGGCTTATTCCACTGGGTAGATGGAGACAGAGCAGAGGGGATACGTGGAACGAACTATACTGGTGAAAGCGCCATTTGGCTGCTATATTGGGAGTCCTCACTAGGAGCACTTTGCCCGCGTAGTAGACCGATATCCAGCAAAGGGCTCCTAAACGGAGATCCGTCTTGGGAAGGCTACACTCCCAATCTGCAGTCAAACACTCTACTTCCTTACAGGGAGAGGGGTAGCCAAGAGTTGCACTTGGGGAATCTGGGCCCAACCCCATTAGCCTGACTCTGTATAACTAGTTTTCACATACCTCAATATCCAAGGCCAATCCGCCCACAACAGAGCAATGAGAAAGGAGAAATATGGAGGCAACTCCACTGTGATACTTGACCTAAATATCTAACCCAGGAAGCAAGAGGATCGTTGCTTCCCCTCCCAATCTTTTTAGCAGCAACTCTCTCCAGCACATGATTTATGGATGAAAGTGCAGATGTGAGCCCAGCTATATGTCACAGAAACAGTACTGAATTTATCATTTGTATCATGGAGGTGTGTAAGAGCTCCAGACACGGGTAAAGGCCCCAGTACGTTAGGTGCTGTACAAGCACACAGCTATGACTACACTACAGAGCCTTCTGCCAGCATAGCTGTGTCTACACCGGGGATTTTATAAGCATAGCTATGTTTCAGGTTAGACAAACACCTGTCAGGGATGGTCTAGATGGTACTTGGTCCAGTCCCTTGCACTGAAGGCAGAACAAGATGGTCCCCTCTCAAGGTCGCCTCCAGCCTCACATTTCTCTGATTCTAGGGGAGAAGGTTTTACACAACCTGGCTGATGTGTCTATTCCCTCTTCTGCTGGAAGATAACCTTGCTGGAGGGGTACTAATCCAATGAACTAAAAATAGGCTTGGAACCAGAGTTCATAGCTGCTCTTTCCATAGGCTGGGCTGTCTCCAATTCATTCAAGAGCGTATAAAAACATTACACACGCAGCGAGGTTTCACCAGCAATTGGCACCAATATTCAAGTGAGCCGCCACAGCCCAACATTGCAGGGAATCAGAACCCAGGCATCTTCCCGAAAGCATCGTACGCCTGTGCTGAGCAGATCTCTCTTGAAAGAACAGAAATGCATCCCAGTACCTGCTCTTCCTAAAATTAAATTTGGGGTTTTTGGTAGGGATTGGGGGAAAACTTCTGCTCATCCCACTCTCCTCCCTCCCTCTCACTGAGGATCAATGTCTACTGTAACAAAATCCACACTCACCAGAGAAATCCTGGCCACAATCAAAGGCAGAACTCTGATCTCATGCCTTGAGTTCAAGGACCATCTCTTAGCAGTACAGGGTCTATGACAAAGTTCACTCCAGCTAGTAGAGGGCGAGACACACCAGGCAAAACAACTCTTTTGGCACCGGCCAAAGTGGAAAGTCAAAGCAAAGCTCTGGGATGGGTGTAGGTCACCCCTGCTTAATTCACATCAGTGGGTACGGCGAGCCTGTCCCAACACCACAATACACACATTTTGTATTGTGATATTTGTCCATTTCCCCTCCCACACACTCACATACCCTCTCCCACCATGGAGAAGAAAATCTCTCCCATATCGCATCGGGTCTGGACTAGAAAGAGCATGAGATTTCCTCTGTGGGTGACCTGGTACCCTGGGAATACTGGGCTGGCCTGGGAACCTCCCATTCCCACGTCACAGCAGCTGGATTCCCACGAGTGCTCCAATACCGTAACAAAACCTAAAGTGGCATCTAAAAAGCCCTGGGTGACAGGACGGCAGAGGCTGTTTTCCTTGGTCCAGTCTCTCAGAGGAGGCATTTTAAAACAAACAATTTAAAAAAAAAAAAAAAAAAAGCCCACCCCGAAACTGATATTTCCACCCCGCCCCCATGAGAGCACTCGCTCAGGGTGCTTCTGAGGCAGAGAAAAGAACAGGAAGTGCCGACACTATAAAAAGCAAGGAAATAATAATGTCATGAGAGACAAGAGGAAGTCATCGCAGGGGCGCCTTTCAGTGCCTGAAATAGATAGGTCCCCACGCCCACCTTTCCACATCTGTGACCTTTGAAGATGGTTGTGGGAATTGCCCCCTTGCTATTAATGGCTTACGCTGCAAAATGGATCTACCCCTCCCCCTGTTCTGAGCGTATGAAAATGGTGCACCTGGGTATGTGCAGCTGTAACCATAACTCTGGAGAGGTGCTAAAGACGACTTGCATTGCCAGGAAGGCTGGCACACAGGTGGCCTCCTCAGCTTTCCAACCCCACTGCCTTGCACCTCTTGGGTGGAAAGACATCTCTCTACCTTCTGATCCAGTTCTCCGAAGCTGAATAGTTTCCTGCCCTTGCTGTGTGATTCCCAGCAAAGGACGTTCTGACTAAGCAAACCTGCTTCGTTTCTCACCTCAGCACGTCACATAGTTACCAGCAGTTGTAAGTTACCACACAGCACTTCCTGTGCAAGCTTATTTTATTCTTAAGGTAAAAGCATTAGAAAAACCTAGTAAAAACAATAAAAGAACCTATACATGTATTAATAAGCTTCCCCGAGATCACCCCAGCTCCAACATGGGCTCTGGCATAGATTAGCCCTTTAAACTCCACAAACAGGTCTTTTTTATGGTCAAGTTCAGAAGAGCCTCAGCTCAGAACTAGCAGGCTCATGATTAGTTTAATCCCTCTTTTACACTATTTGGAGGAGGTCGGGAGTTTTCTGGAGCAGGAAGACAACCAGTTTCCTTCCCCAAGGCGCAGCTTCTAAAGAATGGATTTGATGTGGGTCATTTCACAAGATGAGTGACTGTCAGCATGGATTTGTCCAAAATAAATTAAGTCACACCAATCTGCTAGCTTTCTTTGATGAGATAACAAGACTTGTGGATAGGAGAGAAGCAGTAAACGTGGTACATCTTGACTTTCGTAAGGCGTCTGGTCTGTCTGGCGTGACTGTCTCATAAACAAACTAGGAAATTCAACCTAGATGGAGCTAGTGTAAGGTGGGTGCATAACTCATTGGGAAACTGTTCCCAGAGAAAAGTTACCAGTAGTACACAGTCAAGTTGGAAGGTCTTATTGAGTTGGGTCCTAGCATCCCACAGAGATCAGTTCTGGGTCCGGTTCTCTTCAGCATCTTCATCAATGACTTACATAATGGCATAGAGAACATTTATGTAGTTTACTGATGACACCAGGTTAGGAGGAGTTGAAAGGGCTTAGAGGATAGGATTAAAAGCCAAAATGGTCTGAACAAACTGGAGAAATGGTGTGAAGTATATAGGATGAATAAGGACAAATAATAAGGACAAATGCTAAGTATTCCATTTAGGAAGGACCAATCAGTTGAACACACACAAAATGCGAAGAATAGACTAGAAAGGGTACTGCAGAAAGGAATCTGATGATCATAATGGATCACAACCTAAATATGAGTTGGAAATGTAACATTATTGCAAAAAAAGCTAACATATAAGCCAGATACGAGAAGTAATTCTCCTGCTCTACTCCATGCTTAGTAGGTCTCAGCTGGAATGCTGTGTGTCACATTTCAGGAAAGATGTGGCCAAATTGGAGAAAGTCCAGAAAAGAGCAACAAAAATGATTAAATGTTAGAAAACATGCCTTACGAGAGGAGGCTGAAAAAAACCTAGGTTTTAGTCTGGAGAAGAAAAGACTGAGGGGAACGTGATAACAGTTTTCAAGTACATCAAAGGTGGTTAGGAGGAGGAGAAAGAAAAATTCTTCTCCTTGACCTCTGAGGATAGAACAAGAAGCAATGGTCTTAAATTGCAAGAAGGGAGGTTTAGGTTGGACATTAGGAAAAATGTCTTAACTGTCAAGGTAGTTAAGCACTGGAATAAACTGCTTAGGGAGGTTGAGGAATCTCCATCGTTGCAAATTTTTAAGAGCAGCGTGGACTAACACCTGTCAGGAATGGCCTAAGTATGCATGGTCTTGCCATAAGTGCAGGGAACTGAATTAGATGATATAGCAAGGTCCCTTCCAGGCCAATGATTCACATTCTCCTCACCCCCAAGTATTTCCTAGGAAACCCACTTCACACATATTTGTCCAAAAAAAATCCTTTGAAATGCCCAATAATTCCTACAGAGTGCATTCATCTTTCTTCCTCCTAAAGAATTTCCATACAATTGCACAACAGTACACAACCATTTCCGTTTTCAATTCAAAAGCATTAAAAGTAATTCAATAAGGTTTAACATACTTTCCTAAAGTTTGCCCAGGATATTGCAGGCTGTCCTAGTAAGGACCATGGACCTACATATCATCAGAAAGGCCCAAGAGTCAGCGGAACCATTCCCAGCTTTCTAAACAGAGTCAGTCTTCTCTTTGATTAAGGGTCCAGTCTGCTCCCCGTCTCTACGCTTGCTCACTAGTGGCCTGAAGAGCACGAGACTAAGTGTGTCAACTCACATCTAAGGAGAGAAAAAGTGGAATTCATCAATTACCCAGATCCTACACAGAGAGCATGGCATTAAATATTAACCACACCCAATCATATACAGACAGAGAGAAAGAAGTAGTTTTACACAGATCATAAATTACGTTTTGCCAGGTTGGAAATGGAAAGCTCTATTTAATAAGCATTTTTTGTTCTGCTCAGAAAACATAGGAGATTTTTGGAAAAGCAATCCCATGGATCAGACACAAGAATTGTCCTGAAATAAAAGATATTTCTTTAACAAACAAACCACACACACACCTTGCTCCTAAATCCATTAAATCAGTAAGAAGGCCACATGAAAGGGAACAGACAGTTCCAAAAATGGAGAAAGGACAGACGGACTGAAACCCAGCAAGCTGAGCTGCCTGAGGGGGGCAAGGGGCAGGAGAAAAGAAAAAAAAAAAAAGTGGCAGCATTTAGCTTTCTGGCTGGTGCAGAGGTTTCTAAACAATGGTTTGCAGAGCTTTGGCTGGATGGATGGCTGGTCATCCAGTCTAGCTCAGCATTTCAAGATGCCAATTCACAAACTCAAATGTGTGTGATTCTCAGAAGTGCTCTGCTCTGGCCTAATTCCGTTCACACCGAGCAGAGCAAAGCCAACAGGGAAAGTTTTCGAAAACCCCCACCCTAATGCCACTTTTCCGTGTGAGCTATTGCCAAAGGAACACGTTTTCAATCACTAGAGGGAAAGGAAGTGGTTCAAGTAATCACCAGTGCGGGGAGTTGCCCTTGGGACACAGTCTGCTAACACAAGTCTGAGAACCCCTGGATCAGTGCTAAACTGTTTGAGATGCAGTTGTGTGGGAAAAGTCCTGTGGACTGTAAGCTCTTTGGGGCAGGGATCATCTCTTCGCCCTCTGTCCATTGTCAAGTTTTGTTTTTTTTTGCAGAAATCACAGCAAAGTAACTGCTGGCAAGCATGGCTGGGGTAAGCACAGGAGGAAGCATAAAAGTACACGTGTCACAGACAGAGGTGACGGGGGAATGGCAGGGAAAGCTCCCTCTGAATGCTTCCAACCCCCCCCAACTCTTCTGAAGTTTTAAGAAGCCTCAATTTCCAGGGTCCACAGTTGGACACAGTACGGAGGCTTTCTGCTGTAGCATTTCGATTAGGAGAGGTGCAAGTCCACCGGAAGATAATACGGGCAAGATCATATACAGGAGTTGTTGTTTGTTTTTGTTAAGTCACAACAAGAACAACAAAACCCCCTTCTGTTTCCAAAAAGCCTGTTGGGGAGGCGGAGCAGCAGGAAATGAAAAATCATCTGCAATTTCCGGCCAGAGAAGTTGGACAGCAGGAAATTGTTATTAATGTTCTTCCAGCTATGACAAACAAGGGAGGGTATAAATAGATACATCTATCTTTTAGAGCTAACTTGGAATCCATTTCAAGTAGCTCAGTGTATTACTGATGAAATAGGAGCCGTAGTCCCCATTACCTGCACAGGTACAGAGCAAGACCATAGTGACATTTCCTTTATAATAGAAATATCCTGACACCCACACAGGCAAACAAACAGCTATTGGAAAGGCTTTCAAAATAGCCTAGCTGCAATTCCACTAAATAAATACTCAGACCCCCCACCATGTCCTGTTTCACTGTGGGAATGGGGAGTAGACCATTTCCAGATGGGAGAGGAGAGTGATTAACCCTTGATAAGATAATTTGTCCCATTTAAGGAGGTTTTTCTGATAACAGAATGAAGGTCAAGCTGAGCAACAGCAGGGAGATGTTTATAAAAGGTCAGATTTAATCAAGTTTCTTTCAGATCAAGGCTTTTACTGCTAGGGAGCATGCCAGCCAGACTATAGGAGCCCTGAATGAACAGGGAACAGCTCTCTTCTGAGATTCAGGGCATACAGAGGCCTTAGCGATGCAGCAGCCGGACAAAAGCACTCCATGGCATCTGGCCTTGAGGCAGAAAGGCCTCAAAACTTAGAGCTGTCCCTAATTCCCAAGTGGAAACACCTGGAGAGGAGGAATATTTGGCTGACCAGGGAAGGTCAGACGGAGCAGTTGAAAATGGGGGTGGAAGAAAAACAGTGGAGAGAAATAAAGGAGGGGTAGTTATACAATGCGTATTGCACAGGTCTGTACGCACTTTGACCAATTGCATAGATCAGAGATATCAAACCCATTCCAGGAGAGGGAGGAATTCCATTTTTGGTTATGGTCCAGGATTAAAACTGAGGTCTCCGTACTCCCAAACCACAGCGATTCTTGGCTGGTGCCTGTGGGAACTTTGCACCGAGTTCCAGAGGACTCCTTTGTTCAGTAAAGGAATATCACTGCCTGTCCAGTACCTAATTCTTATAACCGCATTCAGCTTCCCTCAATAGAAAAAACACTCTCACCTTCAGGACAACACAATTTCAGCCCTTTGGTTTTCCTTCCTTCTCCCCCGTCTCCTTTCTGTTTCCCTTCCTCTTCTTCCTTCACTTCCTTCCCTATAGTAAGTTTCAATTCCCCCACTCGCAGGTTTCACCCCATCCATTCCTCCACTAAAATAAGCAATAAAATAGTTCTCACTGACTTTCAAGTCTCCATAGGCTTCAGCACCCCAAAGAGATTAGAGTCAGGCAGAGGAATTAACACCTCTCAGAGTCATTGTTTCAGGCCCTTCGCGGACTCAGATAGACCACCCACATCAGTTCTATTTCGAGGCCTCTCTCTGCAGCCACAAGATTACTTTAGAAAAGGAAAAATATTAGATTCTAAATATTCATGTGGGCTACATGAATACGTTAGGCAGGCCATGAGTTTGACAGCTTGGAGGTAGGGCACCATATTGCTGCAATGGGGTGGGGGGGGGGGCAGACAGCACCCAACTTAACAGAAAGGAAAGGAAGGGAGGGATATTTTCGCCAGTAACAAAAGGGACAATGCCCTCTCGGCATCCCACATATACCCTTCTCTAGCATGCAGCATTAGGTGTCCCTTCTCCTGCCCCGTTTCAAGCGAGAGAGACAGAAAGTCTCCAAGATAGCTGGCATTCAGGTCTTCCTACAGAATCAGCTCAGCCTTTCCACACCTCTGTGGGAAGATGCGGGGCAGGTACAAAGACTGCCCGGTACTCATTCCCACCTTATTCCTGAGACCTCTGGATGTAGGTGGACTCAGAAAGGGCAGGAAACTTGCTAATGAGCGTCATCACTGTTATCATTCCTATTAGGGTCACGTCTCACGCCTCTTCCACTGCCCACCTCTCCCCAGCACATTCTGAATATGTACGTCAGGTGTCGAATAGCAAATCCAGACAGAGCTTCCAAGAGAGGTCCAGGCCATTAGTCTGCAGGTTGCCTCCTGAGGACATTCCCACCCACCAGTAACAACTCTGATGGGACGAGGGTAGGATCCAGCACAGAGATCCACAGACTTCCGTGGTTCAGGAGCCGCATCAGCCATCAACATTCCCCATAAGACCCAGAGTAGTGTGAATTCATGTTTCATTTACTGCATATGTATTATTCTCACAGCACAGTGACCGACGGAGTTTTCTACAATTGGTTAATAACATAGTAAAAGCATCCTGATTAGTTAGTAATTAAATCACAGTGTTTTAATACCACGTGCTGCAAAGAGCTGCAGGAGATGTACTAAAGAGCCACTTGCGGATCACTGGTCTAATGGATAGGAGACTGGAAATGCAGGTTCAGTTCCCAGCTGTAGCCTGATGTGAGACCATGGGCCATCCCCTTCCCTTTTCTGTGCCTCTATTTGCCCTTCCCACTTTCTCTGACCATCTTGTTTCTTCAGACCAAGATCTTGAGGGAACAGATGGTCTCACCACACATGTACATAGCCTTTACCACAATGAGGCTGGTAACTCAGCGGGGGTCTTAGGTGCTATTAGAATACAAAAGGCTAAATTAAAAATATATCCTGAGGGTAGAAGCATTCTGGATGAGGGAGAAATTCAACTATTTGCGCTGTAGCTCAATTTCCACTTACAGTAACAGAGAGAGATCTTACTGTCTTGCTCTCCAAAGATTAAAAATCACTCACAATCTTAAGTATTCTAACATCCCAGGAAGGAAGCGCCACGCAATTAATAATTAATACCACTACCACCACCTAGCAGCTATGTCAGACTTATATCAATGCATTTTATTTTAAAAATGTCACTTTTCCCATTCTAGTGGAGTATTCTGAGGCGAAATAACTTGCCACAGGTCACCTTACAGGTTTTCCCAGCTCTGCTATCTGCTGCTTCACTTTCTAACCTAGGCCTTCACGGAGTCACACCACTGGTATTTCACATGGGAAGTGAGAGCAGGGGAATCCAAAGACATACCAATCACCTTCATTTCATGCTAGCAAAGAACATCCTCAAGGCATTCCCCTTGGTCTTCAAGGACTCCAGCCCGCCCTGCTCTGACCTGAACATCTGCAGGGATGAAAACACAGCTGGAACACATTATAGTCTGCTGATTCCCCAAGGCCAAGATAGACCAGAATTGAGTTTGATGGCAACAAACATCAGTAGCCAGTCTGCTGTCTCAACAATATGGGTCTTGACTCCCCATGCCTACTGCAGCCCAGAACAGCCTCCTCCATTCCGCACTTCAAGCCTGAGTTTGAATGACAGAAGCATAGTTTTGGTAGGATTAAACTGGACTCTTCCTTATTCAAATTAACTCACAAACACAAGAGCTTTCACCATCTGTTCATCCTCCTCCCACTTCCCTTCCCTAAGCGCCGTTTTTAAAGGTCTCTCAAGCATGAATTGCTTTTACTCACTTCTCCTCTACTCCACTCAGCATGAGATATGGAGTGGGAAACAATCACTAAGAAAGGTAGCTGGAATATGCAGAACAAGTTGTTCCAATAATGACCTCCACGGTACAGAAGACTGATACTATTTATTGGGTTAGGAAGTATTTTTATGGCTAATGCTTACAACAGAGGCACATTCAGTTTTTAAAAAGACAGCCCATAAACAGGGAGGGCTACTGTGGCAAACAGCCCTAGGGAAATCATCAGAGAACACGCCAGGTCACCCAACTCTCACAGTGGGGCTGGCAGGACTGACTAGTTGCAGTTCCCAAACTCCTGGGGAAAAGAGACATCCCACAGAGCAACCCAGTGAGCAACACCCCCGAAAGCAGCGAGGAGAAAGCAACACCCAGAACGTTTTAGAATCACTTGACAAGAGACACTTGCCAGACTATGAGAAAGCGCATCAGATAAGATTAAAGGCTTGAATAAGTCTTAAAAAGGCAACTAAACCCTCCCCACCCTGGGCAAAATAAAAACCATGCCCTAACAAGGAGACAATTTATCTTTCCCCCTTCCCCAACTCTCTCTACCCCACTCCACCCCATCCAACTTTCCTTGGTGATGCACTATGATGGTTGCCATCTTGACAGACACATGGGGGACTGAACCAGGGACCTCCAGAGCTAAAAACATAAACCGGCTACTGCTAGAGATAAAGAACCGCACATCACTAGCTAGTGCTTTAATTTACTCATATCCTCTGAAGATTAGGCAGAAAGGAGGATGCCCAACATTAACACACAAGACTCCCACACCATTTCTCTATCCTGATATAACTGGAGCTGAGGTTGTGTGATCCACTTGGGTGTGGCACAGCATGGAGGCAAGCACCAGATTTCTAAACCCCTCGTATCCTTGAATAAGTCACTTCACCTCCCTAGACCTTGGTTCATTCATCTGTAAAATGGGGACATTACCTACTTCACAAAGAGAATTTGTGAGTGTATGCTTGAATAGCAAGGTACAGAGTTGCATAAGCTCTTACACAGAAGCCTTTCATCTGAAACTCAAAAGAGGGGTAAAGCATTCTTCTTGTTTACAAATGGGAAAATTTGGCATGGGAAGGTGCTCAACAGCTATTACATCAGGTGTGGGAGTTTCTTCAGCATCAGCAGAAAGACAGGTGACTGTCCAGCTATTCAGAGTGGTCTTGGACATTCACGTGCTATCAGGGTCAATGAATTCCAGAGCCCAGACAATAACCCTAGCTATAGAAAGGGGTTGGTAGCTTCCAGTACTGCATCTCCTATGCCAGACATTTACTACGTCTGACCTGAACCGAAAAAGTCAATCATGTTCCAGTCTGGAACATTCCTCCAAAGCCAGCAGTAGAATTCGGAACAGGCATCTATCTACTCAGAGCAGGCTGCACAAAGGTGGACCAGCAAGTTCCCCTAAACTCTGATATAGGAAGTTACTGTCGAACAACCTTGAAGCCATATCAGGAAGGCAGGCATGACACGCAGTAATCGGATCATGGAGTTATGAAAGCATCCCCTTGAGAGAGGGCCAGGGCCGTGCTGCAGAGTGGAGGCTGAAATACGATCGGCCTAAAGCTATGACGGTCAGAGAAAAGCAGAGAATAACATGAGGGTCCCAAAGATTCTTCACAAACATCGGTTTAGAGCAAGTTGTTGGCTGGAAGCTTTAACAGAGCAATGAAATTGACACATACCACTGCTTGCAGGGAAATTGACAAGTACAACAGCCCCAGTGTCCCAGAGCGGCCTTCAGTGGCACTGAGACATTTCCAGAGGCCAGTTAAAATGGAATAAAAATGTCTCACCGTACACAGTCTCTTTTGCGCGAAAGAAGCGATGGCTCTCGTTTAGGTGGTTTTATTGTTGCGGCAAATCAGGCAGTTTTGCCCCAACAAAGAGCCTGTGTGTGTGTATAGTAAGCTTGTTTTTACGCAAAGAGTCAAGGTTTTGCGCAAAACTCTCTAGTGGGTACAAGGCCTCACTCAGTCCAGAGCTTTAACAGCTAAGCCATTCCCACTCTCTAGAACATTTGTGCTTCGGGAAAGAAGGGAAGATGGGGATGAAGAAGTGCAGATAGCTGATAGAGTAAATAATGGCTTGCCTGCCCTGGTTTTCATCCCTCAGGAGCTATTAGGCAGCATAAAAGAAATTAGTTGCATACAGAGCTAAACATGCTAGCTAGTTTCACTCATATCCTGAGGCTAGATGCTGGACATTTAAATAAGCATCATTGTCTGTGCTTCGAGACCACACACTGAGCTTTTCTGTGGTCTTCACCACATTTATTTAGTAGGCCGCTTGGCAATGGGCGCTTCAGAGGCTGGCTTCCCCAGGCGGCAAGGGCTTGCAGCTCCCCTGATTCCCAAAGGAGCGGTTGGTTCACCTTTGAAAACTCCTTTACTTCAATAAAATACCTCATCAGAGGACGCTTTCTTCAGAGGTCGTTGAGAAACCCACAAACACACACTTGCCAGCTGCTCTAGTCCGATCCCCCCGGTTGGCCATTTTTAGAATGGTGAGTGGGACTGGAGAACAAGGGTCAGAAACAGGGGGAATCTCGTGGTGTTACACCAGGTGCTCACAACACAAGCTGGGTCAGGCTGCTGCCAGACAAATGCAATGGCCTTCTGCCATGCTCAGTAGAGATCTCGATCCCTGCTCCTACAGGTCACCCTGACTGCCTCCTGCATTGCTTACTGCCAGGGACATGCTCACATTCCCTCCTCTGTGCTTCATATGTTCATAGAAGAACAACGCTAGCTGGGTCTGTCCACAAAGCTGCGACCCAAAAATATCAGGGCCCTGCCACTCCCAGCTAGGAACATGGCAACCAGAAGGCATTTCCCGCATTAGTTGTGCCACCACTCCCCAGATAGCCGGATTCCCATTTCCACAAGACCACCACCGCGCATGTCGGTCAGAGGCTGAAACCCTTGCCATTCTCTTTGCCCTGGAATACCAGTGGATGGCCGGGACACGAGAGAAGACAGGCGGCTGGGATTACACACAACATTAGGGAAGAAAGCGTATGCACTCAGACAACATTGCATTGACTCAGTCTCACCTCCACATGCTATGATTTGCCATGAGTCATTCTCAGACTCACCCAGGAACCGTCTACCAATTCCACAAACTTCGACACTCCAGAAGTCTCTCTCCCGTTTTGCAGTGACCTCTATGCCACCCCCACCCCTGTACCCCAAGAACGGCACACATGATCTGCACCAAGAAACTGGTAAGCTCGTGGATGGGAAATCTGTTCTGTTCTAAGGTCTGCTTTATGTAGACATGCACCCAGGTGGGAATTAAGAGACCCTTACTAGAGAGATTACATGTGATATGACACCCACAGTCATAATGTCACCGTTAAAATATTGCTAGGGGAGAGCCAGGCTGAGTGTGATGTTAAGACCCATTTTGAATACTGGTTGTGTTTGAGACCATGAGAGAAACTGAGTCTGAGGGGCAGGAGGCTGTAGTGTCAGAAGTGCTGGTATCTGACTGACATTCAAATACTCCTATCACATTCTGGACACTAAGCCCTCCCCAGATTTCTGGAAGGTGAAGACGTTCCATTCAAGGCAGTGGCAGCTGAAGGGCAGGCATTTCTTGTCCAATATGCAGAAAAAAAATAAGCCTCTTATTACTGCTACCTTGCTCCAGGCACCTACCTAAAAAACTCTGACTTCCTGATCAATTGCAGAAAAAAAAGCAGCTCCCTTCATGAAGTGCCCACAGGAGGAGCATGTTTTCACTGATCATGGCAAATTTTCTGCCCTCTGATACCTTTATCCAGATCAACTGAGTGGCAGCGAAGACCCACGCAATCAATTAATAAAACCAACTCCCCAAAAAACACAGCACTGCATTGACGGGAATGCATTTTCTGTCAGCACAGTGAAAACGGCACACAAAAAGGAATTTAGGAAGTTGACTTGTTATGCAAGCAACTCAGGGTAGCTTGCATAACTTCCATTGACTGTCACCAAATTTGGCTGTCAGTGTAGACCAGACAACAGAGTCCTGTGGCACTTTTAAAGACTAACAGATTTACAGCCTGACCTGATGCTATGTCATACACTCCCCTGCATTTAATTTCCTCCCACTCTGTAACTTTCCTATCTTCAAAGCGTCTGACGAAGTGGGATTTTCTCCCATGAAAGCTCATGCGATAAATAAATCTGTTAGTCTTTAAAAGTGCCCCAGGACTCTGTTGTCTTTCCACAATAGACTAACACGGCTACCCCTTTGGAGTGTAGACCAGATCCAAGAAAAAAAGGTGTGCTCTCACCTCATGCTAATTAACATGTGGTTAAAATCCTACAGAAGGTAAGGCAGTTTGTTGTTCTTACACCTGTTAGCAAGTCCAGGTAAAGGCATGGCGGGGGGGGGGGGGGGGGGTAAAAAAAATTACCTAAACCTCTTAACATGTGATATGTGACAACTGCAATCTGCCTGTGTTCATTAGAATTTTTTCTCAGTCACTAACATGTGTCCATTTAAATGCCGCCTTTCTCTCCGCCTTATACAGTGGACAAACAGGCCAGGCTCTGTGCAAAGGGATAAATGAACACAAATCTGACATCAGAAATTACAACTTTCAAAACCAACAGGGGAACACTTCAATCTCCCTGATGACTCCGTTAACGATCTGTGAATTGCCGTACTCAGACAAATGGAAAACAAACCAAAGCTTCAAAGAAACTGCAGAATTGGAATTCATATGCAGATTTGACACCGTCAACTAAGGGTTGAATAAAGACCATGAGTTTTTCCCCCCCATTACAACAAATAATTCCGCTTTCCTTTTTCCTCTCACCTCCCTCCTATGTGCTTTTCTCCACTGTTTGAATCTAAACAACTGCACTGATTTGCTTGACAGTCTCTCCTGATCCTATGACTTACATTTCCCCTACATTTATTTTCCTCCAATTCTGTAAGTGTCCCATCTTCAAGCTTCTGACCAAGTGGGATTTTCTCCCATGAAAGCTCAAGTGATAAATAAATTTGTTAGTCTTTAAAAGTGCCACCAGACTCCTTGTTTGTTTTTCTCTGACAGGATTACTGGCCTCGTGGATAAGGGGGAAGCAGTAGATATATATCTCAAGTTTAGTAGGACTTTTGATACATTCCCACCTGCGATTCTCATAAGCAAACTAAAGGTATGTGATCTGGATCAGTGATTCTCAACCTTCGGTGGTTTAGGAATTATGCATCAGCTACTAATTAGACAATATTCCTCGCAACAAAGTGACTGACCAAGTATTCTATGGTTAACAACATAATATAAAAGCATCCTGATTGGTTAATAATTAAATCACAGTTTTTAATATCATGTTCCACAAAGAGCCGCAGGAGATACATTGAAGAGCCATTTGCAGCTCCTAGGCCTCAGTCCGAGAATCACCGGTCTAGATGAACTTACTGTAAGATGGATGCAAAACTGTTTAAAGACCATACTCCAAGATCAGTTATCAACTCTTCTCTGTCAAACTGGGAAGGTGTATCTATCTAGAGAGGTTCTGCAGTCCTGGGTTCGGCACGCTTCAATATTTTCATTAGTGATTGGACAACAGAGTGGAAAAGTATGCTTACGAAATATACAAACTGCTGGGAGGGGTTGCTAGCATTTTCGAGGACAGGGTTAGAATTCAAAACAACCCTTGACAAATTACAGAACTGGTCTAAAATCGACAAGACATACAGAGAAGTGCAAACATGAACCACCAAATGGTGAATAGCTGGCCATTCCCTTTTCTCACCTACCCTGTTTCCCTCATATCCTGTGACCAACATGGTTACAGTAACACTGCCAAGAAAGGCCAGTTACGGACTAATAGCCCTGAAAAACATCTGGGAGTTACAGTGGACCACAAACTGAATTTGAGTGAGCTTGGAAGGACTTGATATTTATTGGTAACTGTCATCAAATGTCAATTTCACTCTACACACACACAGTGACAAAAAAAAATACCATTTTCATCAATAATAATTGAAATTGACTGATGAGCAAGGTAAGAAAAATGCTGCTTGAGTATTTAGAGTCTGATTTAAAGACATTTATTCTCTATTTTCTGATGTGTGATGACAAGTTGTGTTCTAATAGTTTTAAAGCTCTGATCTTTTTTTATCTCAGCATCTACTTCCACTGAATTATTATTGGCTGGCCCTCATTATCTGACCCCTCACAATTTCCCGCAACTGAAAATTATATATATGTACTAATGCTCTAAAACAAATATCATCAACTGTTGACATTACAAAACAAAATAAATCAAATTCTGCCAAACTGAAATACAACTCAATGATGTGAGGCAGTTAAAAAAAGGCAAATATCTTTGTAGGGTTTATTAATACGAGTTTTGTATGCAAAACACGGGAAGTAACTGTGCTGCTCCACTCAGCATGGGTGAGGTCTCAGTTGACCACGGTGCCTAGTTTGAGGCACCATAATTTTTAAAGAGGTAGACACAGTAATGATGAAACGAATGGAAAATGTAACCTACAAGGAAAGGTCAACAAAAAGTGTATGCTTTGTTCTGAGGAAAGGAGATCGAGGGGGAACCTGATAAATTCTTTGTCTCCGTTTTCATAGACTGTAAATGAGGCAAGATCTAGGTCAGTTAGTCAGCAATTTCCTCATTCTGGTGTTATTTCAAAGAAAAGGTCACTCTCCGTATTCATGTTTTGTATCACAGGGTAAACAGCGAAGTACACAAACTTTGCCAATGCTCTGAAGTTACTTAGGTTAGTCAAGGCTTTAGAAGACTATGCGGAAGTTCAGAGGCCTCTAAGGGCTTATCTATATAGTTCATTTACAGATTTACTCTCAAAAGAAACAAGGCACTGTTATTCTAGAATAAGAGTCTCCACACACAATATTATTCAGGAATAGCTGATGCCCTTTAAATTCACACCCAACCTTAAACCAAATTAAGTTCCAAGTGTAAACAAGCCCCCAAGTCCCCCACAACTAGGAGAAAGAGTAGCATGACAGCCCATGGCATTTTATTAACAAATGCAAACTCAGTGGCCAACTGAAGAATAATTTGACCCACTCTGCCACATTCTTGGGGTCTAAATTAACTGCAACCACTTGGGAGAAAGGCTTAGGTGTTGCTGTGGATAGGCAGATTAATGAAAACCATCTCAATGTGCAGCAGGAATCAAAACAACACAGCCATAAAAGGTTAGCTTACATAAGGAATAGGATGGAAAAAACAGCCCCCCTTCTTGATCACGATATAAATAATATTTAAATCGGAGTTGCATCCTTATACAGAACTTTGTTCTCTCAAGGATGTAAAAACCAAAGAGATCAGAGGTATCAAGAGATCTTCCTGAGGGAAGAGATTGAAAAGAATGAGATGTTTATAACTCAGTGAGATGACCAAACGGGACATGACAGAATTATCCAAAATAGCGAGCGGAATACAGGTAATTTGGATACTTCTAGTCAGCTTCTCACGTAACACAAGACTAAGGAGATCTTCCGTGACACTGAAAAGTAACAAGCTGATACTTTATACCCACTATAGAATTAACCTATAGGACTAAACAGGGAAATGATTCCACCACTCCCCAAGGTGGAGTTCCTTGCATGTTTCTGCAAAGCATCCTTTACAGGACACTTTCCAAGAACTAGCTAGGAATACTGAAGACTTAAAAAAAATAAAATAAAAAAATCTAGCGCCTCCTATTAAATATAACAAGCAGGGTTTGTGGTTCTACATTTTATAGCAATAATACCAGAGAGAACTCCAGGCACAGACCTCAACTTCATAGAGTTAGAATCTTCTCGCGTCTCCCCATAGTGCAGAGCTGGTAGATCATTTCACAAGGAGGCAGTGGAAAATGGAAACCCCAAGTGGATAAAGAGAAATGCAGCAGTTGCATGCAAGTTTTCATAAGGAAGCCTGCATCATAGAGGCTGAATGATCACTTTAACAGGAAGTGGCGCTGAGTCACAATGGTTGCACAATCTTCTGGTACCCTGCAAAGGCTAGAGACAGCTTTGGGCCGAAGACAAACTGTTTTGATAAGTTGGCTGTACCTGGGCTATTAGACTCTTCAGCTCTGGATAAGAAACTCAGTCTCTGTCCTTTCTGGCACCCTGGACGTACATTCAAAACAGCATTTGCATAGAACTAGGAATCAAAAGTTTCCTATCTTGAGCCTTAAAACAGACAGAGGTGTTAACTACACATAAGAGCAATACTTCTTTCCTTCAGAAGACACTAGATTTAGAGTCAATCCAGATCTTGTGGGTAAAGCAGGTAGGTAAATATCCCCATTTTACTGATGGAAACAGGTGCATAGAGGCGATAGAACTTACCCAAACTCACACACAGTCAGTTAATGGTAGAGTTCATTGTGAAACCCAGATTTCTTGACACCAAGCCCCTTATTCCATCCACAAGACAATTCCGCCTCCTTTCACATGGCCTCCGAAATGTCACACCCACAGAGCTAACAAGGAATCCCTCCTGCACATCCCAGGGCTCTGGTTTCCCTCCATGGGGAGCATCATTTGCCGCTTATTGGAAAGCGAGTCCATTCACCCGTCGATCACCACCCCACGCATACACCTGCCTAGGAGGCAGTCTGGTCTCAGGTACCGGCCTAGGAAGCAGGAACCTGGAGTTCTATTCCCAACTGTCTCACCAGAAGCAAGCCACTTCCCTTCCCTGTGCTGCTGTTCTCCCTCGCATTTGCTGTGCATTCAGACCGCATGCTCTTTGGCGCATGGACAGCCCCCTGGAGCCCTGATTCCAGCTGGGGCCTCTGAGTGCCGCCATAATGAAAAACAAAGCACCAATCCGGAAGGATGGAGAGCACCAGTGACTCGCTGCTACGGATGCTGCCTCCCAAAAGCTCTTACGCTTCCGACCATTTGGAAGACTTGGAGCCTACTTCAGTGCCTTTACACTGGGTGAACAGAGGAGCATCTTCTCTTCAGTACGTCCACCAAGGAGGCTGCATGCAGCCACCAGCTACCCCATCGTAAAACACACGCAGGCCCTCCCCTTACACACATGTAGGATGCAGCAAGCATTTGCGATCCCTCAGCCAAGCAGGACATCTGCTGAGTATTTATTCCAACACCCCAAACGGCCGCTCGCCTAGCATGACAGATGTGGCTGCTATTCGGTCCTTTCAGATGGGAACAAAAGCCCTCTCCAGAAGCACAAAGAGAGATAGCCCGAGCGTAAGTAGGAACCACCTGCCAGGGGCCCTCACTCCCTCTTCCTGCGTCGCCAAACCTGTGCCTGAGCATTCAAACTGTTTGTGTAAACAAGACATCACTTCCGCTCAGCCCACCTTTCCTTAGGAAATTCACATCACATTAAAAACAAACAAAGAAAACAATCTTCCTCCCAATGCAGCCAATAGTCCTGGCACATTTAAATTTTCCCCCTACCTTGCTAAAAATAAAGCGCCCCTCAAGCTCTTGAGTGATCATCAAAAGCGCTTTCCTGGGACAACAGAGCACAACAGGTGTGAGCAACAACCGGTGATAAATGTAATCAGAGGGGGCAGCAAGCAGGTGGGGGGGGAAGATGTCTGGGAGGAAGGGACTGTGAAAACGAATGAATAGATCAAATCACATAAAGGGCGACAGGGATGAAAGATTCCAAAGGGGGAGCTGTGTTAGGCTATTGCAGAAAAACAACGGAGTCCTGTGGCACTTTTAAAGACTAACAGATTTATTTATCGCATGAGCTTCCGTGGGAGAAAATCCCACTTCGTCAGACGCTTTGAAGAGTAATAGTCTCTGCTGACTCTCAGTGACACAGCACGCGGCGGGGGAGAAAGGGAGGCCTGAATGGCAAGCTTCTGATCAAGACATTCTGGAATAGGCAGGCCCAGGGTTTTGTTTTGGGAACATCTCAGTCTGACTGCTTAAGAGTCCACTGACCATGGTTTTGGGGGCTGGCCCATTCTTGTTCCTCCCAAAAGGTGGTAGGTTGCGCTGCAGACGTTGGAAAGAACTTGGAAGGAAGAAAAAGAAGGAGGGCAAAGACTCATGTCTATTGGAGAGATTGGTACAGGTGGAGCTATGCTGAACTGATCACATTAGGACGACAGCAAATATCCTGCACTGGTGCAATACTTTTCCTTTCTATAAAGTCAGGATTCTGACATGGAGTAATTGCTTGTTCCATTAAAAAAGAGTTTCTCCAGTACTATTCCACACAAGGACAGTGACAGAATCCAACCCTACTTGGGCAGTGAGTTTGATGTAGATTGCTTTTCTAAAGTCAAAGACGGCGCTTAGGCCAAGAGACAGCATACTAAATGTGGCAAGGCC
The DNA here is from genome assembly GCA_007922175.1 of Pelusios castaneus. Taxonomy (NCBI): domain Eukaryota; kingdom Metazoa; phylum Chordata; order Testudines; family Pelomedusidae; genus Pelusios; species Pelusios castaneus. Next base: position 376,076 of record ML685892.1, read on the forward strand.
CCAAAACAGAATGATCTAACAGGATTTACAGCCAAACCTGCCACTTTTAAAGAAGCCAATCTGGGTTATGCCAAGGTTCGTACACCGCCAGTTCCAGCAGCCATGTCCTGCCAACCTACCATCTGCACGCCATTCCACTGGACCAATTTACTCCCCTTTCTGTACAGCTCCTAAAAATTCCTCCAGCGTAAGTTTTGGTCCATTTCCACACAAGTGGAGGCTCCATTTCTGTACATGTCATCTAGGAAAATACTTCAGGATCCACTGGGATAAAAGGTGTTATAGAAATGTTACTTCCCCTACCATTCAACTCTCACACCACAGCTACCATCCTTCTGGTCAAGCACTGACAAAGAACTCCCTTCGGATGCCCGCTGAGGATACCATTTGAAAAGAAGCCACCTGTGCAGCCTTGGGGACACTCCCCAGGTTAGAGAGATAAAGGAAGGCAGGAAAGCAGAAAACCTTGCAGCATGCAACGTCTAAGTCAGGGCACTCTTCCTCCTCAATAAGCACTTTTGGTTTTTTAGAGGATTCACCATGCCCTGCTTCAACAATATGATGCACGTGGTATCAGAAAAGAGAGACAGACACGGTCACCCTTAGCCCTCTGCCTGACATAATGAACATCACCTGGAAGGGTCGAAATCAGGGCAGAGAAGGGGCTGGACTGGGGAGGTCACTGCTCTGGATTAATTGGGAATTATGTCACGCTCGAAAATCTACCACCACTCCAAACACCCACAGAAAAAAAGAGGCTAAAGAGGTAGAGTTCAACATAGCAGCGGACGAAAAGCCGCGTGCCACCCTGCTCATTCGGGACAGAGATAGAGGACTACAGACAAGTACATTTAAACTGGGTTTAGCGATCTTCCCAATATGAGCTAGCCGGCTAACCACAGCAGCCACGGTCACCAGTCACCGGCGCTGACTGCAGGACATTGTTAGAATAAACTCTTTGGGGGCAAAGGCCGTCGTTTTGTTCTCCACAAACACAATGACAATGAGGTCCTGGTCCATGGCCAGGCACTAACCATCATACAAACGGTCATTCTGGGCAGGGTTTAAGCTGGGAAGAATAAGACTCGTATCTATTTCAGGATTTTCATGGGACTCATTCTACTGCGAACTAAGTCGCTCTGCTCTGTTGCATGTTAGAAAACAGCAGCGAAGTCAACGAGTGATAGTGGCCCGACCAATGAGCAGCCAAAGCAATTTCTGCAGTGTCAGAGAAACTCAGTGACACCACCTGGATCTTCCCCAGTCACAGGAAGGAAGCCACTTACTGCACCTGTCAAATCCTTTACTCTTATTGTACATGGGAAAGTCCCCACTTCACAGGGCTGCAGACATCAGAGAACACAGCACCGCCAGAAGATTAGAACCACCCAGCATCTTGCTTCAAAAGCAAACTTTACCTCTTGGCCACTTGGACTGGGAAGATATTTAGTCAGCAAACCAGCACAGTGCAGTGCTACTTTTCGTCAAGGTGGGGATGGACAGATCTGTGGTTTCTACGTGGTCCAGGTTAGAGAGAAGAGGATGCTACAGAACGGCTTTTTTTCTGCAGTCTCCTATTCTGTTCTACAGACACTATCCTATTCAAAAAGTCCTCCTCTGTTTCTGTGTCTCACCAAAGATAGCAGTCTCAGTAATATCACGCAACACTGAGTTCCACGGATTGTATTAAATGAAAGAAAAAGTATTTCTTTCCACCCGTTTTAAAATTTGATGGGGAAGTAGGATTTCGGGGGGGGGGCACTGAATGGAGGGGTTCCCAGCTGACCCCTAGTGAAATACTGTTACACATCCAGTTAGCAATTCCCGTGGAGTGGGCTCTCTTCTCAGCTCTACTACAGGTTTGCTGGATGACTTGCACCACTCCCAGGCTCAGTTTCCTCACCCGTAAGACAGGAATGGTGATATCTTCCTCCAACGTAAAGTGCTTTGAGGTCTAAGAGCTAGAATTATGTACGATTCTTGCTGGCAGAGAACAAAGACATGGTCTTGCAGTGGATTGATGCCCTTTGCTAGAGGGATCCTCTGTCTACACATGGAGAAGCTGCATGGGGGCCAAGCCCTCGATGCTGACCCTGGGCTGTTCCAGTCTGGAGCATGCAGCAGGCTCAAGAGGAAAGACAAGAGTTTCAGAAGCGGCACAAAAACAGGAGGGCGCGAGTCGAACCCAAACCACAGAGGAGAAGGCAAACAAAATGAGAACCTGGACTGGAGCTAATGAAGAGGGGGTGAAAGGAGGGAGGGGCACAAATGGGGGGCAGGGCGACTCAGACAGAGGGTGATGGAAAGGCTAAAAGCAGGCTGTTATGTCAGCTGGATATTTATAGAGCAAGAAGGAGAACAAGAGCAGCTGACATTTCTGGGGAGAGTGTGTGCACAGGCCGGGGGAGGCGGGGTGGGGCTACAAAACCAGACTACCTGGGCCTCGAGTCCACTGACGTCAAAAGCCACATTCGAGTCCTATGTGGGCTGTGCAGGAGCGGGAATTGTCAGAGTTTTGTCCTCCAGCTGTAACCATCAGCAAGTGGAACCCTTCAGCCCTTTCCATTTCCTACCTCCGACAGAAAGCTTGACGGGATCCCTGTTCTGCCCCCCTTCCTCTTCTGCCAAATTGCCTCAATATGGTCACTGCAAGAGGGCTCAACCACAGAAGAAGCGAAAGGTGAATTCTCCTCTGTGCATCAGCCTCCCTCCCCTTTTCACCCTTGTCTGCAGCGTTTCACCTTCTGTTGCATGGGCTGCGTAAGGCATTTGCAGCTCTGCCTTTCCAAGGGGTCTCAAAGTTTCAGCTGGGTACACAAAAAAAATACAGCTTCAGCACAGGGTCAGCCAGGCCCCCCCAATCACTTTTATCCATGATTATATTGGCTGCTGACACATGCGAGGGTCTGATTCAGAGACATTCTTGAGCTGTTCTGTACCAATGTACCAACACATCCCACCACTGAACATGAGAGGGTTAATTAAGAAGCACTCGTGGATCACAAGGGGCGTTTTACGGACATCAATGCTGGGTGGTTGGGAAAGGTGCATGATGCCCGCATTTTCAGAAACACTGGACTGTACCGGAAGCTGCAAGGGGGTAACCTTCTTCCATGATCAAAAAATTACTGTGGGGCATGTGGAGATGCCCATAGTCATCCTTGGAGACCCAGCATACACACAGATGCCATGGCTCATGAAGCCGTACACCGGGAACCTGGATCGCAGCAAGGAGCGGTTCAATTACCGATTGAGCCACTGCAGAATGACTGTGGAGTGTGCCTTCGGCCGCTTAAAAGGGCGCTGGCGCAGTTTGTATGGGAGGCTGGACTTGGACGAGGACAACATCCCTGCTGTGATTGCGTCGTGCTGTGTCCTTCATAACATTTGTGAAAATAAGGGAGAAAAGTTTTCCCCGGGGTGGGCTATGGAGGCACAGCGCCTCGAGGAAGCATACGAACAGCCAGCCACTAGGAGTATTAGGGGGGCCCAACGAGGAGCTGCTCGCATAAGGAAGGCACTCAAGGACCGTTTCAATGATGCCCTCCCGTAGTTCACTTCAAGGACGCAACAAGTGCACCTTATGAGATTTTCACTGTGTACAAATAAAGTCATTCTTCAAATTTTCTGTTACTGTTTTTATTAAAAGATAAAAAGGGGGGTGGTGGGGGTTGGGAGGTTTTGGAGGGGTTACAGGTGGGTGTAGCTGCGGGTCTCTAAAAAGTAGCTCTGTGAGGGACTGGATGTTGCAGTATACCAGGGGGACGGGTGGCCTTCAAAGAAATGCTTTGAAGGACTACGTGGTGTGGGAGGCAGACACGGCTGAACTGTCTTGAGTGGAGCCCGTACATTAATCGCCTGGGTCTGCAGAGCAATCATGCTCTTGAGCAGTTCTGTTTGCTCCTTCATGACTCTTATCAGTTCGTCCCTGTGTTTCTGCCTCCTCTGTTGGGATTCCTCTCTCCAGGCTCGATTCTCCCTCGCGGATGCCTCTGATGTTTTCATCAGCTCCTGAAACATATCCTCCCTGTTTCTTCTAGCATGCCGCCGAATGTTTCTCATGCGGTTAGCTGGGGTAGACGCCGGCCTTGTGAAGGTCGAATCTAATAAAAAAAATAATAATAAAGCTGTTGTTAACACATAGCTTAGATAACCAATGTAACCTTCCAGTAGCACATTCCACTGGAAGGTACAAGGCAATCAACATCCTATGCTTTGCTGAAGCGGACAAGGTACGTCCTAATAGAAACCTGACTGTGAGCTAACATTCTGCACAGGGCACACAGATGGAACCCAATATCTCTCTCCTCAGAGTGCCCCTGCCAGCTAGAATACATATCCTACATGCCACTGGATGCCAGCCGGGACCGTATGCTGCTGCCTTGTGTGCTGCCATGGTTCCCAGTGCTGTGCTTTGCAGCTGGCAAGGCCGAGTATCCTTATACGGGAGCGTAGACACATACGCTATCCCATCTAACCTGAGGAGGAGGCTCTGGCGGTACATCGAGGAAACCTTTAGCGACCTAAATACAGATAATTTTTTGACCATCACTGCTTGTGTTGATGCACTTCTAATGAATGCAGAGTAAAGAGCGTGCACAGCGGGGACCGAGACAGCAAGCACCCCCACCCCGGACAATGATTTTTTAGCGGGAGCCATAGCTGCACGGAAGAGAAACTTACCGGAACCCCCCTCTGCCGCCTCAGAGGACACGCTGCAATTCATGTCTTGGGTGGACATCTCAGCGGGGGTGCAGAAGAGCTCCTGGCTAACGCTGTTGCGCTTTCCTCCAGGTCATCCTCCATCTCCTCCTCCTCATCGATCACGTCCTCATCCTGCTTGGGTCTGGCATTCACTGGATGAGGGGGGGCCGATGTGTCCACAGGACTCTTTGCAGTGGTTGTGGGGTCCCCACTGAGGATGGCTTCGATCTCCTTGTAGTACCTGCATGTAGCAGGCACTGATCCCGAACGGCAGTTTGCCTCCTTCGCTCGGTGATAGCTTATTCTTAGCTCCTTCACCTTTGATCTGCACTGCACAGTGTCTCTCTCATGACCTCTCTCGGACATGGCCCGAGAAATTATGCCATATGTATAGAAATTTGGCCTGCTGCCGCGTAGCTACGCCTGCACAGCATACTCTCCCCAGATGCTGATCAGGTCCAGCACCTCTGCCGTGCTCCAAATGGGTGCGCGTCTTCCACGATGGGCCACCATTGCTAGGTAAGATCAGAGCTGCACTCCACTCCACGAGGAAGAGAACAGGAAGTGAAACAAAGGAGAAATTCGAAAATCCTGGGAATCGAAACAAGGTGGGGACTGTTTCGTCACGGCCACAGAGCGGGTGGGGGGAAGACCAGAGAGGACGACTTTGGAATGCTGGGACACTTGTGGAGGCCCATCATTGCGCAGTAAGCGTACACACGAGTGGAAAGGCGCAACAGCTGTTCCGCGTTAACTGCTACCACCCTCGTCGAGGTGGTTTTTCTATTGCGCTCCAACTGGGCTGTTGACGCGCAAGAGCCCTATTGCACGTGTGTACGCTGTTGCTGTTATCGCGCGGTAATGATGACTCTGAATGCGCGATAAAGTGATCCTGTGTACATGGCCTGACACACTCCCTAGAAGCACTAAGACACGAATGGGACATTGTCAAACAGCTCTTCCGCTTCGGGGGGGATCTAACTGGGACAGTCATAAGATCTGTCCAGGACTGTCACTCTGTCCCCTCCCATCAGCATCACAGAGCAAAAGAAAAATAAATTAAATATCGCATAGGAGAGGGGTGTGTGAATATTTTCAACCCGAATACCCCCATCTGGCTGAGACCATTGTCTGTTTCATACAAAATTCTCTTATTTTGATCCCATCCTACAACCAAATAGCTTGGAAACTCATTTCAGTTCTTCTTTCCAAAGCCTATTCCTTTAAGCTTCTATTGCTAACTAGATTTCCTATTAGGGTTGCTGAAATCGTGAATGAGAAAGTAGGTTCATGTGTTTTTACTATAGGAAGTGGGTTGATATGGACAGGCACACTTAATTTAGAAAGCAAACACCACTGTAAACTATTAACTCAGCGGTGACCTACGTACTTTGCACGGAACTGCAAAATACATGCCCGGCTTAAAAAAAAAAAAACCATCTGCTTTAATTGTGCTGGCTGAATAATTCATTCTAGGCATCTGCAAGCCAGTCACAGGCGTAACAAGCAGGTGTCATTTCCTGTTGTTCTTTGTCCGGGTGTTCTAGGATTTCCCCGTACTTATGGGATAAGATCAGCCAGGTTTGGCCTCCATGACGTGACCAGACAAACCACCTGGTTTGCTGCGAGGGTCATAAACTATTTAACAATTAGATTGTCATTTCGGTACCTGGACATGCCAGAGTCAAACATAAACCCTTGTGCCACATCTGCAGGGTTTCAGGCTGAGAATGAAGCATGTGGGGGAGGAAAGATTTACTCAGCTACTGCTGGTAGTAAGTGGTGCCATGCTCCCAACAGCCTTACATTATTTTTAATGCCAGAGGGTGAATATGCAGTCAGAGTCCCAGAGATACAGGCTGGCCCTGGGTGAAACCAGCATCAGGCACCAAGCTGACTGGTTTTATAACAACAGGGCAGTGATTACGGCTAATTTGTGCTGCCCTCCTTTAGGCTTCTTTGAAAATCCCAGCCCCCAGGCTAAAGAAAGAAGTCGGAGGAGTCTCAACATTGCACTTTTCTGATACAATTTCCCACCAATATTATTGTACCAATAACTCATTTGGGCTGTAGTGTCAGAAGCGCAAGTCACAGAGCAACTTTTAATCGGAACAGTGGCTTCTTTTATGATCTCTTTCTCCTGTTTGTAACGCCATTTATCACCGGGAAAAGGCTTTGACAGCCTTGGAGACTGAAGTCCTTTCTCCAGAGAAAAAGCTATGCAAGTTCCCCCCACCCCACCCCCCGTATCTGCTTCAGCCATAGCCTGAGGTAACTGCCTCAAGGGGCAGGAAGGGTGGGCATGGCTTTCATGGGCAAACGTACCTTTGGTCTCTCCATGTCAACTGCCAGCTAGGGGGATAGCAGGCTACAAAGATAGTGTTGTGGATACTTGCCTTTTAGGAACAGGGCTGAGCCCACCAAACTCATTTCACACAGGCCAAACAGTCAGCAAATGTCAACCTGGGCTGGAAATTTTACTCCAGTGACGCTCAGGTGGACGGCTCTACCGTCTTCCCCCGAGCTATCCCGTCTACTCTAAGGAGCTTATCCAAAGCCCCTGTAAGACAGCGTAAGTCTTTCCATGACTCCCACTGACCTCAGGGGACTGTAAATCAGCCCCAAGGTGAAATAGGCATGTTTCTTTCAACTATAGCATCTAACCCTATCACAGGCCAAAGGAAACTTAGATTAATGAATTCGGAGACTAAGACGATTCCTTCACAGCATACACAAGGCTACAATACATCTCTCCAGCAACATGCGCTCTCGTGAGTACATGTAAACCGTTCTCTGCATGCTAAACAGGCTTCCCATAGAATAGAGGCTCAAGGTCTCAGTCCCCATCTTTAAAGGATGTTCAACAGCCTGCTCCCAGCATATTGAAAAGACCCTAGGGCTCCGGAACGAGGACCATGATTGATGACCCCATTCTTCAGCCACAAGAGAACTTAGAACCACAAGGATAAAGCTCATCTGTGCTGAAGATGGAGCTTTCTCAGGGTCTGATCTGAGACCGTGGGATGATCACGCCCAGGAACCATCATAAACCTCCGCATCTCCCAGGCACATCGCTTTAACCTGTCTTCTCTATTCGAAACACAGAACAGCGTGGGAATTTAAAAGAAACAAACAAACGAACACCAAACCAAAACCCCGCAACGCATACATAATTCTTCCCCTGGGAGAGTGAAGAAACCACACCTGATGGATGTTAGCCATATTGCTTCATGCACTATTAGAAGTTGCTCAAATGCTTCGGTGATGAGGTAAGATTAAGAACATATATAGAACAGACGCACCTGCCCACCCTTCCTCTTTCCATACCCTCTGCTAGCACTTCCATGAAAGGAACCTTCAACCCCAACCTCCCTGCCCCCCCAAGGAAGGAATACAGATCAACAGCAAAGCAGCTGTTCTGGCAGCCTGCTTGAGCCCTTGAATATTTTTACACCATCACTGCAAGCTTGAGAGACAGGGTTTTATTTATGTGGCCTTGATGAGAGTTCTTAATGCCACTTCGTCTTTTCCTCGGCTATTTGTTTGCAAGCATTTTACCATTTCCACAGAGCCAGCAAACAGCGTAGAGCAAACGCCTCCTTGACGACTACTCCGGACCTTGTGCGGAGAACCCCAGCTTAATATACTAAATAAATCAACAGGCTATATGGTAGAAATTACATGACCAGAACGCATTAGACTCAGGCGCTCCGCATTTCTTTAGCAATCAACATAACGTTGGGCATGAGAACTGGTACATGAATGATACCCTCTTTCCTTCTATTCCTGTGTGAACTAACCACTAGCTAGGAGAAGGGGAGGTAGAAACAGGCTCTCTCCAAGTGGAGATCTCTCACCATTTCAGAGATTTTAAGGCCAGAAGGGGCAATAGCCATGATCTAGTCGGAGCTCCTACACAATGCGAGCCACAGAACGTCAATTCAATGACCTGTTTCAAGTCCAGTATCTATGCTTGAAGAGCACAGACTTCAGTAGAACATCTCCTCACCTTGATATAAAAGCTTCCAGTAATGGACATCTACCACATCCCTAGGTAGGTTGTTCCAGTGGTTAATCACCCATGGTGATAGAAACATGCCCATTATTTCTAGGCTGAATTTGTCTATCTTCAGCCTCCACCATCGGCTCTTGTAATACCTTTGCCTGCAAGACTGGAAAGCCACTTCACGTGAGGACTGCAGAGTTTCGGCACCTTCCTTTGAGCCAGTCAGTACTGCCCACTCTCCGTGCCAGGAAACTCAACCAAACAGACCCTGTGGGTGACCAGAAGGGTCAGACCCATGTTCTTGGAGATATCAGGACTGCTGCCTGGACAAAGGTTAATTCTGATGTCTGGGCTAATGTGCTGCTCTGCAAGAGGGTTCCCCTTTCCCCCTGCTCATTCACATCCCTCCTTCAAAGAGCAAGCAGCAAACACACATTTATTCCACAAAGCCCTTTGAAGTCCATCTACTAAGCAGATGACAGGAGGCTGTAAGCTCTTCAAGGCAGAGACCTCACCTTCGCAGCAATCCGTGAAGTGACTAGGCTGGCGTTCTCAATAAATATGATTTACTTTCCGCTATGAGACTGCACCTGTGCGAACATGTTTACCTGACCTGCTATCATTTAGATTGTGACAGTCTTTCTGACACACTGGTGCAACACAGAACTATCATCGCCCCCCACCTCCCATTCTTCTGATGGGAAAATTGAGGCCCAGAAAGAGGAATGACTTGCCCGAGGATACAACAGAGGTCAGTGGTAGATTTGGGGACAGGGCCTGGATTTGACACCCTATCCTGTGCTTGCATCACAAGAGCATCCTTTGCTCTCCAGGCCCATTCCAGGTGCGGGAGGAGCAGACTGGCCAGGAACTCCCCTCTAGATATTGTTTCCACAAATTATTGAGTGTTGAACAGTGACGAATCCTAGACATTGAAGATGGAAAGAGACCCACAAACTCCATCTGTTGGAGGATTACCTACAGACCCATTGTTATGGCATCTACTCGAGCCAGCCTTTGTCAGTCACGCAGGATCTTCCCTAAGAAAACGAGTCAGAGGTGACCCCTGCAAACAGCTGCTGAGATTGCCAGAACTTCCGAGCAGGGACCCGTGTGCTCGTCAGAGAGCATCACTGCATAATCAGCTCCTCGGGGCTCCTCTGCTTTTACTGGAAGAGGGTTTTGTCTGTGGGGTGGGGGGAAAGGGAGGAGAGTAACGTGAAGATTTCATAACATCCTTTTGTCTCGGCTGCCTCTCAGGCAAACAGGGTTGACCCATCTCCCCCCTCCCCCAGCTGCACAAACAAATACGCACGACAGATGCAATCTCTGCTTTGTTCTTTTTACCTCTGACAAGGGAAGTAGGGGTGGGGAGGAGAGAGAAAACAAAGCACTTTTTTTGTTTCCCCGAAAACCTTTCACTCTGATGTAGCTTTCCCTGCTGCAGGGCCTCTTTCAGCAGAAACACAGCTCTCAGTTCTCCGGGGGAAAGGAGACCAACCCTTATCCTTTGTGCCCATCACCTGGCTCCTTATCAAACACTGCGAAGGAGCAGATCCACAGGAGAGACATACAATTAGAACAGATGCCAATGAAGGGGGACTCAGGCAGCTTAGGGCAAGACAGGAGGGGATCAATGGTACTTTTAAGTTTCTAGAGTCTGCTGCCTGACTAAGGCGATACTTATCGACATAGATTATCCCACACGAAGTCCCTCATCACCGCTATCTATTAGTCAGATCTATCCATTGTCCGCTACCACCATATTCGGGCAGGTGACGTGGATCAATTGGGCTTCAAGGACTCCTGAATTTTATCTCCAGCTGTCACCCGATGCTGCCGTGACTCCCGGGGCCAAAATCATCCCCTGCGGCTCAGATTTTTCACATCCTGCTTCTAATAATGCCCTAATTCAGAGTTGGCATTAGCCTCCCCTGTCTGATGCTGTCAGCGGCAGAGCGGTTAATAAAGTTAGCGTGTCCTCATTCGGGTTCAGAGTTAAACAGCAACTAAAGGACCATGCCTCTGTGGACCAACATTTCAATCCCGCCAGTGCCAGGTAAGCCCAGAATCTTCAGTGGTACATCCCATTTGACTGAAATAGCTAGAGATATTTTAACTCTAAGGGTAGTTTCTGAAGGCATTCAATTAAAAAAAAAAAAGCCACAAAAAAAGGCCGTAAACCCTCACAACTAGATGATTTTTCAAGCCCCACAGATCTCTCGTCTCTGAAAATGACCTTGGAAATTGAACCAGGGCTTTGAGACCCCAAGTCAGGAGAGGCTAGATCCTTCTATGACATGATACCAACACCTCCAGCACAGGCCAGGTGTGCTCAGCCTGGCAAAGCGGGACACCCCGATTTTATTCTCCATCAAACTCTAAGTGATTGGGGTCCTATTTTCACAGAACACCCTGAACATCAGCTGTTCTCTCCCTTCCCTGGGTGACAAATCCCTCCACTCTACCGAGCGGGTAGGTGTCTCTCCTCTCCCCTTCAGCAGATGGGAAAAAATAGCCTCGTTCCTATTTAAAAGTGGAATCGAGGACTCCGTCTCACCCTGCTTGCACTTCACGGCAAGACTCGGGGACAGAGTTGCTAAAAGCAGGTTCTGGCATTTGGACAGGTGTTCGTATTGTGGCCACCCAGAGTCTTAAAGCAACACGTGTACGCGTCAATCGGTTAAGCCTCAACACCCCTGTGAGGCCATTTATTTACTTTGCACACAGGGGGAAACTGAGGCAGCTTACCCACAGTGACACTGCAGGTCACCAGCACAGGCAGGGATAGAATCCAAATCCCCGGATTCTCAGACGGGTTCCCTATCCGCTAGACAGTATTGCCTCAAAAGCCTGCCAGGTGCTTTGCAGAAAAGAGACAAATCACCTGGCCTCCCTCCAGCACAGCGGAGGCTCTTCACCCCTTCCACAAAGTCTCACCCCTTCTACTGAGGAGCTCCAAGCTCCCAGCACAGCTCAAATACCCCTCGCGCCAGGAGTCAATAGCACAGCTAGACCTAGTAAACGCTTGAATCCTACTTTTTGTAATTAAAAGGCAAGCATCAGGAAAGGTTTGCTAATCCTTTTAAGTAGCATGACCAGTGGTCCACTGTTAATCAGCTCATAGCACATGGCTCCCTGCTTGGTTACTAGATAAGTTTGATAACAAGGATTTTGGGGACCAGGACTATTCATCTCAAGTATTTCCATGGCCAATCTTTAAAATTAAAATTCATTTGACAGACAACCTTATGGCTCCCAATTAATTTTGTTGAACAGAGGTTAACCACTAGAGCATCCCAGGGGGATGGAGACAGCAAGTGAGGATTTCACTCAGGGCACAGGCTGAGCAAGGTGAAAGCGGGCACCAAGCAGGCCGGGAGGAATCCCAGATCTTGCTCGGTAAGAGCGTAAGCTTCTTCAATCCCACTTACACAAGCAGCATTATGAAAAGAGCTTAGGGCTCAAAGAGCACCGGGACAAGCCAACTTTCAGACAATCCAGCCTCTGTGCTTCTCTTCCAGCTTCCCAGTCTACATGTTTATCCAAATGCAAAGCCCGCTCCCTCACTTAAGAGGACACTAATTTTATTTAAAAAAATAAAAATCTTTAGCATTGCTTTCGCCCTGCCGGGGCCTGATTCTCTTCTCCCTTACGCTGGCTTCATATCAAGGCTGCTCCATGGAGTTCCATAGTCACCCCAGATTTACTTAGATATCGGTAAGAGAGAAAGAAACAATTAGGTTCTCAGTCTTGAAACGCTTTTGATGAATGTTTATAGTTCATTAGTCACAAGACACAAAACCCCAGCAAATAGCTAGGTAGGTCAGTTTTAGGTTTTCCTGTGCTTAGAGCATCTCTCCCCTCACCACCAAAATGGGGCGACTTAGGGTTTGGCTACAGAGAGTGGGCGTGACTAACGCCACGTGTGGATACTATCGTGGAACAATACTGCCGTGTTTCTGTTGAATTTAATGCACTGTCGTTCTGGATTAACTACGTCCACACGTGGAGACATTCAGGAATAGCTACTGCACTTTAAATGCAAACCCAAGCCCCGTCCAAAAGGAACTTTCAAGCCCAGACAAGCCCTAACAGAGCCCCACTTCTGATTGAAGGCCATTTTGTCGTGGTGAGTGACGGCATTTCTAATTGACGAGACCACTTGAAATATGCTAGACTAGCTAGCTCAGGAAGTGTTGTCCTGCAGAACGGGAATTATACCATTTCTCTCGCTAATGATTTGAGGATTTTACTATGCCAACACCCCTGAGCTGAGCTTTATAGCTTAGTCATTAACACTGGGGAGTGTCCCAAGTCAGAAGACCCTTAAATACATAATCACCAATATTCTCCAGATACTGGAGCTATGCAGAAGATAAATGCATGCAGAGTACTGAAGGGCAAGAACCCATAACTCATCTTTTACTCCAGAAATCTGGGAAACCATGAGACCTGGGAAACCAGTCTGGGCATTTCAACCAGTCTTTGGTGGCTACCAATACAGAAGTGGCTGCAGTAGAAAGGGCTACAATCCAGAAAGGGCTACAAGTATCTGATCTGGGAGCAGAAGATCCCAAAGAGACCTTGGAGGATTTGCGAACCGTCACAGCATTAGCACTCTGGGAGGGCGTCATTTGTCAGCAGCGGAGCAAGAAGTTTTGCAGCTGCACGGCACAGAAAACAGCTAGGAAACCTCCTCTGTCTCACCTGCTGGATTTCACAAGGCCACAATATCTTCCGTCCTTTGGCTCCTCAAGGGAAAATCCATACACAAATATGCCAGCAAAGGGCATTGCATGCACACACATGTAACTAAAAAGACAAAGGAAGCCTCCACCAGAGAAGCTTCCAGGAACCCTCTTGAAAGCCTTTAGCAGAGGAGGTTGTTTTCTTCACTGGCTTGAAAGGTCCTGAGTTCTAGAGTCTGAAGTCCCTTGTTTGTAGGGAAGCAACATGGCACATCTAAAACCACCATGGCACCAACAGCTGGACTCTTTGGTCACACTCAGCTCAACTCACACCAGCAAGCAGCTCTTCAACGCCAACTGCATCAAACGGGACAAGGGAGGGGCTCAGGGCAGACCCGGAAGAAGGGGGAGAAGGAGAATAATTTCCCTGCTGTGAAATCAAGATAGTGGCGCAACAGCAGGAGAAGCAGAGTTCCAAGACAGCTGCAGCCCAGAGAATCAGTCACTCTGAATCGCACCGGTCAGAAACTTCCACCTGCCCCCTAAACACACACGCACACTCACACCACTCAACTGGCTCCCATCAGGAATAGCACCCTGTCTGAAATTGTACAAGTAATTGAGGAGACAAGCTTCTTCTACGGTTAAGCACCAACCCCACCTCCTTTAAAATAAACTCAGAAGAACATTTCTCTCATGTCACCGAAATACTACTGCCCCCCTCTGCAAGGAATTGGTACAGCTGAGCTGTGTGTCATAGGCCTTGTACCACGAATGGAGATTCGCCACGAAGATCTGTACTTTTGAACTGCTCACTCTCACCATGAGACTCTGTGCAGCCATAACGTGCAAGATGTTGCTTGACAGCTGGGAAGCTCTATGTAGCCATAGATTTGTGGCAATGCGTGCTTCCCTCCCTTCTACTGGAAATGCTTTACTCCCAGTTCCTTTCTTTTAATGAAAACAAATAGGAAGGAAACAGAGGTACAGCCAGTTGCTGCTTGCTATGTACCAAGACAAGGGGTGTAATAGAGACAAGTATTCTGTTGGTTCTTAAATTTACTCTTTAAAAGTTTCAAGGGTCTTAGTGATATTACAGCAAGTCTAGCTTTAAACATCCCGGCCCTCCAAGGCTGCGTCTATACTGGTAAAGTAAGATGACTTAAGCTTGCTTAAGTCGACTTAATTTACCCTGCATCTACACTACAGTTTCCTTAAGTCGACTTAAGGAAAATAAAGTTGACTTAATTAAAATTAAGTCGACTTTATAACACCACTTTTCTATTAGACCTAAGGCTTAAGTCGGCTCCCTAGAGTCGACTTAAGCCAGTGTAGATGTGGGGTAGCCCTAAGTCCACTTAGGGCTACCCCATGGCTACACCAATGCCCTCCCTGCTGGGAGAGGCCACAGGAGGAGCCTGGCATGCCCCCCCACAGGGCAGGGAAGAGCCCTGCCCACCCTGCCCTGCCAGGGTCCCTGTCCCCCTTTGCCCCATTGTACCTAGGTACAACGGGGCAAAGGCTGAGCCCCCTAGCATTGGGCAAGGGGTGCCCCCCTGCCCCCGTGGTCCTCCCCTAGGTCCCCCTAGCCTCTAGAAGTCGACCTAGGCGTCCAGTGTGGATGCTCTAGGTCGATTTAATTCCCCTTTAAGTCGACTTTATTTTTAAGTGTAGACACACCAAGTCGACTTAGTTAAAGTTGACTTAAATTAACAAGTGTAGACATAGCCCAAGAGTCCTGGGAGTCATGTGATCACTATGGCAAGGCCCTGTTTTATTTACAAACGTATGAGCTCCCCAACATTTCAGATACTAAGGTTTTTATCAGGATAGCATTGGTGCCTTACACAACAAACACCCTACTGATTTTGGCTGCAAAAACCATGCAGCCTAAGGAGTTGCTCCTCTCCATCCTCAGTCAACTCCCCAATTCCTTGAGCTGGGCAGTTGGTCTCCATTTAGCGGCTCTACACCGCCAATAATCTTACTGGATTCCAGAAGGCAAGGACGGCGGGAGGCATTTTGTCCTCCTGCTCCAACATGTTACGGAAGAGGGCAGACTCAGGGTTACACAGGCCAGGTCTTCGGAAGAAGATAGCTCGAGTCTGTGAAATCCGACAGGAAAGAAGGAAGCTGCAATTAGGGACTTCTTCCACCAAGTGAAGCCCCATCAGTTCAGGGTTGCTTTACCAGTGTCCGGGACGCATGCTGTTTCGTCGCTTTCAAAGAACTCTCCAGTCAGCCTTCAACACTGAGGAAAGATGAAAGGACTCCAAAGCATCTCTGCTTTTGCAATGGCCAGTCCAAGAGTTTATCAGAGCAGGTGACACTGGGAACTTGGGAGAGTAGGAGGAAGGAAACAGGGAGGCAGATGGTTATACTTTTCATCTAGGCTTCCCCTAGAAAGTCTGATGGGGTGACTGTTCATGGGGTTATCGCATCATTTCCAAACTCCCCAAAAGAGAGCATGGCACAGAGATCCACATCAAGCAGTCCCAAAGCAACCCAACCCAAAATGTGAGCCATAAGCTAGAGTGTCCGAACACCCACACACGTGATGCTACTTGACAGCTCTCCCCTCTCCCCTCAGAGCCTGGATTCCTGTAGGATTACAACAGGCAGACCGGCAGCTGAAAGCCTGAGTCACTATTTCACTGTGAGGAAGATGTAGTTTAGATAATTACCCCAAGGGTTAACATTGGCAGGCTTCGCTGGAACCCACACAACAGTCTTCAGCATGCAAAGTACTCCTCCAAAAAGCCAGCTTCGCAGTTCTGCTGACTTCTAGGAGTCATCCCAGCTTTAAAACTCCTGGCAAGTCCTCGTCCCAGGAGAAAGAGAGGTCCAGTGGAGGCCAGCCAACGCACCAAAGCACAAGCGCCTTCTGCAACACCCCTCAGTGTTTTCCCTAGCAGTCGACCGCTTCCCCGTGAAACAGAAGGAGGAGAGGAATGAAAAACAAACCAAAAACAGTCACAGCGAGGCATGGAAGGAGAATTGTTGGCAGAAGCAGGATAATAGGGGCATTTACCACGGAAGCTCCATTTGGTCCCAGTAGGCCACTGCAAGATCATCTATCACTGAGGCACAGGCGTAGGAGGAAACTGAGGCATACACAAGTTAAGTGACTTGCCCAGAGTCAAGTGGAAAGAGTCAGTGGCAGAGTAAAAATAATATACACAAGTCCCAGCTCCCAATTCATAGAGTCCAAGGCCAGAAGTGACCACTGATCGAGTCTGTTCTCCTCTATAACACGGGCCACAGGACTTCCCAAAATAATTCCTAGAGCAGATCTTTGAGAAATGCATCAACTCTTGATTTCAAGTTTGCCAGTAATTGAGAATCCACCACAACCCTTGGTAAATTGTTGCAGGGGTTAATAACTCTCACTATTAAAAGTGTATGCTTTATTTCCAGTCTGAATATGTCCAGATTCCAATTCCAGTGCTATTCCTTACTCTGCTAGATTGAAGAGCCCACTATTAATTATTTGATCCCTATATAGGTTCTTTCAGATTGTGATTCAGGTCTCCCTCTAACATTCTCTGTGTTAAACTAAACAGATTAAGTTCCTTGAATCTATCACTACATGGCTTATTTTCTAATCCCTTAACATTCTTGTGGCTCTTCTGTGAACCATCTCCAATTTATCAACATCCATCTGAGCGGTGGGCACCAGAACAGGATGCAGTATTCCAGAAAGAGTAGCACCCGTGCCAAATACAGAATTAAAATAACTTCTCTATTCCTACTCAAGATTCCTTGCTTATGCATCTCAGGATCGCATTAATTCTTTGGTCAACAGCATCACACTGGCAGCTCAAGATTATCCAACAGGACGCCCAAATCTTGCTTTCAGGATAGAATCCCCCCTCCTGTAAGCATGGCCTTCATTCCATTTTCCTAGATGTATACATTTACATTTAGTCTTATTAAAATGTATACTGTTTGCTCGCACTCAGTTTACCAAGCAATCTAGATCAATGTGAATCAATGACCTGTTCTCTTCATTATTTACCACTCCCCCAATTTGTATAAGTCACCTGCAAACTTTATCAGTAATGATTTTATGTTTTCTTCTAGGTCATTGATCAAGATGTTAAACATTATAGGGCCAAGAACCAATCCTTGTGGGACCTCACTGGAAACAGACCCACTTGATGACAATTCCCTATTTACAGTTCCATTTTTGAGATCTATCAGGCAGCCAGTTTTTCATATGTGCAATGTTAATTTTATATTCTTCTAATTTTTTTTTAATTAAAATGTCAGGAGGCACCAAGGTCAGTCACCTTACAGAACTCTAAGTATACTACGATAACACTGTCTATCAACCAGACTTGTAATCTCATTTTTAAAAAAAGATATCACATTCGTTTGACAGGTTCTACAGTCCATAAACCCATGCAGAACTGTGTTAGTGACATCACCCTCCTTTAGTTCTTTATTAATTGAGTCCCATATCAGCTACTCTACCACACTGCCCAGGACTGATGACATCCTAATAGGCCTAAAATTACCCAGGTCATCCTGTGGACTCATTTTAAAAATTAGCCCAACATTAGCTTTCTTCCAGTCTTTGGGAAGTTTCCCGATATTCCAAGACTTATTGAAAATCAGCATTAACGGTCCAGCAAGCTCCTAAGTCACCTCATTTTAAACTCTTGGATGCATATTATCAGAACCTGCTGATTTGCCAATATTAGCCCACAAAGCTAGTCAACAATGCTAGCAGGGCACGTCTGAGAAGACGAGCAGAGAGGAGGGAAAGGGAGCTCCACACGGCATTCCTGAACTACACCTGGTTGCAGACAGTAGTAGCAATAAGAAGCACTTTCAGAGGACATGGAACATGCCCAGACCACAATGACATCAGCTGACTAGACCAGGGATAACTCACCATCTACCAGTGCTTCCAGACATCCTGCTCCCTTCCACAAACCAACCCTTCTGGTATCGACTCCGCAGCCCATCCCCATTCTCACCACCACAGGCCTGGTATCTGGTCTTGATAGGACACTGCTGCAGAAGGAACTTCACCCGCTCAGCCACATTCCAAGCATGCTTTGCTCTTCCTACAAACACCGCCTGACTCAGGCACGTGCAATGATAGGTTCTGATGACTGGAATTCACAAGCCCGTGAGGTGGGGTAACACTGTCCCAGAAATCCCAGGCTAGCAACAGGTAATTTAGGGGCAAGGAGATAGCAGAAGATTCACACTCCAAGGATCAGCCTTTGAACGATGTTAAAAATACCCTGGTTCGCCTGAAGGAAGACCACCTGAGCCTTATGGGGTCACCTCACGGCCACATTATCCCAAAGAGAAAAAAAAACCTACAGCCTCATTCAGGCCCTGGAAGAGGCTTGCACCTCATTCCCTGGAGCCCTGCTTCACGTTCTGCTACCTAAATCCACCCCACACAAGCAGGAGAGAAAGATAAAGTGACATACAACCAGTCAGCAGCCCATTTTCTCCCTATCCCACATCAGGTGAGGACATCTTGCATTGGGGACTCAGCAGGGGTGGGAAGCCACTGCCTACCATATTTCACCCACTAGCTTCTCCACCCAGGGATGCTCAGAGATGCTCCAGTAAGGCATTCTCCTGCTCTGAGAGCAATTATGGCAAGGAAAAACGGGAGGCAGCACGTAATTCTGGGAAGATGGGAGGTGAGGTCATGCTGTCTGAATGCTGCAACCTGAAGCCATACATGGGGCCTGCTCTGCTTGGAGAGAAGCCGGCACAGACCTCTGCATCAAGAGAGGGGGAGAGACAGACAACTGCTCAGAAAAACCTGACAGTGGATCCGACTTGCAGCAGGGTTCTTCCAGCAGCCCCTTATCACAAAGAACGAATCTGGATCAGAGGAAACCCCCAGGCTCTGATGTAAACACAGCACCAAAGAGCAGCTGGGCATGCAAATTGTGGCTCTCACATGGGAACAGCACAGAAATTTCCAAAAGGGGTTAAGCTGCAGCTCTCCCAACCACAGCTTGCAGCAATCACGTCTGTCTACACTGGGGATCTGCACCAATGGCTGCAAATGGGGCAATCCCAGGGCAGACAAGGACTAAAAAAAAAAGCAGCAGCAGCAGTTCACCAACTGTAGCTATTATTATAGGGGTCATCACTCCATGTCCCCATCCGCTTGCGCACTGGCTTTGGTGAAACACCCTCCTTCCCTTTCAAATGAGGCCCCGGTCTGCCATTCTTGGCCTGTCCCATCAGTTTCCCTGCGACAACAGAGTCCCAGGCCAGAACAGCAGCTAGCCACAGATGCCTGAAAACAAATGAAATAAATAAACCAGAGAGGCTGTCGTCTGGAGGTTTCCGTGGCAGGAAGGAGTTTCAACAGGCTGGTGAGGTTTCCTTGCATTCTATTTCTAGACCCCTGATGGAAGATGCGTACTGCAGTGACCCTGCCAGATAGCAAGCAACTTAGGGGTCTAAACTGCAGCTCCCCAACTTCCAGGGCTCACTAACTATCTCTCTGCTTCCCTTCCCCCCCACCTCACAGTTGCAGGGACAACAGAAGGATATTTTGGACCATGAAGCCTCCTGCCACTTCACTTTCACCCCTCCCCACCAAGGATTGGACTATGTTAGAGTCAAGGGTGGCGAAGTCACTGACTTGGTTTCTCGAAGCCTCCTGTCTCCACCTTCCCTTTTGCATTTGTTTCACGGGTTCTTATCCATCATCCACCAATTGCATTTAGAGGCCTTGCCTCTAGAAAGCTCTAAGCGAGTGTTTATGCAGCCCTTTAAACACAGCCAGGGTTTTACAAGAGGTAAAGCTTGTCTAACAGAGACCAGACTCCCTGCTCGGTACAGCTTACCCCCTAAAGGTACGAACCAGTAGAAATGCAGCACCATACGCACAAAACTAACAGACCAGTGCACTGGTGTAAGAGGAGCTTTTCCCATACCAGGAGCTTGGATGAAGGCAGAGTACTGGCCTGGCATTAACAATACATCAACTGATCGATCTGGATAGATTGGGCAGTTTATCATGGGTGCTGAGCCCCTCCCTACTCTTTGCCACTCACATGCCTAGGATAAGGTCTGTCAGAGTGTTAAGAAGTGCCTTCTGTATCAGGGCTCAACGCCCGCCCTGTAGAATGGACTTTCAACTAAGGTACAGACTAAGGCCTGAGTAGAGCTGGTTCAATGCACACTCTAGAACAGATTCCCTCCCTGGGTGACTTTGGCCAAGTAATTGAAAGAGCGCAAGCTGTGCACTTATAAAAATAAGACAAACTCTTTCTACTTTGTTGTGCATTGACGCGCAAGTGATGTTCTTCCAGCCGTCTGAAGCTCCTGCTGTTTAATTTGCATTCGTGCGCAACATTTACTCTTGCTGGAGGTCTGAATTTGGATCATTCGGCCATGTTCCCGACTGGAGATGTTTCCCTGAGTTGTTTTTTGAGACAGACACAAGAACGTCACAGTTCTGTAAGAGAATGAATGGCCAGATCCAGTGTTAAGACCCATCCACGCCACCTCAACCGCACCCTGCTGGGCTTCAGGCGTGTTAAAACACCAGCCATGCCATTAAAATTCAGCTTCATAGACGTCCCACACAACGTGCACCTGTTTCACACCTCCCTGGCAAAGCTTATACAGAAGACAATTGTGTCTCCCTCTTTGCAATGCACCTAACAGTCTATGACACAACGTCTCCAAGTAGCAAGGCTTGGAAGAACACAAAACCCGGCTGTCATTAAGCCCAGCACGATGGGGTTCTGGACGCTGGTTTCAAGCCAGCACTAAAAGCATCACATTCAAAAGCTGCATGGAGGCTTCAGGTGTCCACATCACAAAAATCACCATCATGATTAACACTCTTGCCAGGCTCAGAGGAAAAGATCAAAGAGTGACCGTGCACGAAGAACCGCCCCCAACTCCTTGGAGTGGCCCTTCTCAAGGGCAGAACATATGGCTGGGGATCCGTGCACGGCCCCGTTCAAAGAGACGAGACGAGCTGGTGTCGTACTCCTTCTGTCAGCGTTATCTAGCAAGTTTCAGGCTGTCTAGCTAGAGCCCAGCACTTTATTCTAAAGAACAGGAAGGGCACAGAGCAAGCAAGTCCCCAGGGCCCTAGCCCACATCAAGTTTAATCTCTTTGCTCCCTTCAAGGAGAGTCCAACCCGGCCCATTCAGAGCAACTGGCCGAGATCAGTACGCTGTTACACATCTTACTTTTCTTTCACATCAGTATTGCAAATCAATGGAAGTTTTTGCAAGTATTAAAAAGGGAAGGTGAGAAAGCCAGGAAATTTAGACAAAAGGAAATATGCTGTAACCAAGATCTGTAGTAACACAACATGTCCTCCAAGCCCTACGGTATTGCATAAGTTAGAGGAAAGGACTATTAGATTAGAGAGGCCCAGCCATCTCTCATGGACAGTGCAGGCCTACTCCTTAACGGTGCATTTTCTACTGTTTTGTGACGTCTACGTTTAGCAAGCATGATCCAGTAGACAAGGAACAGGCCTCAGAGAGCTGGAAACGGAACCAAGTCTGCCACCAAACTACTGCGTAACCCTGAGAAAGACACTTTACCATCAGCTTCCTTCATCTATGAAAGGGGATGGACGTACCCTTCTTCCTTTGCCATGCACTTGAAAATCTGACCGCCAAGCGCTAGAAAAGAGTCAAGCATTATAAATAAGGGACTGAGCTGCCGCTGTTTCTCTAGGGTCTTAATGCTAGAGTATAGAGACAAGTTCCCACCACCTGCCTCTCATCGGTTTAACTCAGAACCTTATTTCAAAATGTGGAGAGGAGTGCCTGCCATTTACAATAATTTAGAAAGGATACGACAACTCCTAAATTATTGATGTGAACACAGAACCCAAACCAGCAAATGCCTTCTGCCAGTGAGGTAATAAACCACTGACCTGGAAAACCCCTGCAAATCACTGTCTGTGTCACAGCTTTTAAAAAAGGAAGAGCTGCATGGGAATATTTTTGCTTTTCCAAACGACATGGTGAGGCAAAAAGAGAGAAATCCCATCAAGGCCATGGGATCAAAAATGCTCAGTTTAGGGGTTTAATAGTGTGGGGATGGGAGTTTCAAGGAATGAGACGCCCAAACTCAATTTAAATCCAAATGAGAACTGGCTGCCTTACTCCCTTCAGCAACTTTGAAAAATCCCGCTCTTGGAGGAGAGGAATGTTCACAGGACCATGAGTGGAAATAACGTGGCTATTTCGAGCATCTTGCAGCCACTCTAAGAGTGCAGGATTCTACTTTCCAGGCTCATACTCCTTAGAGCAAATAATTAGAAGAAGATCTAGGGGGAGAGGTACCGGTATATTATTTATTTTTTCAAAACAGAGAGTGCTCAATCAGTGCAATTTCCTGAGTTCTTCAGATCAAAAGCAAGGCCAAGCAGGTCCTTGCTAGAGAGGACCCTTCTGTTAACTTTCGGCGGAGAACTGAGTTAAAAACAGAACCTGAGTCCGGGAAACTAATTATAGCTGCAAGGGAACTGCTGGCTCACGTTCCATAATGTCTGCTGTATCACAGCACATGGAGCACTGACAGATTCACTAGCTGATTAAGGGGAAAGAACACACCCACAGAACCCTCTCTGCACTCCAGACAAAGACATATCAAGTTTGGACCATGATCACGTCAAGGAATGTCTTCTACAGAAGAGCTCAAGAAGGCCAGTAGAACTTACTACAGGGTCTTGAAAGGTGGAGTGAGAAACTAAGATCAAAACCCTTGTGTGTGTGCATTGGGAAGAATTTAATGGACATTTCAGCTGAACCATAGTGGAAACAAGAGGAAATGTGCAGCTTTTTCCATTCATTTGGTACTGTTAAACAATAAACAGCTGGTATGCTATCCATACTATTGAGAGCCCAGCAGCTGTCCTGGATGCTGTTCCTTTAGGGAGCAGAAAGGTATACATCAGGAGAAGCGACATAAAGTGACTTCCCTACATATCACAAGGCCTGTGGCAGAACCCTGGCTAGAAACTAGTCTTTCATCACCCAGTTTTCAGGGGGCCCTTCCTTGACCATGTTCCTTTGTAAAGCATACCCAGAAACTATGGTGATGTCTATCTCCCAAGTATGATATCATTCATATATTTGTACCTTTCCCCTTTTCCTCAGAAGCCGTTCCAGACAGGTCATCTGATGGACTCAAACTAGATCACAGGCAATGCATTTAGTGGTATAAACTCACTAAGGAAGAAGTAATCCACTTCAGTCAATTTTCGGTAGCTATAGACACTCTCGGAAACGGGTCCCATGGAGAAGCTTCCAAAGCTCCACTGATGCTAGTGAGTTACCTTTGAAGACACGACCGCCACAAATACACAGTTCTGTGGACAGTCTTCATACCACGAGCTGGCTGACATCTATCTTAGGGTAGGAAGTTAGGTTTTATTAGCATAATCTTGCATTGCAGCCAAGAGACCCAACAAACATACGGCAGAGAAAAAAATTCACAAAGGCAGCTATCACTGATGTCCATCCGGCATTAACTGAACCTTTAACCCCAGATTACCAGCAATTTTTTGTAAAAAGCTGCATTAAGGCAGTCAGTCAGTCGGTCAGTGATCCAGTTCTTATCTGACTCTTAGGCTTAAAATCCAAAGGGGTAGCCGTGTTAGTCTATTGCAAAAAAACAAGAGAGTCCTGCGGCACTTTTAAAGACTAACAGATTTATTTATCGTGGGAGAAAATTCGCTTCAAAGAGTCTGATGAAGTGGGATTTTCTCCCACAAAAGCTCATGCAATAAATAAATCTGTTAGAGTTTAAAAGTGCCACAGGACTCTGTTGTTTTTAGGCTTAAAAGTACATCAAGGAGTGAAACGTATAGTATGATGTATAGAATTCAATTTTGCCCACTTTCCTACCTCTGCAATTTACTTCACATAATGCCAACCGTCCAAATGCAATAGACAAAGCCAATTAAAGTCAGCAGCAACCTACGTACAATATGTTTTACAAAAATTCCAAATCTAATTTTCTTCTAATAAGAAGCCACGCCAAGCTGGGAATATATGCATTCATGCACACATCATGCCCCCATTTCCCACTGCCGGCCACGGACTCATTGCCCTTAGTGTTCAAACTGCCAGATGTTGACAAGCAAATCACTAAAACAACCCACCATGAGCCCAGCACCGCTTGCTGCCAAGAGCTTTCCATGAGTTGCTGAGCACTGTCACTTCCCCCTGGAATGGAGATAATCTTATGGGGCTGGGCCCTTAAAGATGAAACCATCTAAACACAAAATCCTAATAAGAACCAACGACAACTCATGGTTTTAAATGATACGATGTGTACTTGATCCGGGCCCGTTTATGGATTCCACGTGAGATCTTTTTCTGCTGCAGTGGCCACTGGAACACTAACCAATTAGACAATAATCACCAATAAGCCAGAAGTTTAAAAGTTGGTTGTTTTTAACTAAGCGAACAAAACTATAGTCCAGTAATTTACAAACATGTGCTAGAAACATGCTTCATTTTATTAAGCAATCAAATGCCTCTGCTAAAGACTTGTACTAGATAGGGAAAAGAGAAACTGGCCCAATTACGTTTTCACTATTGACAAAATTTATATACCCCGCAATGAACTCTGAATGTTCACATTATAACAGTAGATCTCTAATGAAATCCTAACATAAAAGTATCTGAGACCTCAGAATAGAGAGGTTTTATAATACATCGTTTTTTAAATTCCTGAGGGAGCAGCACAGAACCAGGGATCTTTAATATTAATGAGATTTACAGCTGTTTCCCCATCACTGTAAAATTGCATTCATACCAATGACCTCTTGGAACATGAGATATTAAAAGAAAAGTTTAGAATGGAAACGTTAGCCTCAAAACCTATCACACAACACAAAGCAATTTCACCTTTGACTTCTGGCTGTGGGCCACTTGCATACTTTTTAACGTCACCAGAAACATGGCAACCCTGATGCAATCAGTTCCTTGTATCCACGTTATTCCTCTCACACTGATGCAGATAATGAGTCATAAGAATACAAGAATCGCCATACTGGATCAGACCAAAAGTCAAGCTAGCCTGCTATCCTGTCTTCTGAAAGCGACTGGTGCCAGATGCTTATGAGACAGCCAACAGAATAAGGGAATTATCAAGGGATCCAATCCCTGTCATCCAATCTCAGCTTTTGGCAATCAGAGGTTTAGGGACAAACTTTGCCACCCCACTGTTTACTCCCTTTTCTCAGTAATTAATGAATACGTTGAACGACTCAGGCCCCAAAACAGTTCCTTAGGAGACCCTGTTATTTATTGTGAAAACTGACCATTGATTCCTATCTTTTAACCAGCTACTACCCTATGAGAGGATCTACCATCATATTCCCATGACGCCTGCTTAGCTTAAGAACCTTTGGTGTGGAAACCTGTCAAAAGTCTTCTGAACATACAAGAATTCTATTATCAGCTGGATCACCTTTGTCCACATACTTCATGATCCCCCTCGAGCAATTCTAGTAGACTGGTGAGGTATGATTTCCCTTTACAAAAGCCATGTTGACTCGTCCCCAACCAAAGGTGTTCATCTAGTTGTCTGATAATTCTAAGTCATGCAGACTCTCTACGTCTATAAACCAATGCACCACTGATTAACCCAAAGCATCATTTAGATCTATACACAGTACCTTTGCATGAGACACCTTTTAGTGTGGTTTAACTTTTAGACCTCTGTCTCGACAGGAAGCATTCAAAATTTAGTGGACAAACAGCTTGCCATGCACGTTGTCAAAGCAAAAAAACAAAAAGTGTTAGAATATTGTTTGCCTGCTAAGACCATGGACTAACAGCACAGCAGTTTCTCCAGTGCTGGAAGGAGTCACTTCAGCAGCCACTGTGCTGCCCTTTGAACTCTCACAGACACATTCGATGGTTCAGCTGAACTATTTACCCCTCCATTAGAACACTGGGGATGGAAAATAAAATTGTAAGGCTTCCCAAGGGAAAAATTCAGAGAGGAATTGCATATATTAGATCCTGTGAATTGATTCTGCACCTCCCTCATACATTGCTCACTAGCACGTAAGCAGGGAAATTAAACAGCACACATCCGCAGCTGTCCATCTTAATACGTCCTTCGTTCTATAGTAAAGAGCCGGTGAAACAGAGCAGTGGGCGAGATCTGAGCAGAAAATGAGAGTCTGTGACTTATCCTTCATTTTTAGTATAAAAATTCCGTGTTGTGAAAGGCACTTTAAGGACACCCATATAAATAATACATGAAACCTAGATCCCGAACGGGTCTACAGTTTCACACTCTGGAACTGACAAGATAGCAAGAGTCCAGCAGCTCTGCTATCCTCTTAGCCAATATTTTGATATGGGGAGACTGCTGACCCCAAACCATCCCTTTTCTTTATGCCATCCCCTATAGCTCTTCTGCTTTTGTTATTTCACACAGGAAAGCATTAGACATTTCTATTGAAGGAGCTGACTCAACTTTAAAATTAATGGAGAAAAGTGGATCTGTCAAAACAGAGACTGATCTCACTCATTTACAACCTAGGAAAAAATTGCTGTCTGTCTTCCTCAACATAATAGTGCAACTAATGAGAAACTTCCACATTTTCAGACAAACAAGTTAAATATCTGCCATTCAGATGATTAACCTGAAGAACTTCTTTTCCCTAAGGTACTGTATTACTGAAGGGGGTTCATAACTAACGGAAGATTTTTTTTATATCAAATACCAACTGTTTTATTATTTTAGGAATAGTGACTTCTTGGCTTTAAGAAAAGGACAAAAAATGCAGTCCAAACACGGAAGTTTGGGTGGTTGTTTTTTTTAAATCTTCACAATTAACAGGATAATGTATAGTATATCTGCACCATGTTGCTTCCCACGCATGGGAGCAAATTGTGCCTAACTTATGGAACATTCAGCTTTGCTGGAGGAGACAAACTGCTCCCTTCTCTCCTGGTACTTAGCATCACCTCGCACAATACATTTAAACTTTCCTCAGGTTCCCTCAGACAGAGAAAAACCCTATCCAAAAAATAAATAAATAAATAAAAAATGTCAAGTTGTTTAGAGCCAAAGTGTATATTTTTAGTACAATATCTTATTTGTCAAAAACCCTTTCAAACAGAGGCATGTTATGGACTTCTGCATACAGATACAACACCATGAACATAGCCACATCTGGGGTGTAGAACTGTAGCAGCTTGGTGTACAGTACACCACACAACATCTGGGGAGCAGGGGAGGGCAAACAAATTGGGAACACCAGACAAACATCTCTGTGGCACTTTGTGTAAACAATATCTTTAGTGCCCACACAGAGGACCTTGTATTTTAAAAGGTTCATCCAGAAAATACAGAGTGAACTCACTGGATCAAAACTGAGAAATCCAGAGGTTCCAATGGATTTCAAACCTGACATGAGGCCACTAAGTCATCCCTTCCTAATGTCATTTTGCTTTGTTTTAAATTTAAAAAGCCACACAAACTAATTTTATCTTTCTTAAGGAGAATCATTTAAGGAGAAACTAGACTTTCCTCTAAAATGATGGCAAGACAGAACATCAGCAATAAAGTGCAGTAAATCCTAAAAGTGAAACTGACAACCCCTGTTTTATTGTCCCTGCTGAGTGTACTCCATAAAAATAAACAAATAAATCAGCGTGTTAAGAAGGCCATTTGATTTTTAAAAATTCTTCATTATTATCATTACACACCTTAATATGATTTTCATCTCTCCGTAGCACTGTTTTAAAGTGCTGATTTATTAGGTCTGCCCATCCCAAGAGACCACTCGTCTTTAAAACAGATTCTGCTTGTTGTATTTACATGTAACAAAGCAGCAGAAATCTTCCATCACTGTCAAGCACTAATTGTTGCTGGTAAATTTCAAGTTGATTCTTTGGCTGCCATATCTCTCAAGTCACCTCTCTACAAGGAAAAAGACTAACCAGGACAGCAGCGAAGAAACGGCTTTAATAATTCCAGATTTTGAGTAAAGGTTCTGGGGAGGGAGGAGGCAGAAGGCGGCGAAAGGAACCTAAATCAAAGACACTCTAATGAAAGAGGGTGGCATTTGTGTTCTCAAAACCACACTGGAATTTATTTCTTTTACAAGATGTACCCTTCCCGTGCAGGGATCACTTGAGTGCCCACAGGCCTTACCTGCAGCTGCAAAGTTACCCAGACTTCTTTTCCTTTTCCCCCCTGCCCTTCCCAGCACCCTGTTACCAAAATAAGAGACCTGGAAAGAAATCGGAACATACACTCTCTCCTCCCTCTGCAAACACAAACTGCTTTGATGAGTGGATCCAAGGAAACCATGAATCAAACACACACACACACAAAGCCCAGCGATTTGAGGGGCAGAGAAAGGCCCTATCAAACCCCCCCAGTGTTGTCAGGCCCAGGAGCCTTCTAACTCTGGGGTTTCTCTTCTCCCGGTGGGAAGTCCTGTCGTGCAAATGGGGGGAAGGGCGCGGGGGAGAGAATTTAATGCTGAGTTTCATTTTTGAAAAGGGAGCCATTAGCTCATCCAACAAACCCCTCCACCCACCCACCCTTCGGAAAGAAAAACTACCAGAGGCGCAACTTCCCCAGCTAGTGCTTGGCGGCGGGTAAGGGGGACTCTGTGCAGCTTTAACCCGGTGCAGCGATATCTGCCTAGGCCAAAGTTAAAGCACAGTCTTCTCTGCCCTTCACTTTTAGGCAGCCTGGAAATAATTCCGTGGGTAATTTAACACCCAGCAACCAAGCTCAGATGCCCTCGTCTCACCGCCCCCCCCGCCCCCCAAGCAGGGCCGGGCCACCCCGCCCTGAGTTGGGGGGGGGGGGGGGGGGCCGCCCCCCCCCCCCCCCCCGAGATCCCTTCCAACCCTAATCTCCTGTGATACAGTGTCACGCCCACAGAACAGTCGGAGCCAAACTTGGGGGCGCTGGGGAAGGGAATAAGGAAGGTGGGATCAGAAAAGGAAAGATGGGGGCCACCTTGGCTCTCCCTCCTCCCCCCCCCCCCACCCTCTTCCCCTCCTGCACTTACCTTCAGAGCAAATTTCTCGCCAGTCTTCTTGTTAAAGATTTCCAAAACTTTCCCATTGATGCCCAGCCCCAGCACTTGCGTGGTGACCTTGTAATCATCCGTGATGGCGTTTTTCTTAATCTGGAGGCCCGATTTCACGTTGAACTGGGAGAACTGTTGCTGGATGGGCGGGTGCTGCTGGGGTGGCGGTGGGGGGGGAGGCGGGGGGGTGGGGAACAGCACCTGGGAATTCGGGGTCGGAGAGTTAGACAGCATTGCCGCAAGGCCGGGGCAGCCACAGCGGCTCCTTCCCTCGGCTCCTCTCCCCTCCTCCCCCCACAGTGGGAAGTTTGATCTCGAGAGCCAGAGGGGAACTGAGTCCCCCACCGCTTGGAAAGGGGGGAGGGAGAGAGGAAACAGGCTCCCCGGCTCCTGGGGACGGCTCGGAGCCCGCCGGGTGCTGCCTGCTCACCCCACGGCTCTCGGAAGGGGAGACGCTGCCGCCCCCCCGCCGCTCGGCCCCCGCCCGGCTCGTTCCCTCTCTGGAACGCGAAGACAGGAAAAGGAATCGCTACAATGTATCGAGCTCCCTCCCCGAGTCAGTTTCACGGCACTGATGTCACAGCCTCGCACTGATTGGCTGCCTCCCCCTGAAGGGGCGGGGCCAGGGGCGGGGAATTGAAAGAAAAAGAAAAAGAAAGAAAAGGGAGGAGAAAGATGGAAATGGGAAAGAGGCAGGGAGAAAAAGGGGGGAAGAAAAGTTAAACTTTGGGAAGAGGTCTAAGATGTGGGGGACAGTTAAAAGTCTGATTTAGAGGCTGAGGGTGAATGTTCCCCCCATCCTCCCACCCACAGGTGAAAACGACTGGGGAGAAGACCCCCTCAGTGTCCTCCCCCAGCTCCACACAGACTTGCCAGCTTTCCGGCCGTTCCAATATCACCAGGTGCCAGGGTTCCTGGAAGTCCCCATCCTAAGAAATAAAGGAGTTGCAAAGAATTCTGTGCTTCCTGGAGACTGACCTTAACCCGATTCCACATCTGCATCGTCATTGGCTTTAGGCAGCCCATTTCCCCTGCATGGGGATGAATAGGAAGTCATCACTCAGTTGCTGGGATTGGAGCAACAATAAAAAAGTTTGGGAAATCTTTAGCAAGAAGACTGGAGAGAAATTTGCTCAGGAGAGGCAGAGAAGGAAGGGCAGCCAATGTAATGAACAGAGCAACTTTTTGTTCTGTGTCGAGGTGCAGCACAACGGGGTTCCGCTCTATCACTGGGGTTCCCTGGGGCTGTGGTAACACAAATAAAAAGAAAACAATACCCAGAAACAAACTTAAAACCATTCCCATACCAACACTGCCTTGTCCAAATATAGACAGGTTCACCATAAAAGAACAACAACAGAGAGAGGCTGAAACACTCCTGTGCAGAGAGCTAATATGACTGCTATGCATCACTTCTGATCTCTAACCAGGTCTTAAATGAAACATAAGAGGTGCATAGATTTTGTTCTAGGCCTCACAACAGGGATGAATTTCACCCCAAAATGCATGAGTGCCATCAGGCTTTCATTCAAGTGGCCCTCGGCGAAGGACCAAAATCTGGGGAGTGGGTGAATAAGGATGAATTTGCATACTTTGATTAAAAATAAGTGGCATTTGGCACAGAAAATGCAGTCCAATCCAATCAACTCCAGTGCAAGGAGTAGATGTTTCCCTCATGGTTCCACAATGAAAGCACAAAGCAAATATCAAAGGCTCTCATGCCATTCCACCTAGGCCTTTTGCATTTCCAAAAGGCCATTTTTTAGACTAGGCTGGAGAAAAGATTACCACATCTTTGCACACATGCTGTTACAGAAGAAGCTGGAGAGGCCATTGCTAGCTGTGAGCTTGGCTCAGCTGTCATGAACAATGCTGTTAAGTTTGTGGCTGAGTGCTTGCCAACGGTCATGGAAAGACCAGCCACAAGCACTGAAGATGGTCTGTTATTCCACATGGGAAGCTGGCAGGGTGGAACAGCTGGGGGAATGAGGGTTCTGTATGAAGAGGATCTTTTCTAGAGACTAGACCACAGCAAGCACACCAAATTGCTAATGAGAGTCAGCTCAGGACTTTTATGTAAAGGACCACAGCCCCCACCAAAACTAGGGGGATCCATTATGTGATTTATTCCATGGTGGTGGTAGGATGGTATATTCAGGCCTATCCCAATGGGATGACTTGGGGAGAGAGTTTTGCATAAAGGAGTATTGCTCCTTTAGCGCTCCGTCTTTGGGACCCAGGCCAAATTTAAACAAACAGTCCTTAGGGGCAAGGCTTTGAAACTCATTCAGGTCAGAAGGATGGTGCGGGGCAGAGCCCTAATCAGGATTGAAGAAACAAGAATTCAACTCCCAGTTTATCCATGGACTTTTCTGTGTGACCATAGATAAATCACTTAATCTGCCCTGTGCCTTAATTCCCCTGTTGTCAAATAGTGAAAGTATTTCTCTACCTCACGGGGTTGTTCTGAGGCACTCAATTCTCCAGCAGCAAGGACTTTATTATTTGTATCGCCTGGGGCATCATCAGCCATTTTGCTGTCCTGAATTTTTGTTGTTGATGTTGGTGGTGGTTTTTTACTACCCAGGAAACCCATCCAATGTGGGGAATGAGAAATAGGGAAATCAGGGGATATTTTGGTATTTACCTGATAAAAATAAAACAGTGGAAGCTCAATGCACGGCCGGTTTTCAAGTCCTCTCCAGAGGAAGCCTGATAGCAAGCTTCACACCATTCTGAGGTTCCTCCTCCTATCCTGAAGGCAGTTACAGTGCTACTGATTAAAACAGCAGGTAAATAATTGCGTTTGCCAAAACTCCATGTTTTTTGATGAGAGTTTATCTATAATCAATTCCCATGAAGACAAGAGACATGAAAAATAGAGCAGGCAGACTAAGTATCAGGGAAAAGGCAAGAGGTAAATAAAATTGGTCTTCAAAGGACATCCCGGCGACAGCAAATTAACCTGCCTTTCCATGTTCAGTCCAGCATTCAATAAAGAAACTAACACACCTCAGAACCGGGCTAAAAAGAAAAGGAATCCTTGCTGAGACAATTTATCAGTCAGCAGCCTGGCACCTGGCAAGAGTCAATGAAAAGCTCTTTAGTCTGGATGAAGGAGAAGGAAAGCAGAGATCTTTCCTTCATGGATGTGAAATGGACTGCACAATATTAGCATTTGATATGTGGTGGCTATAGAAGTCATTCTCAAGACTCATCTAAGCACGACCTTATCTGAGTCACCCATAATACTTAATTGCATTTATCTATTAATTCATTTATAGGATTTTCTGTGGCACTCATCATTGAGGTGCCTGATGACCTCACCAACATTCGTGACCTTACCTAAGCATGACATAGGAAAACATTAATGCACAGAAGAGGGAAAAGAGGTAGAGAGAGATGTATTGACTCTCTCAATGCCTTATGCAGTGAGAGACAGAGTGAAGAATAGGCACAGATCTCCTGTGTCTCAGTCTGGTGCCTTAACCACGGGACTACCCATGGTACTTATTTCCCCCTCATTATCCTAATCTCTGAGCACATCCATCTAATATCTTCATCCCCACAAGACCCCTGTGAGACAGGACAATGCTATTCTCCCCATTGTACAGATGGATAACTGAGGCACACAGCACAGAGAGACTAAGACTATGTTTGCGCTCCAGCAGAGGGTGCAATTTACAGCTCATGTAGATGTACCTAGGCTACCTTTAATCTAGCTAGCCTGCTAAAAATAGCAGTGTGAACACAGCACTGTGGACCACATAAGTCCACCTGATCCACCTGGATACGTGCTCACTTGTGCAGCCTGTAGTGTTGCATCCTCAGTACTATGTTTTGCGAACTACCTGCAAATCATACACCAGCTGTAATGTGGATGTAGCTGAAAGCACCTGCCCAAGGTCCCACAGAGAGGATGTGCCATACAGGGAACTGAATAAAGATCTTCACTGCCCCAGGATAGTACCCCACCCTCTGAGCCACCCCTCCCTACCTAAGCTCCTGAGCGCTGGGAGCTTTGAAAATCTGCCTTGCCTTCGACCATTTATGCTGTGCAGGCCTGATATCCAAGGCTGCTGTCCCCATCTTCCCTAGCTCCGCTCAGCTCCTGCTCTCGGCCCTCTTTCCCCAGTGAAACCACAGTGCTCAACAGCACTTGTGGGTTCCAGACTGGTGTGTCTTATGTTCCTGCGCTGCAGAAAAAGTTTTCAAGAGGAGGAGAAAAAACCATTTTTCCTTATTTATTTTTAAATTTCCCTTTGCAGAAAATAGTAGCGTGTGAACTCAGCCCCAGCCTAGGGTAGGGCCCAGATCATTGTGAAGAACTTTTAATATGGGTTCAGAAACACAAATGTTGTAGAGCCAAACCCAGCCATACACAAAATATGGAGTTAGCCACCATCCCCACAAATCATGATATTGGCTTAAAAATCACACTTTTCAAAGTAATGTTTTTTAAATTGGCAGGAGCAGAGGTGGAGGTAATTTCTCTTCTGGTGTTTGAGCCTGTAGGGGTTTCATTTTTCCTGTTTTTCTTTGCTACCCCAGGGGCTAGTCCCTGAGATTTTTATTTTTACACAAAGGCTGGGATTCTCCCCTCTTCATCAGATTCCAGCAGCTGGGGCTTTGGGGGGGGGGAGGGAAGCCACCAAATAAGGAAAAAATTGCTATAAAATCATGAAAGTTGGTAATAGTTTGGATGTGAACCAGAGAAAACACCCTGGGATTTTGGTCCGGAGACCTCTGGTTGCAGTATCCAACCTGGCTTTATTTTGCCTAGACAGGGAATGGCACCCTGGTGGAGAGCTAACCCAAGGTCTATAGGGACCACTTAACTCCCACCAGAGCCCTGTTTTAAGGTCTTAGACTCTGCACGGCCGTGAACATCACCCTGAATTATGACAGACCATACAAAACTAAGCCACCACTGCACTGGTTAATATTACTTTTCTCTTTCCACAAAATGAATTGTAGATTCCATTTAGTTCAATGCACCATCGGCCCTTATTAATTTCTCCCACCCCCTCATGCTAGGTGACACCGAAGGCCCTGCAATTACACGCGGCCCCAGAAAAGATGAAGGGTTACAGAGAAGAACAGTGCCAGGCAGGAATAGCATTGAGACGTCAAGAGCAGAGCTGTGACAAAGGACACCATTGGAAAGGTTCAAAACCAGCTGGACATGCCCTGAAATTCAAATCAAGCAATAATCACAAGGCAGTCTTGCATCCTTTTCTTGCGCGCATTGGACGCTGCCACGTTCCTTAGCCAGCAGAGCATCTCAGCCTGTGCTTCACTTTAAGCACATGTTTACATCCCTTCAAAGTCAGGTAAAGTTTTCAAAAGCAGCCAAGCCCCATTTTCCAAAGGGACTTAGACGCTGAAAAACTAAAACATCACTGAAAGTTAATAGCTCATAGGGTCACAAACAGACACGGGCAGTCATGCGTCGTGATTGGGGCAGAAGTCAGCACAGGACTCAAGAAGCCAGTAACCGTAGCCAAGAGGACGGGCCCAGAGTGAGGAATCCAAGCCAGAATCAGGAAGCCAGTAGGGAAGCAGGGCTGGAGCCAGGCTGAGAGCAGAGCAAGCACAGAGCTGGAGCCAGGCTAGGTGCAGGGCCCATGAGAGAGATCACAGCTGCAGGGATGTGCACTGACCTGCCAAAGATCAGCTCAGTCTTGCCATTGGGTTTAAGAGCAGGCTTGCCGACTTCCTCAGCCAATCAGGCAACGTGGTCAATCAGGCAGACTCAGCTGTGTTCATTGGCTGGGCAGGTGAAGCTGCAGGTCCTCATTCCTGACAGGCCCCGGTCCTCAGAGATATTTAGGCTCCTAATTTCCATTGATCTCAGTGCAGGATCTGGGCCTAAGTCACTTACGAAAATGGAACTGAGGAGCCAAAGTCACTTAGGCACTTTTGAAAGTTTGCCCATTGAAACTACTCCCGTGTTTGGATGCACAGGGTTCTTTAATGCTTTGCTTGATCATGGCTGAAGTCAAGGCTTCATGAAAACAATGTAAGTTGCTTAATTGCTTTCTACATGAAGCTTGAACCTCCGTCGTCCCTAAACAAGGGTGCGTCAGTAAATGAGATCTGCTTCTGACTCCAGCAGATGGAACCCCTGTCAGTCACTCATTTCACAGGGTCACTGGCTATTATTCACTGAAACATTAAATAACCTAATAGGCATCCTCAGTCACAGAGCATGCATTTGTTCAAATACCACACCGGTCAATAGTTCACAAAAGTTGTAGGTCTTCTGGCCTGTAGGAGGTGTCTCACGAGGGTCTACTTCCATGTGAACATGTCTCCATATCACAAAAACCACTGTCTCTCTTTGCACCCACGTTGGTAGTCTCGAGGACAGAATGAGCCATGGAGACCAAACGCAACCCTTACATCCCCAACTTTTCTAGCCGGACACAAAGAGCACATATGTCCGATCAGAGTGGTTTCTATTCTATTTTAAATGGAGGGGAAACAACAGCATGAGAGAGCGCACAGTGTGCTCCTCGCCTCTGCAACAACCTGCAGCTGACCGGAGCCCAAAATGGCACCTGACCCCCCACAGAAAACAGACTTCTAGAACAATAAAGGATACAGACAACCGAACTGTAGCAGATGACCAGAGATGCTTAGGCAATACCTGGTCAGTAAACAGAGGCCTTGGTTTTCCATTTCTGTCAACTCAGCATCCTCCATCAACAATACATTCCTTTCAGCTTTTAAAACCACACCAATAAAATAAAGCCACTGATTTGCAAAGATACATCATGCTTTTAAAAAGCCAACCTTTTCCTAGAAAAGCTGATCTATGCTTGACTGCCTCAAACAACAGGCCTACGCTGACCAAAATTCATCACGTCTGTAATGACAGACAGAGCAGCTGTCACTCAGTTGCAGTGGCTTCCATCGGATGCTGGAGTGATTAAATCTACACCGGGCAGCATTATAAATAAAATCTTTGTCAGGGAATCAATTTCTTCTGCTTTGAAAGGCTGAGCTTTGCCATGAAACCTACAGAACAGCAGCAGAACATTACCATTTAAGTGAATTTTCACCTACTGGGAAACCTGATTAATTCCAAGCATGTAGCCATCTCACAGGAGCTTTGCTTCAGTCATGTTTTTTCCCCCTGCTTCCTGCTACCTGACTAACCATTTTTTTCTTTTTCTTTTTTTTTGGGGGGGTGGGGGGTGGAGTCAGTTTAATGTCAACTGACTTTATAACAATGCAATTTAAAGATCAAAGACACTTTAAAAACGGTTCACAGAGTTTTCTTGCTGTCTACCTCCATTGAGTCAGACTATTTTCACTAGATGCTGTGGGAGTTATTCATGGAACCAAAGTTTATCTCAGTAAAAGTGATTGATGGCAAAGGAAACCCATTGACTCATTTCCCTCCCTCTGTCCCCAGCGACTCTTACCTCTCAGTGCTTTAACCACATACCATTCTCTGTCACTGATCCATTGAATCCATCACCTTGCCTTGATCAATGGCTGTGCTGATGCTTCAGAGGAAGGTGAAATGCATCTGGGACTCAGATGCCTGCGGCTGACTTTAATAAGCCTGCAGGAGTTCCCTGAGGACGACGCTGGCAAGCCAGGAAATATTGGCTGCATGAACCAGAGTTTATATTAACCCCCCACCTGCCAGCCCCCGTGACCGACCATCCAGCGCATGACACAATCATATAGTCTTTTCTAAAATTTACCCACAGGCTGCTCCTCTTCCTCCTCATGGAGATTTCTACAAAACCCTTTCAGCACCACAAAGTGGCATATCCGACTGCGGTATTTCCAGAGGGAAGATGCAGTCCTTCCTTATTCCTCTTCCTTATCCCTAAGTGCCAAGCAATCTCAGCGTGGATGGAAATTTAGACACTGAAACACTTGGTCTCTTTCCTTTCTGAATGCACTGTTGGGCAAAAAAACCATAATGGGTCATTAGCATCTTTTAAGGAAGGATTAGTTTTGTTTCTAAGTCTAGGCACCAGAGATCACAAGCCGAGGAAGATTTCTGCCAGAGAAACACAAAAATCACTCGGTCACAAGGTATAAAAACGTAAAGACAGTGATATCATGGTGGTTAAACTGGAATGCACCCACGAGATCACAGAGTCTGTTCCCGGCATGGTCAGGAGTTTGTCTTAGTTGGAGACAGCCTTCTGCTAAAGGTCATGTCCTGCTCTGCTCCACTTTGCATTACATCGTTCCTGCGGATTTTAAAGCACTTTACAAACTGCCCACAGGGCACCTTTTCACTCTCTGCTGATATGCAGCCACCTCTGGGTGGAGCACAGCTGCTGTTTAACAACACACAGCAACACTACATAGTGGGTTAGGTTAGGAAATGAAGAATGCCATAAGCAAGGGTGATACAGTCAGATTAACTGGAATCTGGTCAGGAAATTGAAGTTAATACCTCTTGTGTTTAATGATCCCGAGTGGTTGTGGCCCCAGATTCACACGGCATCGCATGCCACCAGTTTGTTATGGCTTCAGTGGTTAACTAGCTGTCCACCAGATGGCACCAGAAAGCAAACAATGGTGCCCGTGGGGAGAGAGCGTCAGGCAGGACTCAATCCTGTATGGCTTCATCACCCACGTTGTGCTTTGTGTCTGAAGAAAAAAACATCGTGTCGAGAAAACATCTCTCCACCAGCGACACGGAATCCTAGAAATGTAGAGCTGAGCTCCTCTTACGCCAGCTCCCTCTGCTCTGGCAGGAGGACTGTGGGGCTACGTAAACCTCCTCGTCCATCCCTGGCAGGTGTTTGTCTAATCTGGCCTTTAAAACTCCAGTAACGAGGACTCCACGTTCTCCCTTGGAGCCTTGTTCCAGAGCTTTGTAAAAAAGATTTTCCTAATATCTAACTTAAATCTCTCTCGTTGCAAATTAAGCCCATTACGTCTTCTCCTATCTTCATTGACCATGGAGGATGATTGAGCTCTGCCCTTAATGCATTGGAAGACTGTTATCAGGTCCCTCCTCAGCTTTCTCTTCTCAAGTTTAAACGTGCCCAGTATTTTTTACCTTTCCACCTAGCTCAGAGTTTCTAAACCTTTCATCATTTTCATTGCTCTCCTCTGGACTCCCTCCAATTTGTCCACCTTTCTAAACGTGTGGCACCCAGAATAGGACACAGTACTCCCGCTGGGCCCTCACCCATATCATGTGGAGTGAGACAGTTACCAGCTGGGTCCACATACTAAACTCCTGTGTACAGAGGGCTCTCTCTTCCCCATTACACTGACTTTAACCCAAAGGAACACGTACGACATGTCCCTTGACGCTGGCTATGTTGCTGGTTATCCCATTAACACTGGGATTCAGGGATTGTAGCTCCCCAGGAGAAATAACCAATCCACAGTGATCTTGGAAAGGGATTGCTCCATTTTATTAAGGGCCCTGAACAACCCGTGGTCAACCGGAGCCCGGGATGAGTCATGCCACTACCCTGGCCACCAGAGCACATGCTGGTTATGCCATAAGGAACCACTGACACATGCAACATCACACGAGGAACCCTGCCTGAGAAACCTCCTTGGCCCAGCACAGTCCTCCCCCTAGCCCCTGTGTAATTCAAGGCAGAATGAGCATTTCAAGATTTTCCGGAGGAAACCGATTCTCTGGGGCAGAACATCTTGTTTTCCGTTCTGGTTTCACAATGAACCAGAAGCCATTTCCTTAGTGAGTCAGTTTGACATCGCATTGACCTTAAGCAAGAACCATCCCAGGTGTCTCCATGGATAGAGGGGGTGGGGAACGAAAGAAAGCTGGTCACTCGCTAGAGTAATGCAGAAGTCTAGAAAAACACTAGAGAAAGACAGCACTCACCCACTTTCCAGCTAAGCATTTCAGAGAGTTCTCTTCCTCAGTGCCTCCAATCAGAAGCAGAAAACAAGCATCAGGTGACCTACCTAGATCTCATCCATCCAGTACAATATTCCCGTTGAATATATAGAGACTATGGCCTTCTTTGTCTCCTCCCAGTAATGCCATTGAGATAGCTCCACAAAGTACCTGGTCATGAGCTTTTCCACCTGTGCCTTTCAGTATGTGTCCATGCAGCATGTGACAGACAACCCCCTCTCCTTTCCAGCTCAAGCCCTGACCTTCCATGAAATAGCCTGGGCAGACCTCAGGAAACCTTGCTGGAATGCTATCATGCTGTGCAATTAGACAGGCCGTGCTCCCAGAACAGTCTGCAGAGCACCACACATTTACACGCCACATGTGTCTGAGACAAACTGTATGTAACAGGCCCAGGAACCAGCAGCCATACAAATAGGAAATCATCTCACCCTACCATTTTCATGTGGAAACTAAAAACTACACATCAGCTACTTTGGTTCGTCTGCTGGTTCGCTGGGAGCTCTTTTTTCTCCCCTTATTATCGGAGGTGACTGATTGCAGTTCTCAGTGAAGACTGACGAGCTAATGGAACGCACCAGTGTTGTTTGAGGGATCAGGTGGGAATTATTTGCAGGGATGTGAAGTGGGGAGTAAGGATGCATGCAGTGAGATGTGCATGTATATGTCTCTATGGAGTACAAGTCTGTACGTGTGTCTATCTAGCTGATGCAGCGCTCACCACAATAAGAAGTTTGCAGTAGGCTGGACATTGGCCAACGTAGACCATTCCAGGCTAGATTTTATTTAAAGTGCTACAATTCCAGGCGCCAAACAGGAAAAAGGTAACATTTATTGGCTGGCCTGTGTGGATCTGATATATCTTCCTATCCTCTCAGCAACTATAACCCTGAAGAAGGTGTTGGGAGCTCACAATATTCTAAACAACTGAGTTACACTGTCATATGTATGGCAGTTGAGATGCTGCCAAGTGTAGGAGAAAGTAAAAGGTTAGTGGGGAGGGAGAGAGGAAGGGAGAGTGAGAGACATAGAAGGAAAAATCCTGCTTCTGTTTACACCACTGCTTCCCCACTGAAGTTCTGGCACCATAGATCTAAGGAGAAATACTGCTCAGAGAGAAGGCTAGCTTGCTGGTAACCTGAATAACATATCCAGCCTTTCGGCTACTGGTGAAAACGCACCAACCTAAAAGGTCCATTTAAAAGCACTTCATCGATTCATTAAGGAACCACTGTAAAAGGAAGGAGCCTTAAATAGCAAAGTCAGTTTCCTTCAGTTGCACCCACCCCCCACTAAGAACCTGCAGGAAAAACTAGAGAGCGTGTTTAGCATGCCTCGTTCTTAAAGGGCAACCACCCGGCCTGCACCACAGAGACTGAAATGCAGTTCATTGGCCCACGCATTTGAAAAAAGCAGGTTACCTGGTACTAGGTGAGTGCTCCTCTGCTGGTCTGCTGACGATGCAAAGAGGGAAAAGTCCAGTGTGGGGAGAGAGCATGAGGATTAAGCCTCAAATTTCCCTGTCTTATTCCCGGCATTATTCCCCCTGAGTAGGAAGCAAATGGCCTCCACAATCACCATGGGGCTCCACAGGCTACTGTGGTAACAGGTATATGGCTACAATAAAGGATCCCAATAGAATTATAAGAAGGCTCACAGGCTTCCCAAGCTGTCTGCCCCTCTCTTCATTTCAGTGGGAAAATTCCTACACCAAAACCAGAACAAATCTTTTCTCTGCTTTTTCCTCCCCAAAGAGCCCCCAACATTGTGTCATGTGGCATGTGATAGGTTTGCTGACAGGGCTCCATGCAGAGGGAACTTGGGGGCACGCAGGGTCACATTCCCCCTCAGAGTCTGCCAGGGTTTATGTGCCCTGCCCTGAACCCCACTGTATGTCACCAGAACCTTTACATTGCACCACTCCCTATCCCCCACTATCAACAGGGGAACCCGCGCCAAAGCTCTGACCCTCAGTGGGTTCACAGGCCCTTTGCTTTCGGCTGGAGGGGTGAGCAAACCAAACGCCCCTCCAGTTCAAATGAAGTAGAAATCTCAGAGTTTCCCCTGTTATTAGGAGAAAATTTCCCCGCGTTCAGCTCAAAGGCTGGTGAACCTCAGTGAGCCTCTTGGCAAATAGAAAAAAAAACACCCCAAACCATATGATCTTTACATGGTAATCAGGGTCTTCAATTTCCTCCTGCCCCCACCAAGAATCCCAATAGACTGCCATTCTCGCGCTTGAGCCACCAGAGGGTGATAACACTTCACTGCTGAACGAATCATCACATCATTAGGAAACTGCCTTAAACGTCTTCCCGGGGAGCTAGTACATCTGGGCAACGTGAAGCAATCTCAACCGTTTCACCAGCATGTCACCGGCAACACACAGGAGATCCTTCTTACGCAGATGCTAAACTAGCTTATTCCTTTGTCTGAATCTGTCAGCACATGGAGCCCTAGGGACATTTGACTTCTGTTGATCCACAGCATTAAGCAGCAGGTTTGGAGAGGAAAGCCAGTTCTGTGGTTATGGTACTAAACTCTGGTGGGATTCTAGGTTCATTTCCTAGCTCTTGGCAAGTCACTTGGGTCCAGAGCCTCAGTGACATTTAGGCACTTCATTCCCATTGATTTTACAGAGAGTTTGGTGTTTCAGTACCATTGAGGATCTGGGCCTTAATCTCCCAGGCTATGTCTACACTTGTAAATTTAGGTCGACTTAGCATGTATACACCTACATTTTAAGTTGACTTAGGGAGGACCTTACAAAGTTGACCTAGAGTGTCCACACTGGACGCCTAGGTCGATTTCTAGGGACTAGGGGGACCTTGGACAGGTCCACAGTGGCAGGGGGGGCATCCCTTGTCCAGTACCAGGGGTGGCTCAGCCTTTGCCCCATTGTACCTGGGTACAATGGGGCAAAGGGGGACAGGGATCCTGG
Source organism: Pelusios castaneus (assembly GCA_007922175.1). Lineage (NCBI taxonomy): Eukaryota > Metazoa > Chordata > Testudines > Pelomedusidae > Pelusios > Pelusios castaneus. Next base: position 418,356 of record ML685892.1, read on the forward strand.
CAGGGCATAGGGACAGGGTGGGCAGGGCTCTGCCCTGCCCTTTGGGGGGGCATGCCAGGCTCTCCCTGTGCCACCCCCTGGCAGGGAGGGCAGTGGGGGAGTCCTGGAGAGCCCTAAGTCGACTTTAAGTTGACTTAGGGCTACTCCAGGTCTACACTGGCTTAAGTCGACTTTAGAAAGTCAACTTAAGCCTAAAGTCGAATTAAAAGGAGGTTTAATAAAGTCAACTTAATTTTTCATTAAGTCGACTTTATGTTCCTTAAGTCGACTTAAGCAGCTTGCTTAAGTCAACTTAAGGAAAGTGTAGTGTAGACGCAGAGTAAATTAAGTCAACTTAAGCAAGCTTAAGTCGATTTAATTTACAAGTGTAGATGCTCCCTCAGTGCCTGTTCCCCACAGGTAGAAGGGGGAAAATACTGCTCCCAGACTTGTCTTGTTATGTGTTTGCAGCGTTTGGCACATGGGGGTCCTGGAGGCATTCAAAGGAATACAACCATTGTGTCCTTAATGGCTCATCAGGTAACTCCCTGGGACCATTGTCCTGGCACATTCCTAAACATTAAGGACACAATGGTTTTAACATAAGTTAAAGTATGGATATAACATCAAATTCTAACTTCTAATCGAAATAGAATTCCTAGACATAAACTATATAATCATTCCCAGCAAATGACTACCTTTCTATTGATACCAAACATGACATAGTTCCTATGGATTATAGCATTTATGAGATATTCATTGAAAATAATATCATAAATGCTTCCCTAAATCCAGACAGTGTCACACCCTGCCCACATGCCCTGCCCTTTGGGGGGCATGCCAGGCTCCCCCTGTGCCCCCCCCCCAGCAGGGAGGGCATTGGTGTAATCCTGGGGTAGCCCTAAGTCGACTTAGGGCTACCCCAGGGCTACACTGGCTTAATTCGACTTTAAAAAGTCGAATTAAGCCTTAGGTCGAATAGAAAGGTGGTTTAATAAAGTCGACTTAATTTTCATTAAGTCGACTTAAGCAAGCTGCTTAAGTCGACTTAAGCAAAGTGTAGTGTAGACAGAGGGCCAATTAAGTTGACTTAAGCCAAGCTTAAGTCGACTTAATTTACCAGTGTAGACACAGCCTAAAAGCCTAAGACGGACGTGAGAACAACGCGGCACCGAACCCTTTTGGCAATGTGCTGATGCCCCTTTCACCAAGAGGAAATGAGCATGCCACGGGCAGCTTACGGCAGAGTGGAATCGAGCCCACCACAGCTAACTGTGCGTCTGGGAAAGGATGTAACCGAGAGCTGGGAAGTGTTATACAGCAGGGCACCTACTGTTCAGGCCGCACCGGTAGGAGGATGCCTTCGGACACCCAGCCATCTGCAAATGCGCAGAGAAAGCAGAGTTAAGAGCTCTTCACACGCAGATCCCCCCTCTGCAAATCCTTCCTTGTCAGCAAGCCAAGAAAGAAAGTCAGAGGGGGAAAATGGCACCGATGATTTTCCCTTCTTGTTGGTTTCCATATTTTCAATGCAACAGACGAAACAGCTCTTGTCACTGTTGAACAAGCCATCAATGAAGCAGCCTGTTGACTAAACAGAGTGGTGACAGCAGTCTGTTCTGTTTGGGAGCAGATCTCTGGTATTAACAGGGATCTCTTCATGTTTTACAGCTCAGCATCGTGTCAGCATTTCCATTACAAACCCTCTTTTTGGGGATTTACAGAGCTCAGTCATAAATAAAAATTCACACAGGACAGGAGGTTTTACAGCTAGAGTACAGTGTTTTACTAAATCCTAAAAGAAAATTAAGTGACAAGGATTTTTGTAGTGGAATTTTCTACTAGAGATGAGCCCAGAACCTAACCGACTGGTCTAGTTTTAGGGTGGGCAGTGGGGAGGTTATGCTGAAACACAAACAGTCTGTCACTAAATGGAGGGGTTGTCTGGAAGGATTGTACTCAGGCGTTCTTGTGAAGAGACCTTCCTTCCTTTCTCCATGAAGGCTGTCTCACCACCATCTGTTTTCCCCTTGTGTGTGTTTACTGCCTCCTAGATGCCTGTTCTAATTAACATTCCTGCTACTCTAATATTTTTTGTTTTGTTTTGCCACAAAGCTAGGGCCCATGTGCTGGCAATTTCTGGCCCGGAAGTGATGCCACAAGGTTGGAGACAGGGATGCTCGTTGGGGAATTTAATCTGAATCCCCTCACACTGCACAGAACTGAAAGAGCCCAACCAGAAATGAAACTTCTGAGGTTAGGAGATGGAGTGACAATCCCTTAGCCCAGCTTCAACCCACATCTGTGCCACCGGTCAGATAATGGGCCACGTCATTATCTAGCTGGGTTTTTATACCGTGCTGCTCAGCAAGGTACCTAGCCAAAAAAGAGAGGATGGAGGGAAAGAAACTGATGGGCATGCTGGAGAGGAGTGCAGATGAACTTGAAGCAAGCAGAGAGAAGATCATCTCTGGCCCACAACCTGAAGCCAAGAGCTTCTGTGTGGGTGCTCAAAGCCTAGAAACCTGAAGACAGTAGGGGACCCTGGGTCTTAGCAACGAGAATCTATACAGTGGGTTGGAGTCTGCAACATAAAGCAAAGAGAGGATCTATTGGTGCCGGAGGAGGATGGAATGGGCCTGAGGCCTAAACCCCAAAGCAAAAGGCGGCCTGAGGCATAGCTAGAGAACGACTGGAAATACCCTGGAAGACAGAGTTGAGAAGGCTTTACGGTATCCTGCAAAGGGTTTTTTTTTAAACTATCAGGCTTGTGCTCTTTTTTTGACTTGTTCTGATGGATAAAGAAGGCCTGAACATTTGGGGAAGGGGTTTTGCTTGTGTCTTACCTTAGAAACATCAGGTGTGAGTCTGCTCTCATCTGGCTTGGCTCGGGGACCAAGTTTTGGGAGGCCAAGCCCCATTTGTCCTTGTTTGCATCTGTGGCTCAGCTGCACTCCATGCTCAGCAATAGGTCATTTTCCAGGCCTAAGCAAGCTGGAACCTGTCCATTGGGTCCCAGCCAAAGATCTCCCTCGCTGATGCCAGTGTATTTCTGTACTTGCCAAGTGCCTGTTTTAATGGTGCTAAGAGATCCAGGAATTAGAGGAGGAATCTGCACCCAGGAGCACGGCTGTGGGGAGAAATGAAGGCCTTTGCTTTGGCGAGCAGCTGAGACTTTTTCCATAAATATCAAATGCATATAGTTTTTGCTGTCAAACATCTCACCTGCGCCTCCTGGCAGCAGCCTAAATACATTCCTGGTGTGATTCCACCCTAGCAGAGTTTGAGCAGGAGTGAATTTGGCCCAGGAACTGCGACTCTTGTGGTCCTGGGAGACAAGATGTCAGAGGGGATTGGTAGCAGCAGGACATAGATCCATTCACCTGGAGGCTGGTTGATTTGATCTGCCTCAGCTCAGATACAACCAAAAGCTGCTAGCACCTTCTCTTTGGCAGTCCCTATGTGAAATGGGTTTGTGGGCCACAGTTCTCTTCCCAGCAAGCAGCTGTCCAAAAGAGAAAAACTCGCAGATGAGCAAGTCATCTGCTTTGAAAGGCAGTCCACACACTGCATTGAGTCCAAACCCACCCTCACTCCTGGCAGTCTAGCTTTATTAATAAAGCACATGTTGGAAAAGTTCAGCCCAAGTCTCCTCCTCAGGCTTGGCTGATTCTGTGGTTCCAGCCACTCCATGTTCCCCTATCTCCTTGCACAAAGGTGGAGGAGCATGTATGCCGTCATCTGCATATAATCCCAAATCCCTGCCCCTCTGCCAGCAGCAAGGAGACATTTGTGTGAGAAGATTACAGAATTAGCTCCATTAGCAGAAGCGACTCCTGGGGCTGGCCCTAATCCAGGGAGCCATATGCAGTTGCAGCTCAGACAGTGGCATTTATTGTCTTTATTGACATGCCTTCCAGGACACAGTGAGGCTGGGCAAGATTTTTTTCCATTGTTTGTAGGTCAGGCCGGGGTGGGGGGAACAACCATGTGAATGCTGCAATCATCCTCCGATGAACGCAGCCACCCATGAACAGGACACTCGGCCACGGGCCTTTCTTTCTCCACATATCGTCATGTATGGCCCCTCACATGTTTCATTCCATCACTTGCTGTACTCAGAATAGGACCTTTTGGGGGCAGGGACCTGATTTTTTTACTTCTTACTCTGATCTTGTGCTTGGTGCAGGAATAAAGATGGGCCGAGGGGAACCTTTAAACCACTTCTGCACCCCACATATTCTTAGGTGTCAGCCAGCGCACACTCCCGACTGCTTCAGGTTATGCTTTACTTTCCACGGCTCCCTCCTGTACACCCCAGGGAGCACAACAGGAAATTCCTTCTTGACCCCCCGTGCCCTGAAACATGGGATTCACCTTCTTGCGCCTTAATATGCATCAGAGATGGGCCTGAGCTGTGAAGTTCACTTCTAGCTCGTAAATTGGTCATTCTCAGGTCAGCTCATCACAGATGAATGGGCTGGGCCCAAAGTCTGAACGCAAGATGAGGAGTCAAAGTATTGGTTTGCTCCTACCTCCAATGCCTCAGTAGCCCGAAAATGAAAAGCACTTCATTATTGATTTGATCCTGTTCCATTTGTCAGACATCGATTTCCTCCTCCCCAGCCCATTTCTACTGGAGTTTGGCTTGCTTTGTTCACGCCGTCATTTGCAGAACTAGCGTGGCCCTGGGCTCTAGCCTGCGTAAAAAGCTTTTCAGAATGCAAGAGGGTCCCACGTCCAGCAGAGCACCGCGTCCCCAACCACTGGGCTGTGACATCCATTCAGTGTGGATTCAGAGGAAAGAAGAAGCCTGGTGCTCAGTCTCAGCAAGTTAGCGTCACTACGAGTCGTTCACCTAGACTGAGAGGCAACAGGGTTCAAAGAGGCCATGAGTGGAAATGAATTTGCAGGTTGTAACCCAGCTACACGTGAAATCAAAGAACTGCAATGGATGCTCTCCAACAGATCTCTTCGTAAATGGAATTTGGGAAAGGCGGCTTCAGGGACGGACAGCTTTATTTGCATTCACCCATCAGCACTGACTCTTTGCACAGATAGCGCTAGGATATAAACTAACATGCTGCATGGGATGATGTATGAATTGGGTCTGAGAATACATCCTTTCAGATATTTCCTAAGTCAAGCGACAGGCATTGCTAGTGTCTGTATTTGTATTGGAGCCAGTAATAGGTGACAAGAAGTGACACCCAGGATGAAATTCACTGCCTAAGTTCCATTAACCCCTCCAGCTAGGGCTTAAGTGAGACTTGAGTTGGGTGTCAGCCTTACGTTGGTCCTCCACATGGGTCCAGGGATGGTCAGACGCAACCACATCTAGTGGACTCTTGACATCAAAGGATGTGGACAAATTAGAAAGAGTCCAACAAAAATGTTTAGGGGGCTGGGGCACATGACTTATGAGGAGTGACTGAAGGAACTAGTCTTATTTAGTCTGCAGAAGAGAAGACTGAGGGGAGATTTGATAGCAACCTTCGACTACTTGAAGGGGTGCTCCAAAGAGGAGGGAGCTAGGCTGTTCTCGATGGTAACAGAGGACAGAACAAGAATCAATTGTTTCAAGTTACAGCTGGGGAGGTCAAGGTTGGATATTAGGAAAAACTTTCTCACTAGGAGGGTGGTGAAGCATTGGAATGGGTTCCGTAGGGAGGTGGTGGAATCTCTTTGGAGATATTTAAGGCCCGGTTAGACAAAACCCTGGCTGGGGTGATTTAGTGGGAGTGGTCCTGCTTTTTAGCAGGGGGTTGGACTAGATGACCTTGCGAGGTCCCTTCCATCCCTATGATTCTAGATTGTGAGCAGAAACAGCTACCTTGGCTTTTTGTAACATGTCAAACTTGTAGCCACCACCAACACATCCAAAGCCACAGCCCTTACACAGAGCAATGCATTCATGCCCCTAAGTGGGCGACTCCCGCACGGACCTGTACAAACAGGGAAATCGTACATCACAGCTACAGTGGATTTGCAAGAACACTGCCTGGTTCGCGTGCGTAGCACAATCACTTGCAATTATTGCTGATCAAAGTCTCATAGTGGTGGGTGTTGTACAAACACGTGCTACCAAACAGTCCCTGGCCTGAAGAGCTTGCAGTCTAAAGAGATGATGCAAAGGATGGGAGGGCAGATAGACACCCGGATCACAGACTAAATTCCTTGGTCGGGATCATCTTTTTGTTGTGTGTTTATGCGGTGCGGGGGGGCGCTGCTCCACGATGGGTCTCTGAGGCACTAGTTCAATAGAAAGAACATACGAGTGGAGTTCTGTGGTGACATTTAATGAGTGACTCTGAACACCGCAAGGGGATATGATTTGCCTACGATCATACAGTGGGCAGAGCTGGGAACGGCACCCAGGCCTCTTGACGCTGCAGCGATAATGGCAATTAACTCTGTCATCTTGTTGCTGATGGCAGACAACACTGACTTGCTTTCAAAGTCCCACATGGGGGCCACCGATGCATTGGAGCAACCTGGGCTCCTTTCCATGATTCCTGCTTATTGGACCTGAATGGCGAAGAGAAGGCTGCATCTGCAGTGAGGTTGGGCACACCCAGCCTGTCTTATCTGCGTTCCTCAGCAGGTGTCAGTTCCCCCAGAGGTGGGGCTGACAGAATCTTATCTCCTCTGTGCTGCAGTGGAAAAACACTCGGGCCAGGTGGCCCAAATGACACGCTGGAACTGCCCTGAGCTGAGCTGAGCAGCTGTTCCTGGGAAATGCTGGAGGAACTTTGCTCTGAAAGCAACGCATCCACCCCAGTGTGCTTAACCCATAACGTGGGATTACATCGCACCAGGCTATGGCCCGGCATGCAGCTGAGCCAGAAATAACGCTGTTTACATAGCAACCAGGAGAAACAGCAACAGGCGGTGAGGAAACACAGCCTAGGCGTGCACAAATTCAGCACCTTGTATGACGTAGGTAGTGTCGTTATTAAACATTTAAAGACGTTAAAGGATGTGGGCCGCTCACACTATGGAAATGAAAGCCATAAAAGTATCTCAAATAAATAAAGACGGTGTGGTAAAATCTAAAGGCCTCAAGCAGGTTGAGCTGGATTATGGCGGGCGTGACCCATCTGTACCGAGGGCAGACCACCTGAAAATGCCAAGGCCAGGCCAAGCTCAGAAGGAGAGCACATTCTCCCAGCACTGGTGGGTGAGACTGCAGTTAAATTCCCTGCCCAGTCACAAACAATTATTCCAATTCCCCACACTGGTTAGCAAGAAGCTAAAACAAAAAATATACAACCGTCTTTCCTGCATTTCAGTCTCTGGCTCCCAATCAGTCACTCGATCCAGTAAAGAGATCCATTATTTAAAACTTCATTCCCTTTATCAAAATGTTCTTCTGATCCCAAAGGGTCAGCGATATTACCAGACCAATACGAGTTTGGATCTTATCCAAAATACCACGCGGCCAGCCAATCCTAGCAACTAAAGCTAAAGGCATATGGTAAAAGGAAGGAAATAAACTAACAAGGTGAGAGGTGTCATATAATTAAAGCTGCCAGATACATACAAATGATTTGAAAGTCCGCATAGATCAGGGTTTCAGGAGACTTATGACGTTTGCAGGCTTGTTGCAGGGGTACACCCCATCCCGGGTTGGGTCTCAGTCCTTTCTTTCACAGCGTCAGTTGTAGATGAGTTGATTCAGAGAAAGGAAGCGGGAATGAAGACAACATGAGACGGAGCAGCTGCCTTTTACGTCTCTTTCCCATGCGGCTTGTGGAAATTCACTGAAAGAAGATGGAGTCCAGGGTCACCTGGGCAAGTGCTGGTGACACCCCAGGTGTAGCCCCTGGGTTCTTTCCCTGCACTCGTTGTCCCTCTGAGTTCGTTTATGGGCCATGCAGCAAGTTTATTGCTGCTGCTCTCCTGTGCGGGGTGTCGCCCAGAGACACAGCACAAGTTGAAACACAGATCCAGCAAACATATCCCTAACTCCCAATACAAATATGACACACACACACAATACCATCGCGCTTAGCAAATCACAAGCTTCCTAATGGGGCCTGACATGGCCTTCGCGATAAGAATCATTGCCATCTTGTCCTATTGGTATTCCAGAATATTATACATGTCACCCCAACCCAGACAGTGTCGTCACATTAGGTGCTGCACAAGCATGTTATGAATGACAGTACCTGCCCCAAATAGCTTGCAGGTATTACTCCCACTTTACAGATGGGGAAAATAGAGTCAGCAAGGCTAAGTGAGTTGCCCAGGGTCACGCATTGTGCGAGCCAGGATTAGAACGTTAGGGTTCCTAGGGCAGGTCTACTGGCGAGTTCAAATCGTTGCTCTGAGGCTAACTCACACTCGCCTACAATACTCAGGGCTAGTTACAGGGGTGGGAAAGCAGGGCCCCTGCCCTGGACAGCCATCTCCAAGAGACAATGGGCTTTGTTTTTGGATCTGCTGCCTGATTGGCCAGCTCTGTGTGCAGTGGAGCTTGGGTTGTTTTGAGGCTTTTTTTGCTTGACCACTTTGGAGGACACCAAAAACATTTTCTGCCTAGCTAACGAAGAACTCGGGAGTCTCCTGACAACATGTTCTTGAACTTGAAAAATTGCTTGAGGAATAAATAGGCAATGGGTATTCATCCAAGTCAAAAAGGATAAAGTGGGACTATTTCTAAGGTCTTGGAGAAAAGCGAGTGCGGAGTGAAAGAGCCTGCCCTATACTAGCAGGATTAGAGGTGAGTAAAGGGGTCAGCGAAGAGATCAGAGCGGAACCCTATAAAATAATGAGACTACTCACAAATGGCTTTCCTACCGGAAAGCTCAAAGCGCTTTACAATGGAAGGGAGGGATTTCTGTCCCCATTCTGCAGTGTGACTTCCCACGTCCCGGGCAGAGGGAAACGGAACTCAAGTCTCTAGACTCCCGCTCAAGCTCTTTCCATTGGACCACACTGCCTCCCTTTTTTAAGACCAAAAAATTTAGTATTTTCCCCGCCTGGGCAGTAGTCTGCATAACGCATCAAGAGAAGAACCTAAACTTGATTTCAGTCCCCACCTGCAAAAACTCAGTCTTCCTGAATTTGTCAGGGCCTTTTGGGAACTCAGTGACCCATCTTTTAAAAAATGCCAGAATCTTCATCTACCCACTGGGGGAAAGCATGAGTTCAGGACTCAGAAAATATTTGCACAAGGGGCTGATTTACTGACTGTGTATAATTAGATATGGTTTAACTAACAAATGATGCATGATCTTGTGGTTTTAATTGAACAGGAAACATGAATCCCCAAAAGGTATTTATAAGCAAATCCCATCACCCTCGGCTGTGTCAGAGGATGATGCTTGAATCGTACTATTCCTACAGATGCTAAAGCAAGGGGTGGAAATTTTTGCAGTGGAATGTATGATCACATTGCCATGGGGGAAAGAGGGGAATCTGGAGGGAGGAATTTTGATTTTTGGCTTCCCCTTCGCTTTTTCTTGCAATCCGTTACTTCTCTGTGTCTCATGCAGGGCAGAAATAACAAAGCCAAGTAAACTGGAATTCGGCTGCATACTCTGGGACTGCAGCAGCCACATGTAACTGATCCCTCAGTGGCTTCTCCCCATACAACTGTCGCTGCCGGAAATGTCCTGAATCAGCACCAGCTGGCTGGAAAATGAACACTGTACTATCCACTCCTCCCTCCCGAGCCCCAGAAATAGCTGGAGGTTTCCCCATCCCTTTACTCACCAGCAGCAGGGATTTAACAATCATCGGAAACATGCTGGGACTGTCAGCCTGATCTGGCCAAATGGTGCCTGCAGAAAGTAATATAAGAAAAAAGAATTAAAGGTGAGATTTCAAGGAGCCGGAAGTCAGAATCCCACTGAAATATCATGTGACTTGGGCATCTCACTGTTTTGAAAGTCACGCTCAGATTCTATAGCTTAAAATTAAAATCATGAATCAAGAAGACTTTTGCTCTGCAGCAATCTTATCACCAGCCCCAGAGCAGCCTTCCCAGGGAGGCAGAGGAATTCCCATCATGGAAGGAGCAGGTGGGACGAACCTGTCAGGAATGGCCTAGATTTCACTGGTCCTGCCTTAGTGCAGCAGTCTGGACTTGATGACCGCACAGCCCAACATGTCTATGATTCTCTGTCATTTTGTAACCTTTCTCACTGCAGATCTCACCCCATTTCCCCCTACTGACAATACTGACATTATTTTTAGATCACCCAAAAGTAGGCTGGGTGCTTTACAAGGCAAACAGAAAGATACGGCTCCAAAGAACTGGCAAGCCAAGTCCCTGATCCCAATCTGGGCCATGCTGATGATCCCTTTTGCAGACCGTAGCTGGCAAAATGTCCCTATACCTAAAACAACAAAGCCCTAAGTAAGGTCTAAATTGTGATACCCTTATTCACACTGACTAAGACCCTGCTCTTCAAGCCATCATGCTGAAATTAAAGGGTCTACTACGGGAGTAAGATACTACTCAGCGTCAGTAAAAGATCAATCTGGCAAGGCGACACTGGAAAGTTACACAGAATAAGGCAGGGTGTGGATTCAAATCACTAGGAGTTACACCACTATGAATCCCCATGCAGACAGAGTTACAGCCAGGCCTTTCTCTGGTTCAGTTTATAGGCGTTTGGAAGTAGTTGAAGTAAAGGTGCAGAAAGCCTCTTGTTTTGGAACAGGGGCTGGTCTGCATTTCAGATTAATGACAGCTCCCAAGGCTGTGAAAAATGTCATGCTCTGCGCCACGTAGTTAAGCCAAGTTAAACCCCGATCTGGACACCGCGAGGTTGGTGGGAGAATTCTTCCGGTGACCTCACACAGGCTATGTCTACACTTGTAAATTTAGGTCGACTTAGCATGTCTACACCTAAATTTTAAGTTGACTTAGGGGGGAACTTACAAAATCAACCTAGAGCATCCACGCTGGACACGTAGGTCAACTTCTAGGGGCGAGGGGGACCTAGGGCAGGTCCACGGGGGCAGGGGGGGCATCCCTTGCCCAGTGCCAGGGGGCTCAGCCTTTGCCCCTTTGTACCTGGGTACAATGGGGCAAAGGGGGGACAGGGAACCTGGCAGGGCATAGGGGGGCATGCCAGGCTCCCCCCTTGGTCTCCCCCCCAGCAGGGAGGGCAGTGGGGGAGTTCTGGAGTAGCCCTAAGTAGACTTAGGGCTACTCCAGATCTACACTGGCTTAAGTCGACTTTAAAAAGTCAACTGAAGCCTAAAGTGGAACTAAAAGGAGGTTTAATAAAGTCGACTTTATTTTCCTTAAGTCGACTTCATTTACAAGTGTAGACGCAGCCGCCACAGAGCGCGATTCACTCTGGGGAGACAGCAGAACCCCTTCTGTTGCTGTAGGAAGAGCCTACAGTCACTGCAGCAATGGAGTTAGCCTGGTGTCTTCGTGTAACTGGAAAACCAGCGTAACTGCCGGGAAAACTCGCCCCTGTAGGCAAGCCCTAAGAGAAGAGAAAATCACGCTAGTGAAGAACAAAGGAGCCAGAACAGGGCACTTTTCCAGCCTCTGAGGAAATTAGCGCTGGAGCAGCTACAAGTTTGATGTCCCTCCTGCCAGCCCCGATTGCTTAGCAACCCTGATGCAAACACCACCCATAAATGGTCAGGGAGTACGGCCCAGCTGAGATGATTTTGAGTCTCTTACAAGCAGAAATCAGCAAGGCCTGGAACTGGCCCAGTTCTCGTGGGTGTCTGGAGTGGGGGCAGGTCCGGCAGCAGGCGAGTCAGCTGGCCGGAAAGTTAATGCATGGACGCCCCTGCCATGGCCAGCGTTACGCAGTCGGACATGGCGTTCCTGGGGGTGTTTGCAGCAGACACTGCTGGGTGCTAGGAGCATTTGCAGGATGCTGCTGAAACGTGATGGCGAACTCTGTCCCTCCCTCCACAGCTGAGCGTAGCACCTCCAAGCTACGGGGCTGCTGCACGGATGAACAGCACTTGACTTCCCCGCCGCACCCAGCAGACAAGGCTGGTGGAGCCAGATAGCTATGCCCTGGCGCCTCGCCACTCCTGACTCTCATACTACACCCCCAGCACTTAGGGGAGCCAAGGCCCCTTGTGCCGGATCCTACCCCTGCACTTCTCCAACAGGTGGGACGCTACTGCAGGCAGATACCTTGACCACAAGAACAGAAAGGCAGGCTTTGGTTCATGGGAGCTAGTCAGGTTTAGGCAGGGATTAGGTTGAATCAGGATTAAAGTTTCAGTAGAGATTCAAAGGTACTAATATCTTCCAAGATCCCCTCTCTGCGCAGAAATCTCATGAGTGCAGCTGACTTGGTGAAATTTCTGCCACCTTTGGTCCATGCTAGATGCCAAAGGCAGGCTGCATTTGATGCTCAGCTAATTCACCAGTGGGCAGCAATCCACATTAAACAAATGTCTCAGCTTGCATAACAATCACAGATTGAGTCAGGAGCAATCCTGGACATGACTGTTACTGGGCCATGGGAGAGGTCAGTGGCAGGACAGCGTGGGAAACATCAGATGCCATTACCAGCGACCGGGTAGCAGAAACTTGAATGCCTAAGAAAAGCCCATTGGCTTAAAATTAGCACTGGGTGAGCATACACCGCACAGGTCAGCCTAGGGCAAGACAAGCAATTTGATTCTGCTCTAGGAGACACCAGAATTTCCCGCATTTCGTATTATTGAAATTAACATATCTGATAATAGAGCCGTCAAGAGGCATGAGGTTTATTGAGTAATGTTTCTCCATATCAGATTATTTTACATAGCACTCTTGCCCTGCCTCTTTCTCAAGACCCACATCCTGCCTCGCATCCCTGGCTCCTAATGACTTCAGTTGAAGTTGTGGGCGCTCTGAGTTTCTGAAAAATCAGGGCCTTCCTCAGTACAGACCCCTTGCTGCTTAGGATGACCAGATGCCCTGATTTGATAGGAAAACAAACAAGGAGTCCTGCGGCACTTTTAAAGATTAACTAATTGTATTTATTGCATGAGCTTTTGTGCGAGAAAATCCCACTTTGTCTGATGAAGTGGGATTTTCTTCCATCACAGCTCATGAGATAAATACATTTGTTAGTCTTTAAGAGTGCCACAGGACTCCTTGTTTGTTTTGCTGACCTAGACGAACACGGCTCCCCCTTTGGAACTGATTTTATAGGGACAGTCCTGATTTTCAGGCCTTTGTCTTATACAGGTGCCTGTTACCCACACCCTGCTCTCTGGTGCCCCATTACTGCTTCAGCAATCGACCCACTAGAATGGGCTTGAGTCTCAAAAGAAACCTGGAGTGCAAGAGATCAAGAATGAGCACTTTTGCCATTTTCCAAGCACCTTCACCTTCCGTAAGAGCCACTGAAAGCATTCGATACCTAGGAGGAGCGACTCCAAACTGTGATTTTTGGGCACGCTGTTCAATCAAACTCTTCTTGCTGCTTTCTGAAGTACAGGACATCTTTGTCGATCCAACATGACGGTGTGTTTACACTAGAAATGACAACACAAAAGCAAAAGTGTTTATCCGAGCCTGTCTTCTTCCTTTGCTCTCTTTCGACTGTTGTTCTAATGCGCCTGCCCCACCATCTGAACTACCCCAATTCTGGTTTTGAAAACCTAAAGATGCCAGTAAGTGCCTAGGCATCGAACTCCCATTGAAATTAAAGTGCTTTGGAAAATCCCACTGCCTATCTGCATCTTTGGCCACCTAAATATCTTGGCCAAAAAGCTTCATGTGAAATCACTGATGGAGCAGGGAATGGTTTCCAGCGTCCCAGGCTGGTGCCCTAATGACTACAGTATGCGTCCTCTCATCTGTTCCCTTTCAGGCCAATGCAACGCGGATCTCATTACACATTTGATAAAGGAACCAACCAAATAGAAAATGAGTACGTGTCTTACAGAATTGCGTGATACTACTGAGGGTTCAGAAGGCTAACAGCAGCCCTAGCCTGTATTACAATAGAACACATATCATATACCGCCTTAGTACACAACGCAACTATAGCATAAGATACAGAAAGAAATCAAGCTGTACAGAAAAGGATTTCAAGTGAGATTTGCAGAGGTATCAAGAGATTCAGGGAGGCTGTTTGGAAGGACATGAGCTGCGGGGGAGAAGTCACTCGCACGAACAGTAATGAGGTTGTGAAGGAAGGAACCCAGAGAAGAGGAGACTCCACATGAGCAGGGGAGAGATAAGGACCTTTTCTATTCATGAGCACACCTGCCGAACATGTATTCAAATCTAGCCCGATTCTCAAGGGAGACACTGTCTTTTTTCTATCCCATTTCAGATAATCAGAGCAGGCAGATTGCAAAACATTATAATCAGTTCATTCTTGGGACGCATCATTCATGAATGAACCACATGCAGAACAACTACGGCAATTTCGTGCGGGATATACAACCTGTCTGGGGGCAGGGGCGGGGAGAAAAGGGCATCTCTGCTTACACACATTCATTTTGTGCTTTTGATGGTCCATTTACTGAAAGGTCAAGTGCAGAGAATCACTGGTGTAAATTACTTACAGGACCTTTTCCATTTAATATTACAGCCAGTATGTCAGTTATCCAGAGCTCAGATACCACTTCACTTATGCCATTTATCATCAACATCCTGCACAGACTCAGCCAGCTTTTATTATTAATGCTATTGTAATTCAACATTGTAGCAGAGTTGCTGGGTGGAAGACAGGTACTTACTTAAAGGCTGAGAACACACAACCATTTTAACTTAGTCCACAAGGTGCCCAGGGCCGCATTAGACAAATGAAAGTAGGCTCCGTGTAGACAGTGGGTCACCTCAGTAGCTGTGTCTTATTTTTATAGCTCTTCAATATTCTTTCCCCACCCTGTATCCAACTAGTAACCTAGGAATCACCAGATGGAACACAAGGCTTGCACAACCATTTAGCACTGGGTGCACCAGCAGCAAACAGCAACTCCTGCTTTTGAGGCCTCATCCTCCCAGCCTACCCCAGTTATCTATGTCATACTCCTATTACAACCTACCTGCCTCACAGACTACTAACTTCCCTGGTGCCACTTGTCCACAGAGGCCCTAAATTCTTCCAGGCCCTGAGCCCTGACTTGGCCTCCTAGATGCTACTGTAATACAAATAGTCAATAATCAGTTAATCAGCTCCTGTATCCTGCCACTAATAGATGTCTAGCTCAACTGTGAGATAACATATCCAGGGGAAGAGAAGTTCCTCCTGACCCCAGTGGTCAGCGTATCACTAAAGAATGAGGAGTGGTATCAGGGGTGGTGTAATTGCAGAGGTCATTCTTCATATCAGGATTTAAATGTTTTAAAAAGATCTCATTTTCCTTAACAATATCCTGCAGCAGCAAGTTCCACAGGCTAATTATATATTACTTCTTTAATTACATCTCACTCTTAAATATGCTTTTATTCCTCACATGCTCTGTGGCAGAGAATCATGCCTCTGCTTTCCGTCCCTCACACTCCCCAAAAAAACCCAAACAAACAAACCAAAAAGTGCTTCTCTGTAATCTCCACTTACAAAGCCAGAGAACATATGGTTTTCAGAGCTAGCCGGAGGAATGGAAGTCCTTACATGGTTTCACTCCCTGGCAACAGGAAGGGGCTGCTAGTTTGTCATCTTTAAGAGCTGTTCTGAGCAGCCAGGAATTGGCAGGGAGATATCAGCAAGCATCTTGTGCAGAGAGGCTGCTTATCAAGAAAAGTTTTGTACTTGAAAATTCATCTGGATGTTTGTTTGAGGGGGAAAGAGGAAAACTTGTTTTGTGAAAGTACCAGCCACACTTTCCTGCAGTTTTGCATTATCAGTGAAAAGACTCCCTCTTCAATTGCCCAATCCTCCGTTTGCTTGCAGCTCACTCCTTATAAGTTCAGACCGCACGGATTCCTTGCCTCTCAGTTGTCTGCTGCTGGCTGTGACTATGTTTAGTAACTAGAGAACCCATGCATATTTATTACCTCTGCCTAAACATTGGCAAGAAACAGTGATGGTACCAAAGGACAATGTTCGGAGCCTATCACTTTCAGGCAATCCAAAAAACATGCATTTGTGCTATTACAACAGCATGATCAACTGAGAAAAAAGTATTCCTGGGCGTCTTTGCTCAAGGCTATCCTCTCCCACCAGAAGGGCGTTAAAAGCCTTATTTATTAATATGACAGAAAGTAAAAATAACACAACATCCATTTGTTTTCTGTGACCAAGATGTTTGCATGAGTCACCTAAGCCTTTATAACACCACAGCCAAAACAGGGGGGGAGCTCAAGAACACACGGGCCCTTGGAGTTTGAAGCACTGTGTCATCTCACCCTATATAAGAACAGCTCTAACGGCACAGTCCTTAAAATGACAGAGGCCCCAGGACGCTAGGGCTCCCAATATCACTAACACCAGTGCAGCTTAATTCTTTGGTGGAGATTCAGACATAGCTCCCAGAAATATCAATTCAAGCTATGAGCAACAATTTCCAAGTGGCTAGGGATGGTGGGTGATCTTTAAAGGAGTTCCTACCACCCACTCTCTGAAAATGTAGCCCCTTCTAAGATGTCTGAAACTGGGCATTTAAAAAAAATAATAATCAAGGCCTCAAAAATAAAATTACTAGTTATATTGAAAAAATCTTGGTTTAGCTGGATAAACTGCATAGGCTGCTTTCAAAATCTCAACCTATATGCTTAAAAAAAAAGACACTAAACACGAGGGACTCCAGACAGAGCTGTGCTAAGCAGTAATTCAAATTGATTGCAGTTGCATTTTTCAACCACTTCTTGTGTTAAATGGTCCCACTATCTTTAACAGAAATGCCAGCATATTATGCAAAGAGAGAAAAGCTGAACCCATTGAACGAAAAGGAATATTGCGAAATGGACAAGGAAATCCTTCCATCTTCTGCGAGCCCAAGTGATTTATGGCTTGCTTCTTAAATGTGTCATTTTTCTTTTTAATAATCCAAATATAAGGAGGGGATGCTAGGTTTTCCACAGTGGAAGCACACATCTCACATTACAAATTACAAGCCAGATTGTAAATTTCTTCCCTATATTGGCAAGCAACTACTCAGTTAATTAATTGCACAAAGACACGTCCAGATCTTTACTTAATATGTCTGTTTAAGTGAAGCCCCCACTATAGTGTTAATATTTAATTCCTTGCTTCTTTAAATTGCAGCATCAAAACAAAATTGCTTCCTAGTGCATAGTATCCACACACTGTAATTGCTCTGAATTGCAGAATTTGTTGAAAAAATATTCCATCAGTACACAGTACAACAGAGTGATGTAAACTATTTTAAGGAAAACAAACAAGGAATCGGGTGGCACTTTTAAAGACTAACACCTTTATTTATTTATGGATTGTTGTTATTGTTAGTCTTTAAAAGTGCCACCCGATTCCTTGTTTGTTTTGCTGAACTAGACTAACATGGCTACCGCTTTGGAACTTGTCAAAATATTTTAAGGGACACTGTGCATGAGCATACTAACGCACACAATATCCCCACTGAAAAACATTTCTATCAGTGAAAGTTCTACAAAATGAATGCCCTTGGCAGAGAAGTAGAGCAGGAACTACTTACTTAAGAAAAAAATTCTAAAATACACTTAACAAGAGGTTTAGAATTGTAAACAGTTTTCTTTTAATAAAAAAACTGGCATTCAATGGAGTTAAATAATGAAGGAAAATCCACACACTCCCCCATATTGTAGTAATCTCCTATTTGAAGGCTATCCTTAAATCAGTCATTAGAGAACTAATAGATTTTTCTGCTTTAACTCAGTTGGTTAACTTAGTCAATAACTGGCAGAGACTCTAATTTTCTGATATTTCATTAAAATTAACAGCTTCTTCATCAAACATGCAAGATTCTATTCTGTGTTCTAGAGCTACATAGGTCTTTTTATTGCAATGTGACTTCAGCTTCAAACTATTCCAGTATCTCAGTAGGCAGCCCACTATACACAAATGGAGGTTTCTATTAAAAGCAAATCTTTCGTAAGTAGCTATTGCTGGATTTTTCCTTCCAGCCTAGGGATTAAAAAGATTCTGGCTCAAGAACCACCACCACCGCCTCCCACGGATTAAAAAAAGAACATGACGACTCACGAATACCAGGGCAAAACTTATGAGATGTTCAATTACAGTGCTGTTAAAAGAACACTTGTCAGGTCACTCACGTTCAGCATAAACCTGTTGAAATCGCGGATGTCCATGGCACATTTTCCTTTAATGTTTCAAGAAAAGGAGATTTAAGTATACAGTGAAGATGAAAACTTTCTGTCTGAAAAAAGATTTTTAGGTTCAGAGTCAAGTAGTAGATATTTTAATTCCTTTCCCCCCCAAATATATTAAAGTGGCTATTTTTATTTTGTAGCTAGTTTGGTTCGTTTCTTTTGAGTACAATCATACCTTACTTCTCTTCTCACTTGCTTCCTTCCCTCCAAAAATAAATACACCGCATTTTACAACATGGCAAATGTCTCTTGTAAATGCTGACATTTTTCTATTGCTCTCTACTTATGTGCCACAGAGGGGAGTAGTGGCCAATGCAAGTTAAGTTACACCATCTGGAAAGAATTCATGCACTTAAAAAAAAAGTTAAGTATTTGTTTTAGGAATTTGCACAGACCACTGCTAAAGAAAATTATGTATTTATTTAAAAAATGAACTGAAGTACAATTTTAGGAAATATTTGTTCGTTACATTTACGTACAGAGTTTAAAACTGGCTTATTTCAAAAGTGTTCCTTCACAAAGAGAAAACGTTAAGTTCACATGCACTTTACTGTTTTCTACATTCTCCACCACATTACACCTCATAACGATATTTACAATAAAAAGGCTAACCTGGAAATTCTTTAGACATATTGACATTGAGTTTGAACAGTCACAATGTATAAGAAACCCTGAATAGTAATCTGAGTGCACTGAGGCAAATGTGGGCTCGTAAAATAATAAGGCACAGTACTATGAAAAGGGAACATGGTTTATTCTTTTCACAATACCAGTCAACCTATTAGCTAATTTGTCAGGGTGTTATGTGGTGGAAAGTAAATGCTCCCTGTTTAAAAGCAGATAGAACAATGTTCTCCTATACAAGACTGTTCTGAGGAGCCAAATTGTTTTGCACATTACAGTAGGAGTTGTATGAAGAAATCATATTTAATAGGACATCAGTGGAGTTTTATACCAGACTAGGTAGAGGCTCTTATAAGGGAAGCGCAATATATATACACAGATATATAAATTTCATCTCTGGCTCCTTACTAAAAAAAGTGCACAATAAAATCATTAAAAAAGACCTCAGAGTCCAATTTTTTCAAATTGCTGAGCACACAAAACTCCTACTAAAGTTTGAGATCTGTGGGTGCACAGCAGCTCTGACAGGGAAGGTAGGGGAATCAGACCCTAAGCTTTGCCCATCAGAAAGAAGTCCTGGGGGACACAGTATCTGTCTTTAATTTTGTTACACAGTGTAGTAAAGTACTGCAAATCTTTCCATATTATTTTGAATCTTCACTTCCACTACAGCATTAAAAACTTGGTCAGGCAGGGAATTGGCATCTATCGTTCTCAACACACAGCTTTGGATGCAGAATCAGCCTTTTGCTTGTATGGTAGGGATTAGTGAGACGCTGCTGAGATTATCATGCATGTGCTCCACAACACAAAATAGCCATTACTTGTTAAAAACGACTGGGGGGGGGGGGGTGGCTGTGGTTTGGAGTAGGTGTCTCTTTAAAGGACCGAAGTTTTATTCAGAGGTAGTTTTATGAAGATCACAGTAATGAACAGCCTGTTGTGTTAGTCTGCCACTAAAAAGATACCAGATTTGTTTTTAACCACATCCAAGTCAAAATGAATTATACCAAATTTTGACCAACAGATCCATAGGTCCACAAAATGGTCTTGCAGAATTCAAACACCTTTTAAAAATGCCTTCCAATTACTTTAGATTCTTAAACTGACACTAGACTAGAAGTCTGACTCAAACTAGTTAGGAAGAAGAAAAAAATTCTAACAGGGACTTCAGTATCTGGAAGATGACTAAAATCTGACAACTGCACTAAATGATCAGTGTAAAGGTGGAAATAATGTTAGAGAGCACACACCTATTAAGAAACATCACATATCCTTGAGTACTAAATGCAGGATGTATTTAAATGTTTGTGTTTTATCCTGAACTGGACTGGAAGAATTATACTCTACTGTCCAGCTGACCTAAAATAGAATCATGTTCTTCCTTGCATGTTAGACAGTTACATTGTGTTTGCCCCATGGTAAAAGTAAACAGTTGTACGTCACATGTGATGCTTCTGTCTTATTATACAGTAATTTAAATTAAAAATGTTGCTAAGCCAAATTGCTACAACCCACACTTCTTAAAAGAGGATTAAAAACCACACAAACAGTCCAATATTTACAATACAGAATCTACATTATGTGTTGAAAAATAAAATGAACATTATAAGCAAGTTGTTAAATGATGTTTGGACTAATTGATTAAAGATTCTTAGGAATCTGAAGTTACGGTTTTACTGTAAACCTGAATAAATTACATTTGTTTTGTGCTAGAGTTACAGGTGAACATGATTTAAATAACAGTATAACCTCACTAATGCCTGGGAGACCCACTCATTTGCAAAATAGAGAAAACAACAGAGGATAATATATCCCTTCCAACAAAAAGCTACTCTTTTTTTTCCATTTATAGTGACAAGCTTAGTTAAGTTTTAAACATTACTTCAGCATTCTCATAATATATTGGTATTACACTCAGTAAAGGTAAGCCAGAGATCTAAGACCTTGTTAAAGCATCCTGCTTTGCAAGAAACAGTGAAGTGAGAATTAGCCAGGTTCTGTTTCTGTGCCTCTGACAAGCTAGTCATTGCAAACGTGACACCTCTTGTAAATGATCCTGTTGGGACAGTTTAATGCGTCCGAGTTCTACATCCCAATTCTTTTCAAGAACTGCATTTGTGTGATTCCCTTAAGACTTTATAGGTTTGTTCAGCCTGTAGAGTGTTTACAGGATTGAGTGTCTACGTGTCCCTCTATTTTACTTACTTGAATACCAGATTTATTACCTAATGTAGCTGCATCTCCTTGTTTTGGAATACTGAGCCAAATTTTGGCCTAAATTATATAATCCAGGAAACCCTACTGAAATCATCGCTCAATTTGCCCTTCAACTTCTTGCTCAGAACACAGAGAACGTATCTGAAAACGTCAATGTGACCTGTTTTGCCTTATCTGCTATGTCTGTACAGACAAGGGCCCTGATCTAACGATGTACCTAAGCACATTCCTGATTTTAAACAGTGAGGAGTCCCAGTTCAATGGGACTATATATGTGCTAAAAGTTAGGCATGTGATTAGGTACCTTGCTTAATTGGGGTCAAAATGAACAAGTACGTCCAGTAAAAGCAATGGTGATTTTCCTGCCATTGTTATATTTACTGCTTTGTAACACACATCTCACATGACAACACTATGTCTATACAAGAAGCATAACGTTGGAAGCCATCTAAAACTGAGAGATGCAGTATTCTTGATTACTAGAAGTGGGACTAAAATAATCTTCTTACATGCATTATTTTAACGGCTGAAAAGCCTCCGGCATCCCGGCCAGTGTTCATTGCTCTCTTGAGCAGCCACTTTTTTCTCATGTGTCTGTACAGTGCCTAGTCAATGGAGCCCTAATCCTTAAAGGAAATTTATAAGCGCTATCATCATATAAATAGGAATAACTCATCCTCATATTAATAACACTGCTCTCTTTTTCAATTGTCTTCAATAATTTTCTATGGCTCCTGTGCTGTTCTTCCAAGATTTCATTCACACCATGCAAATAAGATTACACTAAAGGTAGACAAAATTACTCAAGTTTTCTTTGCTTCTGAAGATGCTCCATGTGTATTGAATTCGGGTAACACCATAGGCATCATCTTGCACTATAATAAGTGTGTTTGCTTGACTTTCCATTAAAAAGAATTATTTTAGCCAGTCAATTGAGGAAGATTGTTCATGAATTGCTATGAAGTGCCACATGACCACATAAGGACTACATGCAGTGGCATTTGAGACATATTTAACTAAGATATGGATACATGCTTAATGGTATTACTTTCCATTAATGAGATTATTAAGATTATTGATTTAACTGACACATGTGATGAAAAACGACTCAAGAAAATTTAAAAGGCATGTTGGCTACATTAAGGATATATATATAGTATTTCCTGGGGGAAGCTTGGAATTTGGAGATAAGAATAAATATATATTCAACTTGTGCTCAGTTTTCTTGAATTTTTACAGTGGTATTTACCAAGCAATTGAGGACCTATGCCACCATCAACGAGCCTGATCCAAAGCCCATTTTGCCTAATTTTGGTCCTAATCCTGCTAGATGCTGGCAATCTTGCAGGACTGGGTTCTTTATCATCAAACACTGCACAGATAGATACAACTAAATGCCAAAGAGCCAAAAATGCATTCCCATCTGCTCAGAAAGAGAACCTGGGATTCGGATGTTTGGTCAACCTGGCATGCAAATCACATTAATAATTCCTCTAATTATATAATCAAGAGTTTCCTTGTCTTAACATACAACCTGACACAGAAAAACTTGTTAAATTTAAAATGCTGTGCTTGTAAAAGCTCTAAAATGGTATTTCAATTGGTGTTCAGGTTGGCAATGGATTAGATGTTTTTGTAACTGACCCCAGATCATGTGGCTCTGAAGAGCAATCCATCTTAACAAGTTGTGTGCTGTTATGACCAATGGAGACAACATTTCACATTCTTGCCAGGAGAGAGAGAGAGTGTGTGTGTATATCTGAAGCATGCAAAGCAGCAGATGAGACATCTCATTCTTCCAGCCACCTAACAGGACACTGCTAGAAAGGAAGCAACTTTTTCCCCATACAGACTTTCATTTCAAGTCACCACAATCCTTAAATTTCTTATCACACTTTACCAAATCTGACAGTTTTAAAAAATTTCAGGTCACCCTTTCAATGAGCAGTCTCTGTCTCACACATAACCTCTGTCTACAGTCCTGACCCTTAAAAATTCTATTTCTCTAGCAAAAAGGAATGACAATTTTTTAAAAAGGATTTAATGTTATTCACTGGAATTCATCCTGCAGATAGAAAACAGACTTTAAGAGGTCAGTGCTATAAACACCACTAAGAGGGCTTTATTCTAGCTGAGCATCTACATTTTGGGAAGGATGGGGAAAGAACCAGTTAGCAAAAATGCACTTTAAATTTAAGTCCAAACAATGTTCTCAACAGCCCTGAGCAAATTATACTTCATGCTATACTTGATGGGCCTGTTCTGCTCTCATGGGCATGCCTGCAACTCCCATTGACTTCAAGGGGGGAGTGAGTGCATAGCCCAGGACAGAAATTGGTCCTAGATCTACACACAATCAATGTGTCCCAAACTATTTGTACGATCCTTTGCAAATTCCAGCCTAAGAAACACAGGTCTGCAACAACTTGGATCCCTATATCCCAGGAGCCCTCCAAAATGTATAAATGTGTAGGAAAGCCAAATCACTAACATATAAATTTGTAAGCAATATCCCTGTTTCAGATTAAAACACTTGTACTTTTGACAGTAAATCTGCAAAATTTCATCCAAATTTAAAAAGTTGACATAGTGATTAATTGAAAGCATAACTCATGCTATCCAATTGAATACAATTTTAAACCCTTTTTTCTTGCTGTCTTGTGCCAAAGCATTTGCTAGCTGAAACTGTCTTGATAAGGAATATTTGGATTCTTTTTTAAATAGTGTTATTAAAGACCACTGTTGAAGTGTCTAATCCCATTGACAAGAACAGATGTGCTGACCCATCAAATGTTGTAATACGCACCACACTGCAACGGAAATAACTGGATAAAACAATTAGCCCTTGAAACGTTTATATTTTGATTCATCATTTTTATACAAGATTTAGGGTTTAATAAAAAGTAAATCCATTAAAAATCTCTGCATTTATCCACCTTATGCATTCCTAGCAGATCGTTAAAATACAAGGTATGTACTCTGCGAATACATAATTTTCTATTAACTGACCAGTTTTGGTAGCACAGTGCATAGAGGTATACTGCCATTTGATTCAGATGTTAAATTAGCCCTCAGCTTGTTGGCCATTCCAACAACTGGAGGCAGCTTGGAACCTATTCCTGGGAAAGAGCTTGTGTAGCTAGAGATCCGTTTACCCATGCTTTTATCAGTACTGGGTGGTTTGGGCGTTCGTTTACAAATCCAAGGGTGCCTTAAAGCTTGACTTGGAGTCATGCGTACAGAAGGATCCCAATTAAGACATTCTTTTAAAAACTCTATAAACAAGGGGTCATCACAGCCTTTCAACGCTGTCACCCAGTCTTTGTTGCCCGGAGCACTACGCATTTTCCCCCTGCGTGATCTACTGCCATTGAGTATCACTTTCCCATCTGTATGTGTAGTTACAGTGCAGTAGCGAGGATGACCCTTGGAGTTGATGAAGTTCTTGGCTCGCTTGGACTGATCCAAAAGCTTCTGAGGTGGCATCCCAAGGAGCTCCATCATACAAGCCAGTTGGTCTCCCTCATCTTCTCCAGGAAAAAGAGGATACCCAGTCAACAGTTCCACCAGAATACAACCAAAACTCCACATGTCTATGGGCATCCCATAGCGACTTCCCAGAATGACTTCTGGGGCCCTATAGAATCGGGACTGAATATATGTGTAGACTCTTTGGTGCTCAAAGCAGCTGGACCCAAAATCAATAACTTTGATGCCACTCCGCCCTTGCTGTTTTAGTAAGATATTTTCTGGCTTCAGGTCACAGTGTATGATTTTGTTTTTATAAAGAGCTTCCAAACATTGTAATATGGAGTGGGCAAACTTGCGTACCAACTGAACACTGAACCCTTGAAACTTATTTCTTTTGATAAGCTCATACAAGTTCATGCTGAGTAACTCAAAGGTCATACAAATGTGGTTTCGAAAGGTGAAACTTTCTAGCATGTGAATGACATTCATGCTGCCAGTTTTATCCTGTTTCTTGAGATGCTCCAAAATCCGAATTTCTTCTGCTGCTTGACGATGGAACCTCTTCTCATTGCGAACCATCTTTAAGGCCAAATGCTGGTGAAGTTTATGATCATAAACTTTCGCTACTTGTCCAAAACTGCCCTTTCCAATGATTTTAAGTATTTCATATCGGTAAGCAAGATGGTCATGAGGCACATGAATGTATCCACCTTGGTCATCATCATACCCTCCATTGTTGGGGCCACCGATTACCCCTTGCCTCTTTTTTGCATTTGGACCCACAAAGTAAATTTCAGAAAAGTTAAGTATTTCTTGCTGCTCATAAGCAGATAACTGATGTTTATATTGCTTCACCGCTTGCTCTGGAGCCTGAGAGATAGCTTTATGCACTTTTGATGAACTTCCACAAGATTTGGCTGTGCTTAGGCTGTCTATACTTTTCTCTTTTGGCAGGGACGGTAGAGATCTTTCAGAACCACTGATTCCTGCAGACTGAAGAGTACTGCTCCTCTTATTGCCAGAGTCCTCAAAGAGTTGCTCAACTTTGACCTGACTTCCAGAAAGAGGATGATCCTTCATTGTGAGTTTGTTGCTAGTAACCTACAGGGATGAAAAAGTGTTTTAAATGCATGGAATAAGATTAAATGCATAAAATAAGGTTAAAATAACACAGAGAACAAAATGCTTTAACATCAGCATTAGGTTTACATTTATTTTCATGTATTTGAAAAGTACTGCATAACTTATATTACCTATTCTAATCTGAGTTATATGCACTGCCATACATGTGATATGGACACCAAATGCAATGAACTTTTAAAATGGAATATGGATAAATATGCTCTATCCTCTAGTTCAGAAAACACAAATATGAGGCAGAAGGCACGAAAGGGCACATACCAATCCCTGTTAGCAGAAGAGCAGGTGTTTTGCTATGTTTAGTGTTGGAGATGGGTGTGGCAAATAGGACTTAGTGACACATGCAGCTTGCACCTGTTGAGACACGCAACCTAGCATGAATGTGTGGCGAGGGGGAAAGACTATTACATGAGCAAGCGTGGAGAAGGGAAGACAAAGGATATACAGTAAGAAGGATAGGGTTGAGGAATTCAGAATGGACAGCGTAAAATAAAAGGATGCGGAAAAGGAACAAGATAAAAGAAGAGGAAGATAACAAAACAGGGTACAATGAGCTGCATTCTGCTCTCAAATATGCACCCACAACTCCCATGGACTTTAAAGGAAGTCACATGACTGCATGAGACAACAAAACTGAACACTGCAGGTCCAAGAACAGCAGCTCTTTTTTCTTTTTTTTCCCCATTCCACACTCACTGCTGTAAGCTAATTTAGGCAACAATAATTTCATCTTCCAAAAGATGTTAAGTTCTTGCAGACAACAATACAAATAGTAGGAAAACATTGTGAAATATATTTAAGACGTGTCATTTTTACAGAGTTCAAATTAGCATATACTGAGGTCCCTGAAATTTCAGCCTCTTCTTATAAAAGCAATGCACTCATTCACAGTCATTTTTCCTCTCAAGCCCCCAGCATTCTACACTGCATGAAGGCAGGACTAGTGCAGCAACATCTGTTTTCCATTCTGGCTTTTAATCTCCATAAAGATACAAGACATATGCCAAACCCAGTCCGTGAAACTAAAATAGCTGCTTACCAATCAAGCAAAAATAGAAATAAACCTGTAGATCCTGAGCAATAAAATCTGATTACTTTTTAGTAACATGCAATCTACCATCTCAACACAGTCAGTAAATACAAGAAGTTATTATTTTTGCCAAAAACAACTACACAAATTACCTACCCCCCAACCTGACTAAGAGTCAATTTGCTGGCTCTGTGCTGAAACGCTAGTGTGCACTTCATGACATGAGCCTGGAAAAGGGAGACTTCCACTCGGAGCCTGCCTCAGATCAGTGCTGATTAGGCCTCTGGGATCTCCCTTTCATTCAGTGCTGTATCTGTGGGCAGTACATTGTAAGAGACACACCTTTCCAGGAACTCACTGAAAACACAGGAGAAATGCTTCTTCTTTCAGCCTGTGGCTGAACTGCTGCTAAGAATGAGAGACACTGCAAGACTGTGAATGAAAAGTAAATAGAATGAAGAGCAAAGGGATCAAAATAGTCAATTCACAAACAAACAGAGCACCCAGACTTTGAACAAGGTTCAGTTTTTGTTTTAGTGCGAGTTGTTTTTTGTTTTTTTAATTCAAGATTTATGAAAAACTCCTCTCCTAACTCAGGAGCAGAAAGCTTGGGCTACACCAAGATTTTTTACTATGACTGCTATAATAATTTGATTAAGCACACAGCCCTAGCCCTTGAGAAGTCTACCCGTATTGCAAGAAAAGCTATTCTTTGTACAAGAACACTGTGTTATTTCAGTGAACTTACCCATGAAGGGCAAGAAGGATTTTAAAGGGACAGGACAACATGTGCTATATATAGATCAGTGGTTTCCAAACCATGGATCAGGACCTAGTACTGGGTCACAAACCCTCAAGTACGGGGTCGCAGCACCGCCTCCTGTTGCCGCTGAAAGACTGGGATGCATTGCTGAAAGATGTCATTGTTGGGTCATGGTCATAAATGATTTTTTTCAAGTGGGTCCCGAGGAAAAAAGTTTGAAAACCGCTGCTATAGGAAACTTCATTAAATGCCATCTTCCATCAAACAATGCCTGTTTATCTAGCTTTATGAGGTTCCTCCAGAGCTGCTCAATCTTCTTTGGCCTTTATAAATGTATTTGCCTCATCTGGAAGCTTTACCACTCTTTCCCTTATTGAATCATTAATTAATATAGTAAAGATTGATCCTAAATAAATTGTCCTGGAGAAATGATTACGCAAAAGAATGAGGACTTTAGGCAAGGAATAAGTTGCAGAAACAGATCATCTACAGAGCAAAGATCCTGTGTTCCTGCAAGTACCCTTAATAGTAAGGGAAGAAAAGCCATTGAAGGAGCACTTCTGATTATATTGTTTTAATAGAAGGCTACAGAGCTTTCAATTAAGGTAGCAGTAGTAGCTATTTAATGGTGCACTGCAGTATTCTTCTTTTAGGTGTTTGAAACACTTTATAAGAAAGATCTTTAAGCCCCTGAACTTCACTTGACTTTTGAAGATGAAGTCAATTTAAGTACATATTATATATTTTACACGCACTTAAAAAAAGTTCAGGGTTCTGTTTCCAACACGATCTTCATTTGACTCTCCTCCCACTGGGATCTAAAAAGAGGCTGGGCTGAAGAACAAAACACTGAACTGTCTGTAAGTTCAAAAAAACATTTTTTTAAATGCAGCAAGATTGGTGGTTAACTCTTTAGTGGCCACTGGGAACAGCTCAAAAAGAAAACATCAAAGCATTTCACAGACCTTCCCAGGCTGCTCCTTACATCCCTGCCTCATCCAGGATTCCTTCCTGTGCTTGCCTGCATGCAGCTGCAGTTCCATTTTGCTAATGCTAGGCATTGTCTATTCTCTTCCTTCCCTTAAGGCAGAGTTTCACCATTTAAAAAAAGGCTCATTCACCATTTACTTGATTTTTAAATCTCACACTGATATAACTGTCCTGCAGATATCTCATGTTCTTAATCTTAGAGACAGACTCATCAAGATGCCCTAGAATACAAATAATCAACTTCGCTTTGCTGTCCTGTAACCCAGCTCTGTTCAGACACCTCCCAGAACACAAACAGAGCCTTGGAGCACCACACACACTCCCGTTTCAGTGCCGTAATCAGCAACTAGTCCAACACTCTGATTAAAAGCTAAGCTATTTTACTAACTATGGTAGAACCATTCTCCAACTAACAATGTACCACAAGGCTGCTAGCAAGTAGTTCTGCCATATTTAGGATCTGCAAAGGGGGGGAAAAGAGAGAGACATAGGGGAATAAAAAATTTAAAGAGAAATGCTTTTATGACTAGTTTAGTGATCTTTTGCAGAGCTAGAAATCTAAACTGCACTGTGCCAGAGTTTGAGAACCAGCACATGAAACTGACTAATTCAGTTCCATTGAATCCAGCACCTGAATGATATGCTAAAGAACCCACTCTCCTGCCCTGAAAACAAACAGTAAAAATGATTAAAGACAAATTTTACTGATTTACACCTTTTAATTTTAAGATGCTACAGTGATATTACTAAGAGGAAAGGATTTTTAAATGGTGAATATTATGCTTCTCATAGCAAAGGTAGTTAAAATTTTTACTACATGCTACTAGCTCCAACTTAGTGTATTAAAAAACAGCCATATACGATCTAAAATTATAACTGCAGAAAAATGACTGCTGTAGGCCTGTCAGATATCTGTGCTGATTCAGTGTCCTTCCCCACAGGCTCAATTGGCAGGGCTCTTCTGGAGCAGATACAGAGGGGGCAAATTGCACCCCTCTGTACCCAGGTAGGTAGACAAAGGTCTGAGGCTTCAAAAAGATAAATCAGATGTATTAAGTCAGCAAAGCCTGATGAAATCCACTGCAGAGTGCTTAAGGAACTAGCTGTAGCAATCTCCAAACCATTAGTGAGTCTATTCAAGAAGTCATAGAGGACAGGTGAGGTCCCAGCAGACTGGAGAAGGACAAACATACTGTACTATCTTCACCAAGGAGATAAAGGAGGAGCCAGGGAATTATAGACCAGTCAGCCTAACTTCAACAATGAGAAAGATATTGCAACAAATCATTAAACAAGCAATTTGTTCAAACCTGGAGGATAAGGTGATAAGTAATAGTCAATACAGATTTGTCAAGGGGAAAAAAAAAAAAAAAACTACACTAAGCCAGACTAATTTCCTTCTATGACAGGATAACATGGCCTAGTGGATGGAGGGCTGGGGGGAGGGGAGAAGCAGTAGACGTATCTTGTCTTTTTTAAGGCTTTTTACACAATCCTACACGATATTCCCATAAGCAAACGTTGGACATATGGTCTAGATAAAATTATTATAAGGTGCATGAACAGCACCAACTTGGAGGGATACCGAGCACTCCGAAGGACAGGATTAGAATTTAAAATGACGTTGGCAAATAGAATTGATCTGAAATCAACAAGATGAAATGTACGTGAGACCAGTGCAAAGACTACACCGAGGAAGGAAAAATGAAATGCTAGAAGCAGTTCTTCACAAAAAAAAAAAAAAAAAAAAAATTAAAAAAAGCTATCTGGGATTTTAGTTGAGGATAAACTGAGGATGAGTCAACAGTGTGCACTGCTGTGAAAAAGGAAAGTGACATTCAAGGGTACATTAACAGGAACGTCGTATGCATGACACAGCGGGTAACTGCTCAGCTCTACGACGCACAGGTTTGCCTCAGCTGGAGCACCGTGTTTGGTTTGGGACATCACACTAAGGAAGATGTGAACAAATTGGAATGAATCCAAAGAAGAGTAACAAAAATTATAGGAGGTTTATAAAACAGACCAATCAGGAAAGTTTGAGAGCAATGAGCATATTTAGTCTAGAGAAGAGAAGGCTGAGGGGGGACATCATAGTTTTCAAATATGCAAAAGATTGTTATAAGGAGAACAGTGATCAATTGTCCTCCATCTCCACTGAGGTTGGAACAAAACCTAATTGGCCTAGTTTGCAGCAAGGGAGATTTAGATTAAATATTAAGGAAAAATTTCTTGCTATAAGGATTGTTAAGTGCAGGAAAATATTATCTTGGGAGGATGTGGCATCCCTATCTCTGAAGGTTTTAAGAAAAGACTGGACAAACATCTGTCAGGGATAGTCTGGGAATATTTGATCCTGCTTCAGCATAGGGGACAGACAACATGACCCTGAGGTCCCTTCTAGCCTTCCATTTCTATGAAAACATGCTATTGAATAAAATTAATACTACCTGCCACTTATATAGCGCTTTGCAACTATCAATGTGTAACAGTTTTCCCTTAAAAAGCTTTATAAATTTGAAATGTATCAAGTTACTCAATGTATTAACAAAATTCCAATGCATTGCAACTGTGTTTAATTTTAAGTGGACTCAAGCAGAACATCTCTTTTGAATATTATCTGTTCAGGAGCAACATTAATTCCACTTAGTCTGTCCACCTTAGGCAAGCGTCTCATAACTAAAAAAGTTCTATTTACATCAACAGGGAAGCCATGATTCCTCTTTCTCCACAATCTTCTCTCAACACAATATAACTCCTGGCCAAGATCTCAAACCTTGTTGTTTGACATCAGTAATCTGACCCAAATGAAGCAAGGCTTGAAATTAAGTTCTCAGAAGCAGAAGTCCCATCAGGCTAATGCACCACATGACTGACAGATTGACCTATATTACAATCTTAACTTGAACTCGTAAGGCTCCATTTTAAGTCAAATGTCTTCTGGGTGTAACATCAACTTCCTTCCAACAGCTTCATTTTATAAGCTGGGACTTCAGTTTACTTTTTCCATAAATTAGCTGTTAGCAGCTAATAAACTTGATTGATAGTGCAAATAATATGCTGTTGAAGATTTCTTAGAGCAGTGATTCTCAATCTTTCCAGACTACTGTACCCTTTTAGGAGTCTGACTTGTGTTCCCCAAGTTTCACCTCACTTAAAAACCACTTGCGTACAAAATCAGACGTAAAGCCGCAAGAGAGTCATTGCATGCTACTATTGAATAATGGCTTACTTTCTCACATAAATATTGTACTTGCATTTCAGCGTGATACTTGAGCCTGTTTTTCACTCATGAGCCTTGTCTAACGTCCATCCGAGCCCCACGTGGCTGGGCTGTAGCATGTAACTTAGCTCTATGGGGCCCCAGGCAATTGCCACTCTCAATGCTGGCCATGCATGTGCGATCCTCCTAAAGTCAACCCCTAGATTGATGAACACTGATCCAGATGACTTGAGCATCTCCTGGATGACCTCCCTGTACTCCTGGTTGAGAGCCACTGTTTTAGAGGTTCTCTCATACTTATTCATTCTGAATAAGAAGGAAGTGGCTGGCCCGTTTGCTAAATGTTTTGTCCTTTCAAGAGTCTTAATTGTTACTTTTACAAACTAAATTAAAACTTTGCATCTCTTAAAGGAAAAATTTTTAGTTTATCGTATACAGCTAAGATTGAGAGGAGACACCGTTGAGGGAACCTGGAGTTATCAATATTACTGCAATTTTGTATGTCAAAACAGATAATGTTGAAAAAAGGAAATCAAATATCTTTTCAATCTAAAAGCTCGCTCATAATTTTCATTTCCACATGTCTCATCCCTAATTTCTGCTGAGCAGGACACTACCGAATATTTGTTTTATTAACATGGCAATAAAAGGACCATATTTGGCACTTTACAAACAAGTAAGAAAACAAACTTCTTGTCCCATGAACTGACAATCTAAAAAGGCAAAATACAGAGGAAGAAGAAAGGAAAAGCTGTGACACAGAAGCAAAGTGACCAAGAGGCTATTTTTAGCAAGCGCCTTGTTAGTTTCAGGGTTGATTTTAATTCAACTGAAAATGTATGGTTATGCTGTAAATTAAATATAGTGCTTTGTATCTCAAAAGAACTGCACAATTTTTAATCACTTAATAGATTCTCTCTCTGAGGAACAAGGCAGGCCAAATGAATTGCTGGCATAAAGCATCTCATTTCTATTGCTTCTCAATATGTTTATTTTTAAATTTGCTCCTTCATCTATTCCTTTTCCTCAACCTGGCTTTTAGCCACAAGTTTTCAAGAAGCACAAGACTTTGGACAGAATTCAACTGGAGCCTAAATGTACCTCCAGACCATTTTACAGTAGGACTGTTACACAGCTGAACATTTTACAGTAGGACTGTTACATAGTTGAATATGACTGCTGCAGTCCAGCTTCGACAACTAAGGTCAGGATCACATGATTCAGAATTTCTGTTTAAGGAACGTACAAATTCTACAAAATACAAATTGAATGTCTGAAGTCTGTGAAATGCTATTTTGCTATCGAAATGGCAGATGATGCTGGTGCTTCCACAGTGAATAATCTTTTTGTATTACTTTGGGTGCATGTACAATCCATACATTTATAAAAACAGAAAGAACTTCTGGTTATTGTCCCTATTGTTATGCCCATTACTCCCAGTACTTTCAGGTGAGACAATACATGTAAGTGTGGAATAGAGGAGAATACAGCTGTAGATTAGTAAACCACTATAGAGATCAGTCTGAGATGTTCTATGGCATGAGGTCTCAGACAGGTTGTAAACTAACTCTCTTGATCTAACTATGAACAAGGGATTATAAATTACCTTATTCAGAGTTGCTTAGAAGGCTCCAAGCACAATATCACGTTACCTTTTCTACTGCTACTTAGTAAAAGCAAGCGTGTTAATGAGCCGCGACGAGGTTATAATATCTAGCTTTATTCATTTACTATGTGACTATCATTATTTATCATATCATTATTTCATTACCAACCAGATAACAATGTGAGAACCCAGAATTACTCACATTAGATCTCCTGAGTGAACGAAGTCCAGAAGGGCTGTGTTCTTCATTTGTAGGATCAGGGTATCTAATTTGATCTAGTCTCATGTAGGAATCATACAATCCATCTCCAAACCTGGCTGAACATCAAATATAGATGCAAATTAGTCACAACAATTTGCCCCAATAAAGAAAAAAAAACTTGTCTCGTATCTTATTCGTAATCATTCCTCAAAGTTTTTGCTAAAACACTCAGCTTTTGCTAAATTTGTTGGATAAAATACAGACAATCATCATAGTTAAATATTAATGAGTTACTCAATATTTTATTTCTTTTAGTGACACTAATCATATACAGAGAAAGCACTGCACAAATCTTAGTTTCTGGGATTTAAAAAAATAAACAAAACAAAACTAGGAGTTCCTCTTAAATTAGACTCATCTGTCACCTTCTGCAGTGCAAAAATATCCTTAAGAGTCTTTAACCAATATCCTATTTTAAGGAAAAAGAAGGATAATCCTGAACTATCCGTATTTAGAGTGACAAGAGAAAATGAGCAGGCACTGAAATACTGGATAAGACTATCCTTTAAAGTAGGTTCTCTGTAAATCTGAAATGGAGGATTCAAAGTTGCAGATTTGGTGCTACCAACAATGGCTGGCAAAAGAAAAAAAGATTTTTTTATTTATTTGTAAACCAATAGACAAATTCTGTGGTTGGCTTAAGCAATTAACATTAAAACTCCAGAGTTCTGATCACCATCTGCACTTGAAATGTAAGAGTGAGTTAAACAAAACAGTACTATATTTATAACAAAATAATACGACATCCTCTCCCACTGTATACATATAAATACTGTACTTCTAGATAAACTTTTTAGAGCAACATTTTGGTATTGCAAGTTTTTCATTTTAGTTCTGTTGACAAAACTCAGTCACTTCTTCCAAACAAACATTAACTGCAATCATAACCTGGAAGTTGGAAATTACATTTAAAGATTCCCAGTTACAAGTTCAAGGCACAATGCGACATTGCATCACAAACATCTTTATAAAATTGTTTGTCATTAGGCACTTTTTGTATAGTGCACTGATATCTGTGAAGGGAGCTCAACAATAAATCAATAATACATTTTATGTCACATAACTCAATGCTAGAATGCACATATTTACAGAACTACAAAATACAGATCCAAAGTATAAGAATGGGAAAATGTTGTTCCTTTCCTTATTCCCTGGAAATTCTCTAACTTCCTCTAAATTAGGATTCTCAAAAACTATTCTGTGAGTTAGTTTGAAAGATAACAAATGAATACTGCACTTCAAACATTAATTGAAAACACAGTCAAAGAAACAAAATAAATGTTGCTAAAGGAAAACACCAGGAATGTGCCTTTTCTCCTGTAGTCTGCCCCAAGTCCTGATGAAATCTGGCCTGTTCTGAGTCATTTAATCCACATTTGTTTTCCAGTAAAAACACCTAGGATATTTCAGAGGTATGCTATATAGATAAAATGTGCTGTTAGAGCAACCAATTGCTGCTTTTGGCTATATTCATCCTCCCCTTTTGTTTTAGGAGAGTGAAATGTACAAAGAAGCAAGGAGACAACTACAATAACTTTTAAAAGGGGCGGGGAGGGGGAGAAGGCAAAGACACGGAAAGAAATTCAGATCATTTGAAATCACGCACAGAAGGAAGTGCTCTATTGTTGGCATATATCACGCCTTGGCCAGAACTGGCTTGTTCCTTTCAAGCCATTGTCCAGTGCTTGGTTCAGCCTAATTTTAAACGTCTCAACTGGGGTGATGGGGCTTTCTTGGGTTCCCGTAACAAAGGATAAGTCACGAAAGCTCATGCGATTAAGAAATATGTTAGTCTTTAAAAGTGCCACCGGACTCGGT
>ML685892.1:458692-569687 GCA_007922175.1 Pelusios castaneus
TTGACGACTTGTTAATAGCTGTGTTGAAACAGATGAATAACAAATCACAGCTTCAAAGAGAGACTGCAGAACTCGAACTCATATGCAAATTTGACTCAGTTGTCTTGGGGTTAAACAGGGACTATGGATTTTTCTCTCATCACAACAGGTGATTTGACCTCACCTTCCTCTATGTGCTGTTCCCCAGTGTTTGAATCCTAACACCTATTTTGATTTGCTGTTACAGCCTGACCTGATCCTATGTCATACACTCCCCTGCATTTAATTTCCTCCCATTCTGTAAGTTTCCCATCTTCAAAGCGTCTGACGAAGTGGGATTTTCTCCCATGAAAGCTCATGCGATAAACAAATCTGTTAGTCTTTAAAAGTGCCACAGGACTCTGTTGTGTTTCTACACTAGACTAACACGGCTCCCCCTTTGGAATTTGGGCACTACAGAGGCACTGTAGTTTTACTGTGAAGTGATCTAGAGGTCTGCACCGCTGATCAGGGCTATCTTGTGATGTACGTTGTCACCATTTAGGATTATAGAGTGAGATAACTAATATGTATTAGTGATTGTGTACAAAAACATAACTCAATGAAGACGTCTGTGATTCCATTTGCCATTAGTAAAATGAGCAGCACTACCCTAGCCCTCACAGGGGTGTTTTAAGGATAAAGGCACTCAGCTACAACAATAATGATGTCCAGATAAGTACCTTAGATTAGAAACTTTTTAGGATATGGAATGTGTGTCCCCTGTTTAAAGTGTTACACTCCTTTATTCCTATATGTTTGAACAAAGGGGATGTTAATGAGTGTCCTGTGTGTCCCTAATGCTTGGTTTGCTGATCAGGGAGATATATATGGTCAGTGCTGCAGCGGAAAGCCTCAGAGCCATCTGGTGTTGCTAACGGGAATCACAACCCTGCCTACGTCCCCAGCGGCACGTGGCATGTCATACTTTCTCTAACCTGAGATAAACTGGAAACTGTTCACAATAAGCCAGGATTTATTTTTATAAATCTTCATTCAAAGTCTTTTTAAGTGTACACGGGTTTCAGTTTTTGTTATCTTTTTCCCCACTGACTATTCCTGTGTTTGAGGCAATGTGGAATCAGGGCTTTCGTCCTCTATTATTCTCTAGCAAAGCAGTTAAAGGGAGGGAAGGTTGCCTGATAACACTTCATTCCCTTCCAAAATGTAGACGTGGTCACCGGAAAACCGATGTGCCTTGACAACAGGAAATACACATAACAAAACACAAACATTCAAAAATAAGGAAGTGTACTTTTAAGATAATGCTTCCTATACCCACCGCCTTCACTCATCGCTTTAGATCACCACAAGAAAAAGGTGGGTTGGGCCAAGTCAGGAGAAATTTTACATCTTTAAAACTCTGATTTCTGCTCCCAAAAGGCCCTCAGGGAGACGGTCTGGCTGTATACCTCTATCTCTGAGGTGTGCCCGTGCCCTACTAGAATCTTGTGTCACTGGTCCCAAAGAGAACAAAATAAAGGTCCATGGAAATGTATAACAGGAATGATGCTTTGGACACAGTGAAACTGGTAGTTTTTGTTAGGATGAGTAATGTATTGTCATACTCCCTGTGATTACTGACAACTCCCCAGCAGCAGTTAAGGTTGCATGGCATGCGTGGACTCGGTCTAAGAGACGTTATCTTAACTGTGCATGTCCTTGTTTTCTAGGTGGGTCTGTGAGGAATGTATCTACCTGAACGAAGGCAAGGACCCACAGGCCCTAGGCCACATCAGTGTAAAGTGAAGGGGTTCTGGATGCTCCTTTGTAGCACAGGAGACTTGCAGAGGTGTGGAATCAGAAAATCCCATTCAGATGAATATTGCTTGTCACAACAGGTCCAAGAGGTGTGAACTATCTCAATGGGCTTTCTCATTCCCCATCTCAACACTGGGTGCCTATGGCATGGACTGAACCTGCTTATTCTCAGCTCCCCTGATCTGAGGGCTGTGTGACTCTGGCATGTTCAAAGCACGCTGCTAGAGAGGCCTCAGTTTCAGAGCTGTTTTCCTTTACTATGCATCAAGAATGTCTGTTTTTAGTTTCCCCTGTGCAACAAATATGCCTGTCTTCAGTTCCCTGAGCACTTCAGTCTCCTCGTCTCTGTGATGTCTCTTCAGTGGGACATCTCACAATGAGTAAAAGTTAAGCAGATGGATAAGTCTTTACAAAATCAGGTCCTACTCTGATCACAGTTTAGGAATCCTCTGCACATTTATGATGTCTGGACAATGTGCAGAAGTCTGAATTGAAAAGTTGTTTTTTTAAAGTGGCAAATGTTTCTCCCAAAATATAGTAATGGATCTGAAAAACAGTCAAACAGCACAAAATACAGTATCTCCCCCGACACAAATGTACCCTTTTCAAACAGGAATTTGTTGAAGGAAACCAGAAAATGAATGACATTTCTTTTCTACATGCATCAGACATTTCCCATTATACCTTGCTTAGAGCAAAATGTGTGACTAATTTTCTGATTTCCTTCAAATAGTTTCTGTGCTTCTCTAGCCAAATATCAGACATAGAGCATGTGGAAAACAATTTTAAAACAGAATATTAAAAATGGATTTAGGCCCTAATCCTACAGTTGATCCATGCTGTTGTAATGAAGTCTTATTGATGTAAAACCTCATTGATGCAGGTCCACTTGCTTGCACCCTATTGCAGGATTGAGGCCTTAGTACTTCCTTAATGTGTTGAATTGACTGATCTATATAGTGCTCTGTTCATCAGTCAGCCATGAGAGTAACATGTCGTTTCCCTCACACTCACGCTGTGCTCTCGCTACCTGTTCCCTTTTATTAGAAACGTTTGTACATTATATATATAAATGAAAATAGATTTGTTTTGATTAAACATCCCCTGCAGTGTTTGCAACACCAACCACTGCAGTGCCTGACCTGAGAACCTGAAAATAATATTCACTATAAACAAGCAAACAAAAATCACAGGATGGGACCCTTAATACCGCAGGGAGAAGACTTTGGCAAAACTCGGGTTGAGGTCAGGCATTTGATCAGAGGAGAGAAAGCTACATGACAAGTTCCAAAAGGGGTAGCCGTGTTAGTCTAGTTCAGCAAAACAAACAGAAGTGCCACAGGACTACTTGTTTATAATGGCACCCTTTGCAAGTGGGACTAAGCAAAAGAAAAACTTTGTCCATTGCCCACACCAAGTAAAATGCAAACTGAGTGAGATTTATTGTGTGGGGGTTTTGTTTGGCTGCTTGCTTTTTTTGTTAAGGTTTATTTTTAACACAGCTTAGAAAGATTTTGTTTAAAGGTACATACTTGCCAACCTAAAAATCCAAAATGATGAGGGTCTATCCCTCCAAAGGATTAAGATTTTGTCAGGTCCTGCCTAGCTAGAAGGGCAGCATTAAGGCAATCGCGACCCCAAAGCACTGCCCATATCCCTCCTGCAAACCTGTTTCAGGATGTGTGGAGTAGCTCAGCCCTCTTCACCTTTGTAGTGTTATCAGCTGTCTCCAGACTGAGGCTGACACTCGCTCACTTTTCTCAGCTCTCTCCCCCACCCCCTCCCTCCACCAAGGCTGGAAAGTGTTTAATGAAGGCTGGGGGGAGGCTGATCTCACACCAGGCCAGTCTACTCCAGAGGTGCAATAGGTTGCAAACAGCGTTGAAAAGGCCATGCATGGGGCGCAGAGTCTTAAACCCAGCCCAGCTCTGCAATGCATGCAGGATTGCAAATGTCTTGCTGGCTACAAACTCCCCAACCCGCAATTATTACCTTTGCATGCGAGTCAATCCGCGTGCGGCCGCGGCCCGATTTGGGAGTGACTGACGTGTAGAAACGCTGGCGGATTCGGTCCCCGGCTCGGCGCAGCCCGGCAGTGACATACCGGGGAAGCAGAGAAACGCGGCTGTATGGGCGGGTTGCTGCCCGGCCTCTTTTTGCTGCAGGACTGCAGCATGGCTGCGCCCATGCAATGAAGCAAGAGGCGATCTGCAAGCCAGGGGTTTAGCTCGTGCGTTCCCCTGGCTGCTTGCACCGCCTGCCCGGATCCGGGGCCAAGCGCCAGCCGCCCTGTCCAGTGGATCATGTTTTCCAAGGCTTTCCGGGTGAAATCCAATTCTGCCATCAAAGGGTCTGACAGGTGAGTTGTGCTCATGTCACTCCAGGCCCAGGGTGAGATTTGCAGGGCAGCCAGCATGATCTACCTTTCGCCGCCTGCTCTGGGTACATCAGGAACTGGCCCCAGATTTGACAGCAGGCAGGAGCGAGCGTACCTTTTCCAGCAGAGCACCAAGCCATGTCCTGCATTCCAAGGGGGTGGGGAGCTGGCTTTAAAAAAACAACCTATCTTTCCTGTGTTTTCCCTCTTTCCACAATTTTATCTCCTGCCAGGTAAGCAAAGCTAGTTTGCAGATTCTTTTTCCGTAGCTTCGGCCTACAAAGGTTGCCATTTGGAACACACCCAAGGACCAGTTACAGAGAAAGATTAAGACAGATGGGCTTTAAATAATAAAAGTTTCTCAGTCAGGCTGCTTGAGGCACATTTTGAAGACTTGCCTTCTATTTTTAGCAGGGAAACCTCCCTTACCATATTTTTGCTAGACTTTGGCACTGTCTGATTTATTATATTTTGCATGGTGCAGTAGTGAATGTATTAACACTTAAAATATGTGAGATGCCAGAGGTAGGAGGTAATACCGTTTTTGGATCAATGTCTGTGAGTGAGCGATCAGCTTTTGAGTTTATACGGAGCTCTACAGAAACTGGTTCAATAAAAGATATTCCCTCCTCCACCTCGTCTCTCTCCTATCTGGGAACAATACAGCTACAGCAAAACGGCACCCTTGAAATATTTGTAATACAAATTTAGTCCGTTAATGGCCTTGTAGCTCAAAGCTAGCATTTGCTGTGTTGCTAACTGTTTTACTGGGGATGCCCTCACAGTGAACTAAAATAAAATACATTTTTACATCAATAACTAATCAGGTAGGAGGCACAGGGATGATATCATCTAGTTACACAGGTTGAAAAGCATCCGTGCTTTATCTCTGCGAATATTCTACATTAAGGTAACCATCCTGAGTTAGCTATTTCCCTGGACCTTTTTCTGCACTGGACTTCGCCTAAGTTAACCACTGGCCTTTATCTAAAAGAAGGCGTGGGGGCCCAGCTTACTATTGCGATGTACGTTTGTGTGGTCACACTGCAATGTGAGTGCAGCATTCTACCAGTCTGATTTCCTCAAGTTTTACGCCCACTTTGCAAAGGCATGAATAACCACAATGATTTAGGACTTCAGTAAATTAGGCCAGCTGGCTGCGGATAGATGCATTTTTATTAGAATGGTATCGATCTGTATTTTCTTTGATGGTTCAAAAAGGGCTCGACCCAGCAAAGCAGATGGAATGTGGCATGGATGAGCACAAGACTAAATGAGAAATGAAAGGGTGAAGAGCAGAGGGAAAGGATCCTGAAGTAATGAGAACAGAGCTGCTGTACATCTGCCACCTTACTACCGTAGTGACACGATGGAGACATAAGAAATGAACTGATAGCTAAATGCCTTTAAAACATAGCGAGGTTCCCACTTGAGTCCATGTCTCCTTAGCAGTGACTAATCTCTGCCTGTACTCCAGCCTTTAAAAAATTAAATTGGAATAAACCTTCCTTTTGCTCAGTACAGGTTTGTCTTTACAGGAGGAAACTACGGGCTGACATTGCAGCAGCTTTTCCCACCCTCAGCAGTGAACAGCTGGCTGAATTTGTTCCGAACAAAGAGGAACTCAATGTCGTCAAACTGTATGCTCACAAAGGGGATGCAGTCACCGTGTATGCCAACAACAGGAACCCGGTCCTATTTGAAGTAGAGAAAACCCTATATCCAACAGGTCTGAGAAATGAAATAGAATCTCCTTCCCAACCCCTCCTCCCCTCTCAAACATAAAACTCTGCTACAAGTTCTGAGCATGCCCTTCTGCTTACGGTACTTATACATCCTCCATTGCTGTAGTACCTGAGAATCTCACATACTTCACTGTAGATGTAAGAGTATTATATCCTCACATGCAGGTAGGAAACTGAAGCCCAGAGAGGTGACTTGACCAGGGTCAGACAGGAAGTCTGGGGTGGAACAGGGACTTAAAACCAGGTGTCTCAAGTCCTAGGCTACTGCCCTAACCACTGAACCAGCCTTTCTTTGGGGCCAACTGCCTATAAAGCACAATTACCTAAGTATGAAGTTCCACCTTATTTATGTGGAATTGCCCTGCTATGCTGTTCCGTTATTTTTCTATGTCCTCTCACTATAACAAATCAGGTCAAAGCACAAGTGATTTGAAGAAGCTGAAGCATTTCCGTTTTATTTTGTCCATTGTGGGTATCTAATTGCTTGTTATTGTGTTGCTGCTGGATGGTGCAGCCTGATTTATTACCCATCCAGTGAGAGAAGAACGTGGCTAGTAACAGTCAAGGGTGTGCTGCTGTAATTGTATTTCTGAGGCTTGAAGGTGGCAAGAACCAATAAGTAGAGAAATCTCTAATGGCATGTTTTTAAAGTCAGTTTTCTTTTGGGACAGTGTATACTCTGTGGTCCTATCCAGATCTTCTTCCAGCCTTCTCAACATGGCCCCCAGTGCTACAGAAACTAGCCGGAGGAGCAGGTAAGAAGATCAAAAACTCAATTACTTTGTGTTACATGTGTCACTTGCCTTTGGAAATTTGTTCTTCTGTATCTGAACTTTTTTTGTTTTCCTTTTAGCTAATTTTTCTAGTGTAGGACAAAATGATTTAACATTTAAACAAAAAGACAAACTCCTTATTCACAAGGATGCACTGAAAGTGTTGTGGGTTTTTTCCCTTTTTTTTGGTCCCCTTGAAAGAAAAACCAGTTAGCTACTAATACAGTTTGGGACCTAAATAGAATATATAGGTCAATCTGTTTAAATCCATTGATCCTTCCCTTTTGATGGTGGTAGAATTGGAATTTTGCCAGTTGTCACTCTCCATGCATGGGTTAGAAGGATATTGATTTAACAGCCATTAACTGGGACACTGAATAACTTGTTTCCTCCTTCTGTAACCTTTCTTGTAATCAGCTTTCCCAGGGCAACTACATTTAGCTGCTTTCATTCTGCTTTACCTTAAGGGGCATCTCCCTCTGTCTGAATTGAGGGAAAGCAGATGTCCCAATGTGTGCACATATTAGAGAGGGACGCAGCTGTTCCTCCATTCCCTTTGTTTTGGATTGATTCAAATCCTTGACTTGGAACTGAGCCCTGTGATTTGGCTGTGCTTCCAAAACAGAAAGGGGGTCTGTTTTCCAGAATCCCCTTTGGAAGGCAAGCTGAAATCTCCAGAGAGCTTGGTGTCCTCAAACCCAAACTGCCTTCCTAACCCTCGTCGGAATGTGAGCAGTAGTTTTGCAGTGCGTGGAGGGGATGTGTGTCTACAATGGGGCTGTCTTTATCCTGCCATGTAACCTGCCTCAAGTAGAAGCAGAGCTGCAATCACAGTTGAGGCCCTGTGCTTTGCCGGCTGCTTTCAAGCTGAGCCGCCTGTGGGGAAAGGGCAGCCTGCGGCCCTGTGGCCTGACGCTGAGGCTGTGGAGGAGTGTGCTTAGCTACTGAGCTGCAGTGACCCCATTTGCCTGCAGAAGGTCCTGTTGGTAGGGGAGGAGGCTTATTAAAGGGCGGTTCGGTCATTGGTCTCCCTTAGTAACCAGGCTACCTCAGCTGACTTCTGAGCCACAGCCAAAGATGAGAGGTGGCTCTGGAGACAGAAGGCACCGTAGTGGAGGGGAAGGGCAGAGACAAAATGCTGAAAGCGCTGTGCTTTGCAGCAGCCCAGCGTTTGGGAGCAAGGAGTCGATTGCACTGAGATAGCTGAAGCAGTGCCATTCTCTCCTGTCTCTGCCCTGGCTCTGAGCAGCCGATACCTGCCCCGCTGGGTACTTTTGCATTTATCATTTGCTAGGTATATTCTGGCAGGCTCCGTACGTCACTCTGCAGTGTGGAGCCCTCTGGGTGGCTCCTTCCCCAGGATTTGCACGAAGCGAACACGGTTTGGGAGCCAGGGTTGGATGTGTAGTACAGACTTAGATTTGAAAGCTGCTGTAGCAGAAGATGGGAGGGGAAAAAAATGTTTGCTTCAGTGTGTACCTAAAAACCCATGATGCTAGGGAACAAGGGGGCTGGTGCAGCACCCAGTTGGTGTCTACCCAGGTCAGACCACTCAGCTGTCAATGCCTGCTCCGTGGCTCCACTGGCAGCCAATATCTGAGGCTTTGG
Source organism: Pelusios castaneus (assembly GCA_007922175.1). Taxonomy (NCBI): domain Eukaryota; kingdom Metazoa; phylum Chordata; order Testudines; family Pelomedusidae; genus Pelusios; species Pelusios castaneus. The sequence continues at coordinate 466,975 of ML685892.1, forward strand.
CAATGGAACAATGTTAATGCTATGTCCCCTGTACAGCTGGGAGTCTTCATCCTTAGGTCAGCAGGGCTGCATGCTCACAGGGCAATGTGCTAAGGAGGCTGCACTGGATTGTAATAGAAGCTAGACCAATGAAAGAGGAAAAAGGTTAGCTGGAAACAGGCCCCTTTACTCTTCCCGTGCCTCAGATTGTCGGCTCAACTTGCTGCACAAAGTTTCCTGCTTTGGAACCGGATGGGCTCCTAGCAGAGTCAAGAGCCTCACGTGCTTGCAGCGTCTGCAATGTCAGTATGCCGATTGGATTTTGGTGGAGGGCAGTACATTAGAATCAGAGGCATTTGGGGAACGAATCTTCCATTTGGAAAGCACTCTGGACCCTCTGGTGTACACAGTCCAGGGTGGTTTTGCCTTTATCAGCAGGATTGTTTTAGAAAAGAGAGTATGGTCCAGCTCCACAAAGCTATTTATGTTCCTGACTTCCATAGATTAACAGATTCCATTGATTACCTTTGGATTGATGGTGCTTCTGTTTTCACAGGATGGTAACGTTGGTTTTTTTAGGTCCTCCATCCCAGACTATTTTTCAGATTGTGCGTAGTAGGGGAAACTAGTTTCAAATGTAGTAATCCAAGTGATGGCTGCACCTCATTCGCAGACGGCTCTTGTGTTATGTTATCGGCTTCTAGCTCGCTTGTGCAGTTTAGATTAAGGTTGATCTTGCCAATCAGTTTTTAAAGCATCTCAATGAAAATTGCCTTGTCTCTGAGCCTTAAAGGTAAGTGGCATGTGGCAGATTTTCTAACAGCCCATTGCCTTACTGAAGCAGGTGGTGCCTTATAATAGTCAGGACAGCATTAGCCTGGAAGCTGGATCTTCTGGCTCCAGAGGGTGTAATTGAATGGGTTAGAAAAGGAAGGTCAGGGCATCGGACACCTGGTTCTATTCCGTGCTCTTCCATTCACGTGCTTTGTGAACTTGGGCACAGCATTTCACCATGTAGTTCTCTGAAAATCCCATTTTCTTGTTCGTCTCAGACACGGGTGTGAGAACAGAAGAAAGAGACCCATTAAATATATTTCGGTAGAGCAACGAGAACATCAACCTGCTTAGTGAAAATATCACAAATGTTAGAACTGTCTTTTAGGGGAAATGCTTGGTTTCCATGCGGCACTGCATTGCCAAGCAGCAATTGAATAGAAAATGTCATTCTGACACAAGAAATGTGCCTGCAGGCCATGGTCTTCTGCTAGAAACCACAGCCCATGTAAGGGAGAAGGTCTGAGAAGAGCTGGGGTTTGCAGCTTGGTAGCAAACAAACTTTCTGCCAAGTTACTCGGTTGGTTCTTTACATGGAGTTCACCTCTTGCTAATATTGCTTCCTTTGAGCCTGGTGCAGAGCACTCAGCAGTCTATAGTGTCCTTTGGGATATGAGGGTGCTCGGTCTTGTCCCCCAGCCCCAAATCAGGCTGGTTATCCCACCCACTTGATAACAAGCACGCAGGAGATTGTTTTACCTGGCATGTGCTTGGCTGTTGCTGGGGTGCTATTTCTGCTGAATGACAGATGGGTTGGGGGTGGAGGAGGCGGCTGGATAGTCAGTGGCTTGCAAATGTTCTTTAAAGCAGAGCGGAGGCTAATGGCTTTTTACTATTTACCTTAGATCTAATGCTGCCTGGAGTTACGGTGCCATGTTTTGGACTTCCTGAGGTACAGAAGGGCACTCTTTGTGCCATTACCCTTGTGGGAAACAGGTACAACCTAGCTCTAGCTTTTCTTAACCATGGAAGAAAAGTTCCATTTTCGGGGGAGGATTTGGAGGACGAGGAGTAACAGAAAATGACAGCAGACCTTGAATCAAGGAAATTCTTCCCAAAAAAATTGCTATTTTGTTGCGGCATTTTATTAGTATCTTACAGATTTCGCTTGTGGGGGAAAATTTTGCTGATTGGATGGTTTTGAATCAGAAAAAGCATAAAGGTCAAATAAATGCAAGATTTTTTTTCTTCTGGTGTGGACAGTTTTGTTCTTAAATAAGATCATTTTAAAGAAAACAGTGAAATTTAAAACACTATCTAAACTCTGAAAAATCCAAAGCTTGCTTGCTTGCTTTTTCTTTTTCTTTTTTTCTTTCTCCAATTTTGTTTTGGCTGCTTTTCATAACCCTGTAAATTAGTCTGCTCCTAAGGAGGAAGGCAGAGAGGTGGCTGGCTTGCTCCGTATACAAGTGGCCATTTTGGGTCAAGCCCAGTGATCCATTAGCGCAGTATCCAGGCTTCTGAAAGGAGCTGGTGCCAGATATTTCAGAGGGAATGAACAGAACAGGACAGTTTTTGAGTAATCCACCCCATTGTCCATTCCCAGCATCTGGCACAGAGAAAATTACCGCAAGAAAGGGTGGCTATCAAGTGAAAACACATGTGAGGTAGTTTTGGGAGAAGATTTTGCATGCTAGAATGGAGTGGGTGAAAAGAAACATGTGCAGGGGATGTGAAATGGCAGAGGATAAAGAACAGATTCTGTGTAAAATTGTCACACAATATTGATTAATTTCTTTTGCCATGTCCCTGCTAAGAGAAGCTAATGTCGGGTGGTGGCTGAGAAGTCATGTTCCAGGTAGTATGAACGCTTTGTTCTTCCCCATTCTGCTCGTTCCCTCAGAGCTCCAGTAGCAGTAGGAGTCGCTACCATGTCCACTGCAGAGATGCTGGCTGCCGGAATGAAAGGAAAAGGCATCGCCGTGTTGCACGCTTACACGGATCACTTATGGTGGGTACCCAGTGTATCTTAGCAAGTGAAGCGAGAGATATAGTGAACTTAATACTGGGCTGAAATATTCCCAGGAACCTGTGGTAGTAATTGGGCCTGCAAATTTACCCTAACTGTGAGCTCAGGTGTGAGAGATGAGAGTTCATGGAATGCCTCGAACCACACATGTTGATGGGAAAAGATGCAAAAGAGAGGCGTCCAGACAAAAAAAAAAAGCTACTGATCTGACTCAGGAGTGTGTTACAGTCACGCCTGGTAAACAAGAAAAGCTGAAACTGAAAAATCAATGAGCCACAATGGATGCGTCAGAAACTAAGGGTAATTGGTGGGAAACATAATGAGGGGATGGGCTACTTCACCCTCCCCCCACTATCTTTTTGGTTCTTTAAAAGAAAAACTGACTACTGGGGCAACCTTCATCCCCATCTCCTGAGACCCCAGTCATCCTCCTTTCTAATCCTGAGCGATGTCCTGACCGGAATAGCCCAGAGAGGGAGCAGGAGCAGTAATCCAACCCAACTAACTTCTTTGTTCCCCACAGGGACGGTAGCGATTGTCTTTAATGCCACCTAAGGCCAGGTCTCCGCTAGCGAGCTTACGATGACACAACTTCACTGCACCGTCAGGAGCGGTGGTAGCTACGTCAGTGGGAGCAGCTCTCCCACCAGCACAGCGCTGTGCACGCTGCTACTGATGTCATCGAAACTTGCATTGCTCAGGGGAGTGGGGGTTTTTCCTACCCTTGAGCGACACAAATTTTGCCAATGTAGTGGTATAGCAGGCATGCCCAACAAGAATGTTTTCCTCCTAAAATCTCTCCAGCTAAAAGAAGAGGGAACAAGGGATGTTGCTAAAAAGAAAGCCTTATTTTCATACTTAACATTTGAAAGGCCTTAACTGGTTTTCCTTATTTCTGTATCTTTAATAAAAGAGCAGAGTCTTACTGGTGTATTTGCTCTATTACTAATCAATCGGAGATCTCTGCATTCCAAATGGTGACCCTTGTTTAACAGTGTTTGATGTTAGAAAGTGACCGAGTCAAGTTAACCTCTTTCACTCTTGGGGCCATTGGTTCCATCTAAATTAGACACCGAAGGTTCAGGTCCCTCCAGAGTCCATGTAGTCATTCAAAGCAGATATATACATTAGACACTGTTGAGGGGCACCTTTCAGATGAAGTTTTAACAGTAGCAGTTTGTTCTGCTCTAAGCAGCTGTTGTTATTCCCAAGCACTTCTAGCAGGAGCAGGGGTTTGCCTTCCTCTTCTTTTACGTGCATGTGCAGTACGCACAGACACGGGTTATTGGAACTCAATCTGGAGTGAAACTGCTTGGAGCTTAATGGAGTTACATCACCAGTAGATTTGTTGTTGTTACTCTGCCTTACTTCAGTACTTATTTTGTTCTGCGTTAAGTGCAGACGGACTTTCACTTAAAGAAAAAGTATATCCAAATCTTGACTCCCATTTCCCTCTAACTCTGCTGGGACGTTCAGCAACCATCACCCCAGCCTGTTACTTTATGAAGCGTGGGGTCTGCGGAAGGAGATTACTATATCTTTCACTCTTACTGGTGTCCCTGGAGAAGTATTTTGAATGTTCCCTTATTAGATCCCTGCAAGTGTCTGTCTGTGTCCCACTATCTTGTTTTCAGAGCTCGATTGCTTGAGGGCAGCTGTGGTCCAAACGTAGAGCCATTGGATGACTGTCTGTCCTATGTGAAGTGAATTGGTTGTGGGTGTATCTCAATCCAGTCCCTGATGTGCAAGTACTTGTATCACATAATATCGTCCCCCCCGGCAGTAGCTGCTTACCTTGGTTGGAGTTACAGATGGGAGACCAAGGGCCAAGCCTCTTGGCTCTGGTAGGACGTGGTCTCTGGCACAGTATGGGAGAAGTTTGCCCTCTTGCTGCTTGTGTTCCTATTTTGTGGACAAATAAAGGTCTTGAGTCTCCTGAACTAACCGTCTGGTGATCCTCACGTGCACTCACTTCACTGCAAGGAGTTCTAAAAATCAAAGCTAAAACAGGGAGTATTTGAGGACTGCAAAAGCAGAATATGCAGTGGGCTTGGCAGTAGCTAGTTACCTCTCAGTGGAGCTGGGAACCTGACTGGCCTGCTTCTGCGATAGCTAGTAACTGTAAAAAAACAAAGCCCCAGCAGCTGAAAAACCAGCCTTCTGGTGAGAGGCTTAAGGAGTTGCAGCTACTTAGCTCACTGAAAAGAAGGTTTAGAAGTAGCTTGATGGATCTAGAAGCACCTACACTAGGAGGAGATTTCTGGCAACCGAGGAGTCCAGGTTAGCAGCCAAAGCCGTAACAAGCTGCCATGGCTGGAAGCCAAAGATGGACAAATTGAGACTAGCAATAAGGTGCGAACGTTTCACAGCAAGGGCAATTGACCACTGGAACAACTTGCTTACCTAGAGGGGTGGTAGATTCTTCACCAGTTGCTGGCTCTATTTTGTAGCTGCAGAGTTATGTAACCGTTCGCTGGGACTGGCAGTGATTTTCAGCACAGGATGCTTCACGGTGGTGTGGGGAACCTTCCTGTATCAAAACAAGACAGAAATGTCAATAAAACTGCCTGATGCTTTTAATCTTTTAAAGGGGATTTGGAGACAAGTCTTCCCCTCCCACACTAGCTCCCTTGGTAGTGGAGCCTGCAGAGTTAGAAAGTGCTGGTGAGGACAAGACAGATGAGGAGGGATCGGAGCCTGACACCAACCTCTCCATTGACCCGTCACTACAAATGGACTTCTGCAGCTGGAGCCTGCGGGAGGGAGACGGTTCTGCAAGGCTGGCTGAGGAGGAGCAACCTGGTGAGACTGGGGCTGCGGAAAGGGCTGAAGATACCGCAGAGGTTCAGCAGGAGACAGAAGGGGGCAGAACTCCACAAGGTACTGCATGCAAATGAAACGAAGTTGTGCATCTATGGAGCCATGGAGCTGGCATGTCTGTATTAGATTCCTGTGTGTTCTCGTTGCTCAGCTGGCCCTAGCAAGCCTTACCGATGCTTCAGCTCGCACTGAGGGTGGCTGCCCAGGTTTTGCACGGGGGAGCCTGCAATCCTTTGAAAAGCCCCAATAGTGACTGCTGGTAAGCAGAGTATTCCTGCAGAAATCATTGTGGGCATAGTCTGGCTCCTTGGGTACTATGCTGGCCTAGAAACACTTCCCGTTCCTTACTGAGCCCTTCCGTGTCTTGGCTGTCCCGGGATTTGCCAGTCTGTTGCCAGGAAAAGTGACTTCCCAAAGGCCACAGAGGAGATACGGTAGCAGAACTCAGATTAGAATGTACATGATCCCGGCTCCCCGTCTGGCTGTTTAGGTGTGTTAAATGTAGCGCATAGATCAAACTCATTTGAATGTTGTGAAGTGTGTACTCGGATGCATAAATACAAAAATAAAGGTCCGTGTAAATGAGAATGTATTCTTATGAGCTTACCCTTTTTCTGCACAGAGGCCCATGAGCAATGTTTGTGTTTTCTGCAGAGCAAATGGACGAGTTACTACATCAATGTTTTTTTCATGCTTTAAAATGTAAAGTGAAGAAGTCAGAGCTCCCTCTACTGACCAGCACCTTCCTGCGGAACTATATGTTCTCATGCTGGTATGTGGGAAGATGACCATCCTAGGGCTTTGCATGGTGGTTTTTTGTGTGTTTCAAAGCTGCCGTCTCTTTGGCGTAATTGTTGTTTATGGTTTACATTTACACTAGAGTTCAACTTATTTGATTGTCAGTCAACTTGAATTGGCTAACAATTTGATACGTGCTACCCTGGACGCTCTTCAAGTATCTGTTCCAGGATGATCTCCCTCACTTTCCCACTCCAAATAGCCATCGGCAATTAACAAGTTAAAAACTTTATCAGTGGTTCCCAAAGTGGGGTCTCTGCCGTGGATTATGTGGGGGCCTGTCCCTTGAGGAGTACTGCAGTGGGACCAGAACAGCCTTCTGGCACTTCTGCTGCATGGAGGATGCCATTTTGTTTCTGAAACAGCATGCTTTATGCAGCGTGACCTTGCAGAGACCATGCTTGTGGGGACAGTCTGTTAGTGTCCTCGCCCATTCCAGGTGACACACAGATTTTAGTTTAAGTGAACACAAGGGTGATAAGTAGAGATTGTTCACTTTTAGTTCCTTTATCAATTTTATTGTCATTACAAAAATATATTTATAAACTCACCTAATGAACAGGAAAACAACAACATGAAATATGTAAATGAAAGGGGCCGGGAAGTTTAGTCCGATGCCCAGGGGGTCCTTGGCAGAAAAAAGTTTGGAAACCCAGCTGTACATTGCGGATATGCCCTCTGCATTGTTATGCCTAACGCACTGGCCTATGTTGAGTTCAAAATAACTTCATTATGTTTCAAAGTACAACGTTTACATTCACTTTCCCACATCCAAGTCATAATTACACTACTAAAAAGCACAGATATTCCTGAAAACTACTTGTATTTTTAGTCTTGCCAAACAAAATATTTTCCCTTGGTTCCAGCTATTTGTTGTAACTTAAAGGTTTAATTGTTACTCTGTTTGTAGCCCAGATGGACAACAATTAGACATAAAGAAATCAAGCTACAAAAAGGTGAGATTATTTAGTATTTGTTTATTTTGTTAAAAAATAATTCTGGTAACAAAGTTCCTAAAGCCCCTGCAAAGAAGCCATTCCCAAAGACATAGGTTGCATTCTTGTCTGTCATCACTCGTTCAGGCTCGGCTTGATAGACTAACTTGTCCTGAAGACATTTATGCTGGTCCACCAAATCAAGCTAGCTCTGCCTGTGCTATTTTGCATTAGGGGAAGGTCTAGGCACCCCCTTTTTGCTAGGCACTGTATGTAGACAGAGTAAGAGTTAATCCCTGCCCCAGCGAACGTAGACCTGGTCTACACTAGAAAATTAAACTGGCCTGCTTGCATCATCCAGTGGAGTGAAAAAATCCACACATGAGTGGCATAATTAAGCAGACTTAACCCCCAGTGTAGGTGGTTGATGGAAGAATAATTCTGTTGATTTAGCTCCCACCTCCCATGGAATTAGATCACCTATGTCAGTCAAAGAACCTTGCCCATCGGCTTAGGCAGTGTCTACAGTGAAATGCTAGAAAGTGTGATTATTCCGGTTTTATCGATAGGAAACCATGGCACAGAGAGAAGTGGTTACCTGGCCCATGGTCACACAGGGTATTTGTTGCAGACCTGGGAATTTGAACCCAGGTTTTTCTGCGTCCCACTGCCTCCTGTACCTTAACTGCAAGATGATCCTTACTAACATGATTTTAGCCACGGATCGATCCTGGGCTAGAGCAAGGGCTGAAAGTGGTGAGAGCTGGGAGATGTAGCTACCCTTAAGAAGATCACAAAGCAAGTCAGTGGAACCTATGGAATCTTGCTTGCTCTCAACACTAGACAGCACTAAGCGTGCAAAATACTTTCTGGGGGTGGTTCTATTTATGGAGATGGGGGGTTGATTTGGGGACTTACTGAGAGGGTGGTTCAGATCCCAAAGCAGGAACTGCAAGGCTTGGGTTTCTGGGCTACAAGAACACAAATTTTCATGGACCTGACTTTTTCCATTATTTCTGGCTGACGTTTCCCCTTCAGCTTTCCAAGTTCCTGCAATACATGCAGCAGCAGAAGATTGTACAAGTGAAAGAGCTGAACAAAGGAGTGGAGAGTATCGTAGATGTCGACTGGAAACACTCAGAGTAAGTTGTTAGAAATGGCATTGATGTTGGTAGATGTAAAATCTCATGATCATAAAAGATCTCACTTTTTTTAGGGTTGTCGGGCAAATTCCAGCTTAGGTAGTCTATCTACCTCACTTCTCCATTTTAATGGACAGGATATTCTTCACTTCTTAGCTTCACCTGTTTTGTGGGGGTCTTGGCACCTGTTTCACAATGTACATGTCCCACCTCAGAGGTGGGTGAACTGATCTAGCCTCACTTCTGTGCAATACGTCTCATTCCTAGATTGCAAAAAACTTTACAAAAGAGGCAAGTAACATTATCTGATGGGGAAACTGAGGCACAGAGCCTCATCTAACATATCTGCTTCACCAGGGTGTTGAGATTTAAGTGTAAAGCTACATTATAATATTTTGATGAGAGATGCTAAAGCAATCCCCAGTGCTATTACTATACATTTTTTTAAATAGAGATTAAGGCCCAATGTTACCAATTAGCTCCTTTCATCTGATCTTCTGCCATTAAATTTCACTCCGTTGTCCCTCTATTGAACCCCGTAAGTTTTGTAGCTAAAGCCCATCTTTCAGTCTTGATTTGAAGAGCTCAAGTGATTGAGAATTCACCATTTCCCCTTGTAGTTGGTTCCAGTGGCTAACACTCACTGGAAAACATTTGTGCCTTATTTCCAGTTCGACTGGGTCTGGCTTCAGATTCCAACTATTAATGGGTTTTTTGGTTCTGCCTTTTCCCACCAGATTAGAGCCCTTTTGTACCTAATATTTTATCCCCATGAAGGTATTTAGAAACTCTAATCAAGACACCTCTCATTCTTCTTTTGGATAAGCTAAACAGATGAAGCTCTTTAAGTCTTCATTTTATGGATTAATTTTGTGGCTCTTCTTTGCACTCTTTCCAATTTTCCAACATTCTTATTAAAATGTCCACTTCGTGCCAGTTGTCTCAAAAGTCCTCAATTTTCGTGGAGGTGACACAGTGTTGAAATTGGCGCTTCCAGGCTCCAAGTCCTTCTCTATTATGTCCTCCGCCCTGTACTTCATGCTGCAGAAATGCTTTTTGTCTTTGGCAGAAAGAAAAACACTGCACATCCAAGGTAGGCCAGCACAGCTATTCCCTCATTGCCCAAATCCGCTGCGTGGAATAGAGCTCTAGCTAAAGGAGAAGGAACCACAACTCTGCAAAGTTTCACCTGGCAATTGACTTGTATAGTACATGTGGTTGCTTAGGTCTGCCTCTTTCCTGAGAGCCATTTATTACTCATATTTCAAACTCTGGCTCTGATCAAACCCCCAAGAGTTCAAGTCTTCTTCTCTTCCCAGCATTGCTAATAGGCACCTCTCCCCTGGCCCATTGAAGAGTCTAGAACTCCAGCCATGAGACCCGCAGACAGATCAAACAGGCAACTCATCGAGTCCCTTTGCCTCCAAGCACAGGATTCATGGCTATGTTCTGGCAGTGGGATTAAAGAACAGAGCTCTAATTAACAGAGACTCGGCGTGTAGTGGGCTGAAATTCAGCTCTTGCACCTGCTACGTCTCCTAGTCTCGCTTGTTCTGTTCTGCTCTTTCAAAACTGGCCAGTTCCCACGCCACATGTGCGCCTCAGAGGTTTTATTTTTACCTACTAGGGATTCCATTGAAGGGGATCATGGCACTTTGAACAGGAGTATCAATAGGAGTATTTTTACATTGGCAGATGTTGCTACAAGTAACCCCTAAAACTTTTGTGTCGAGAGAAGAGAGAGCAAATAGTTCTTACCCCTTTAGTACGCTATTCGGTACAGTCTCTTTCCCCTGTGTGTGTGGGTCTTTCCTGTAATTGTAAACCTCAGAAAATGGGCAGTGGGGTTTAGAGGAAGGTCTGTAGGTGAAGCCACTTGGTTTCTCTTTAAAATATTATCTTCTTCAAGTAAATAGAAAACAAAATTGCTAGAGTCTAGGACACCAGTAGGGGCTGAGGAGCTGTGCTGGGTATCAGGAAGGTAGCAAGGCACATCAGGATTCTTCTGCAGGGCAAAAATCCTGACCATTGTGGCTGGTTCTTAAAATCAGTCATCTTGCAGAGGACGCTAGGGTCAGGGGTGTCAGGTAGGCCTGCAGTGATAGCAAAGTGCAGTGCGTGGAGAGAAGGAAGCTAGGGAGTGGGCCAGAGCGCCCGGTGTGCTGAAATGCCGGAGGCTAGTGTAAAAGCTAAGCCGTCACCAATACTTCCTCGTGTAGGAAACTGATCACCCTTTGTTTTCTCCATTGCATTTCAGCATTAAGTCATTTGTTGTCCCCGAAACATTATCTGTGGCGTCAGCTGCCCAAGAGAGCAAAAGTAGAGATGGAGAGCAGCTGTACCACGCTCCTGAAATCATACCGCTCTATGGCGTCTCAGCCAAAATGGCTCCGCTTTTCCAGGAGTCTGGACACAAGTAAGTTCTAGAAAGGCAGGACAGAGCCATCATTGGAATAAGAAATGGGCCGTCTTGCTGTCCGCACTCAAGCTGAAAAGGCTAAGCCAGCACTGAGATAGGAGACGGGGATGGAAGACATATGCCAGTTGCTAAAGGTACCAGTGATGGCTAAATAGTCCGTATTCTTGGAGCAACGTCAGAGCATGCTGCTGGGAGCACTCGGGTGTGGGTGGTGACATAAGCTGGGTGGGAAGAACAGTTGATCACCAGAGAATCCCCTAGCACTTTGTGCCAGGACAGACATGATAACTCTGGGGACCTGGCCAAGCACCAGATCAGGTGCTTACAATCTCCTTCAAGTTCTCGTAGAATTTTCAAGGGAATACACCATGTGCTACCGCACTACACAGCAGGAGAGAAGAATTGTTGTGGGCTGTTACATAGCTGGCTGGTTACCCTCTAGGGGTGATTTTTTGTGCTATAGGCTGCACAATTTTCAACCCAGAAAGGGGGCTAAAGTGATTTTACACACCTTTGCATCCTCTGTTTCAGGCTGATTTGAGGCTGGAGCCACACGCTGTTGTAATTTAGACAGCTCATAGGGGCCGGGATCCACCAAGATGAGAGTTACTGAGTCTAGAAGTACCAAATAATACTGTTTTCAGAACACCTTACTTCTCAATGCAATGCAGTAAAGACTTCCCTCTTTTATAGGAAAGGCAGCATCCTGTCCAGCAGTGACGTGAGAAATATTATCACCAGCTACGTAAAGACGAATGAATTGGTTGATGAAACAAACAAAAAGTAAGTAAAAGTGAATCTTATTCATGCATCTATTTTCATTACTCAAGCTGAGTGCAGGGCAAAAAAGTTAGCTTATTGAAAAGTCTGTTTTGAGTAACAAGGGGGTCCGGGGGGGAGATTTAACCTGGTAATGTAATGTCCAACTTACCAATGTGCAGCACAAGTGCACTGGACTTGTTCGCAGGCCAGTGTAACTTTTATCAGTCACCAAATGTTAGCAATGTGAAACAAACCCACCCTTAGACGTGGGCAAGACGGGGCAATCACAGATGTCTGCGTGCGGCAGAGAAGAGAGGCTGTATTCCCCCATCTGTGCGTAAGGAAGTGGGCAGGCTCACCTCTAATAAGCGTGTTCCATTCCAGCTTTGTAAAGGTGAATCCAATCTTGTGCGACTGCCTGTTGGATAAATCGGAGCAAGACGAGATTGCAAAGCTCAAATGGGACGATCTCCTGGGCAGGTGACGACTGTTTCCGGACACGCTATTTTATCGTTCACAACGGTTCAGGATTCGCGCTTGGCTTTACATCATGTTGTCTGCTCACCGCTAACTCGAAGCAGGCAGCGGTGCGCTCATTGGTCAGCACAGAAATCTTAACTTGTAATGAGTTTATTAGCGGTTGTTAAGAAACAGTGCGAGTTCCATTCCTTTTCTTGCCCCCTTGCAAATGACAAATAACATTATAGAAATACTCGTTTTTAAATATTGCTTTCTGATAAGCATGCACAAGGGAAGTCTAAGAACACTTAGTTCTGCATGCATGCAATCCGTACGTACACACGCCCAAACAACAAATCTTCTCCACACCGCTTCTTTAAGCTTAATGTTAGTGCTGCCAAACATACGTGCTCAAAATTTTGACACCTCAGCACTCCTGTGGGCTACGTGTCTGAAGAATCCCCGATTTAATAAATGCTTTCTTGTTCTCTCTAGAACTAGCCAGTATTGTACCACATCTGTAACTGAGATTCACTGGGAATTCGAACAGACAATTCTTTTTTTCCAGTTCACTCTATTCTGGTGGCAAATTGAAGGACATTTGTCCTCTTAACAGCTCCTTGGGGTTCCCTTTTTCTTTTCAGATTTAATGCACACAGGACCCTTAGTACTAAATAGGTTTTGAGGCGCTAAACAGTCATTCTGCCCGAAGTCCATTATTTTCAATTGCTGAACATTGTTCCCTGAATGGTTTTACTTTTCTTACTCTTCTAGAACCTACTGATTTAAAAAAAAAAAAAAAACCACTTCTGAGAAATACCAGCAGTTGGTTTGAGAGAGAAATGAAACTAAGTTTACTCACGTGGGAGAGAAATGATTTATGCTGCTTCTAAATTGCCTTTGCTTCACTTCGCTCTCCAAATTTGCAACCAGAGTTTTTTGGTTTTCTTCCTTGGTGCGTTCAGCTGTCTCATGCCTGGTTTTTAAGTGAGAGCACACCAGCCACTTTATTCTTGTAGTGCTAGACAGGCCTCCCAACTTCTCATCAAGCGCTGCTTCCAGTAAAAGAAAATTGGACGGTGTACATGACAAACATATACAGAATAGTAGTTCATTTCATTGCGCACCACCACTCTATGATGCCGTGTACTCACCGCAAGTGTGATGGCTTTACTGCTTTTATTTATTTTATAACAAACTTGTTTTGCCATCAGTGACCACAGGAACTGGCAGGGTAAAGGTCAGATAAATACTTCGGGGGCTAACACAGGATTTTGCAGAGGTGGCTGTTAAAAAGCCAATTTGCGTGTCCATGAAGCATTTTACAGTGCGAGCTAGATAAATGAGGTAGAGATGTACTGTTACCCAGATCTGTTTCAAGGTCTTAGTTCTTTGTGGGCTGAGAGCTCTTCTGTGGCTAAGGCCCTCTCCGGGGAACATGCTACCGGCAATAATGAGGTTAGTGGGAGTCATGCCACTCAAGCAGCGTAATCTCTTCGGGCCCTCTCCGCTGTGGTAGCATGATGGCCTGGGAGCATTTCCACTCGACAGCTTGCGCCTTCTTTGGACGTAGGTAACTGTGAACTTCCCTTTCTGTAGACTGTGCCTGAGCAGTGTGGGGAAGGCTACACTGGGAATACAGAGATTGCCCATCCGGCTGTATCTGACCAACTAAACCAAGCCTTGCCTTTCTCAGGTGTCTGGAACGCCTGCAGCCTTACCACCAGGTGACGTTTTTTGGACATGAACCCATTGTGAAGAAAGGAACCCTTGATCCCATTGACATAAGCATAGCACAAAGATCATCAAATAAAAAGGTAAAGGCCAAGAGAGATAAGGAGCAGGTGTTTGTGTTGTTGATTAACCCCCTAGTATCGCAGACCATGCTGGAGCTGTTCTGCACTTTCAGGACAGAAGGTTGTCCTGGGGTTCAGATCTCCTGCACAGCCAGTCTTGCGATGAGGAGAGTGTGGGATGGGTTGTAGCAGCTGGGAAACTGCTGCATCCTGGCACAGGACTCTGGTGGGAGTCTGTGCCGAGGAGCACCTGCTCACACTCAGTTCTGCCAGTTAGAATTCTGCTTTAAAGATGTTAGCACTATTCACGCAGCCCCTGGCACCATAATTACTACCACATTTTCCAAAGGTCCTGAAGTGTCAAGCACATCCCATGCTGTTTAAGTGCAAACAAAAGGTTGTGATAAGGGAAGGGGGAAATGGTTTGATATTTTGCATCCAACCATGCTTTTCCGAAAGTGTGTGTATAATTTAGGGGGTAGAGGACAGATTGTCAATTTATTGGAGATTTTGTATACGAGCCAATTACATGTCACTAAGGGGGAACTCTTAATGCCCTGTTCTAATCAGAAAAGCGGGGCAGCGTCATGGACTGCTGTTCTTCTGTAGATGGTTTTAATAATCAGGTGACAATCTTCGTCTGATCATGGCTACAATCCACAGGTGACTATTATTAAGAATCTTGAACTGTATGGCCTCGACCCGGAATTAATCGCCAGCTCTCTCCAGCAAAGAGTACAGGCCAGCGGCACTATTCACTCCTTGCCTGGGGCAAAGGACAGAGTTCAGGTCCAGATCCAAGGCAATCAAATCAACCATCTTGCCAAGCTGCTGCTTGGTGAGTTTGTGGGGACGTGGACTGTATCTGTTAGAAAAGGTAAGTGTTTCCATTATAAAATCTCTCTGGGATGTACTTAAATTGGACTCTATTATATTGCAGAGGAATACCAGTTACCTCGAAAATATATTCAAGGTCTGGAGAAGGCTCCAAAGCTTAGCCGGAAGAAGTAAAAGTGTCTAGTGTAAGAAGTATGCGGCTCTCCTTATTTAATGATCAGCTCTTTCTACAGCTGAGGGTTGACATCCTGGGCCCATTTAAGTCCATGGGAATTCTGCTGCTGATTTCATTGCCAGGATTTGATCCAAAGAGTGTAATTGTGTTAGCTGTTCACATCCAATTTTTTTAAAATAAAAATTTCAAATGTCATCCTACTAGTCCTCTTCCAGGTATTTTACTAGCGTCCCAGTGGATTACCAGATTTCGGGCTGGTAAACTAATCTTTAACATACTTGCTTTGCCTGGGTGCATACATGGGTGAAGCATGCTTTTATTTGGTGAGTGCGAGCACTTGAACCACCAAATCGAGTATTCCAGTATGTCGTGTCCTCCGATTCCTTCTTGTCTAGTTTTAAAAACAGATCTTGTCCATTGTCAGCATTCCTTTGAAAACTAACGTCGTTCCAGGGTTCCTAATACCGCACAGTAACTAGACAATGAACTAGATCCCCCTCCCGCCCCACTGAGTTTACACAGTGTAATAGATGAATTAGATGGGTCTTTGGGCCCCACACAGATTACTTCAATGAGTAGGATTTCAGGCCGTGGTGTAAATAGAATGGGTCTGCCTTCATACAGACATAACCTCCACTGTAGGATCGTTGGGGGCTTAGTCTTTTATAAATGGCTGCCTAATTTCAATAGGGGGAAAACAAACATTTCATAACCCTTTGTCATGTCCTCTTTAAACACCGGTGATACAAGTCAACGCCATAGGAGGGCACCAGCCAACTTTGTAACCGTTTTATTTCTTTATTACTGACAGTTCTTTCTCCATCTGTCTTACACTTTCGGCAGCTCTCGAACCTGCTGCCGAACTTTCATAAAAGCTGAAAGTGAGACTTTTTTTTTTTTTAAATGCCATAGAATTAACAGGGAGTAGTAAAAAATAAATTACAGCATTGCAAAAATGCATTTCACTGTGCCACAGAAGCTTTACTATTCCAGTCTATACAGAAGTTTGTTTGTGTTTTTGTTTTTACATGTTTTACAGTTGACAAAAAAATTCACACCGACACCAGGCGATACTAACCAAAGGCACTGCCAGCAATATTTTGCATGTCATAAGGAGGGGCCTGAGCTGTTGGCAAAGGTCACTTGACAGTGCTTTGCATTCAAATCAAGAGTTTCAAGGATTTCTCTTCAAATGCCCCATATCCAAAAAAACCCAAAAAACAGGAGGTTTTCAGCAGCATTCACAGTAATTGCATAAGAAGCCATGCCTTCTACAAAACGTTAAAGACATGCTGGGGATTCAGAAGGTGGGGTGGTCACTGGGAGAGGGAAGGGAAATCAGTAAAAACACCCATAAAACTTTACAACTTTTAGCCAGCAAGGTGAGATGAAATTTAAGAAAGCCTGGATCTTGCTTCTCAAAACCAATGACATTTTACAGCGTGCTTCCTCTTTCTGCTGAGTCAATATTTGTACCCAGTGCTTTAAGCCCTAAAAGCATGAAGTGTTAATTAACTCTATACCTCACCGTGTGTACATGCGAGGCCAGTACGTATTCACTCCACTTTAGAAATAGGCGGACACACCCACAGAGCTTCCCTCTTCGCTCTGTGCTACCTCAGGTAAAAAAAAAAAGTCACCTGGGAAAGGAACACAGTACAGCTAGATGACCTTCCCCTCCGCACTGCAGGCTGCAGCCCCTCGCCCCCCTCCTGTCAAATCGGTCCATGCTACCACATAAAACGTTGGCTGTGACACAAAGAGACATCTCCACGCAGTGGTGGGCTTGCGAAGCGGTCCAGTCACTCTTTTTAAAAACATACTTGGATATAAAACCGGAAAAATAAAAACAGTCACTTTGGGGGAAAATGGACAATTCCTCTGGCCCCTCTCCCTCCCAGAGAAAATCAGCCTCATCCCTACAGTACTTTAGAGAATGGACGGGGGAAAAGTGACTTTAAAAAAAAAAAAAAAAAGGCACTGAGGTAAATCTGAGATTCTTAAAATTGCCTTCTGTGATAACTTGGCATCCAGCGAGCCGGACCCCTGACCTTTGAAGTGGAATCACATCAACGTAAGTAAGTTTAAGGGATGCTTTCAACTCGGGCAGTCAGTTTAAAGTCATTCCACGTGCATCCTCTGCACCTTCCAATTTTAAGGGTTTTACAGTCACGTTTCCTTCCTTTCCTCCCATCCCTTTGCTGCTGTGTGAAGGACCCACGCAAGCAAGGGGAAGAGCAAAATTGACGACATGCCACATGCTTAGTCCAATGCATGGAGAGTAAACACTGCAAAAAATAACCGGTTACAAGTAACACCCTGGAGCGAAGTGTAATTTTTGAGTTGGCATCTTAACGCTGGGAACCCTAGAGCAGCTGTGACTGGATGAACAGCAATAACTGTGACAGTATTTATCTACAAAAGGCAAAGCTGTTACTCAGGGAAGGGAGGTGAGGAGCACTTATATTCTTGTTACTTTCTTCCAGCTCCACAGGGAGGTGGTAGTCACACTAGAACTTAACAGCCTCTTGTCTACCTGCAGAAGGAAGACGGGAGGATGCGGACGCTCTGTGGGTGGTTAGGTGATGGTGCAGAGCGGGAAGGTGAGACAGTATCTGGGCACAAGCTGCAGGAGGCTGAGCAATTGCTGTTGCCTTCCCGAGCATCGATGCATGGCTAGAGATTGTGCTCAAAGGGCTCTGTACTGAACTATCAGCTGTTCCCATCTTACACGTAAAAAGAGCCCATCTGTAAAACATAGGTCCCTGAGTAGGAAACGCAAAACACAAGAGCCACATTCAGCAGTAGGGAACATTTGCTCCCACCTGGAGACTGACCAGCCACACAATCCTAATTTCAGCTTTAAAAAAAGAAAAATTCCTTAGCAGGAACATGAGCTAAATCTCAATAAAACCCACTGCAAAGACTGCAGTGGACTTGGCACCTGACTTCGTGTTTTAGCAGATGTCATCGAATTGTGCAGCAATTTGTTTGGCCTCAACAAGAGCTGCAACATCCACATGATCTGATGCAATCAACCCCATTGCTTTATCTGCTGCTTCCTATGGGGCCACCTAACTTGTGAAATGACAGAACTACACAACGCGACAACTACACACAACGCAGACGCAGAACCTTAGAACAAAGCGAACAGGCAAGTTGTTGGGAGGAGGTGAAAGTAATGCAGTTCTCTCCTGTCCAGAACGATTACCCAGTAGATGTCCCTATTTATTTAATCTTCAGCTCTTACGATGAAGTTTCTCTGCTTGGTGATCCGCTGTGACAAGTGAAAACTAAGAAGCAGCTCTGTTTGATTTGTTGAGGGCCGGCAGATATAAATAGAGGCTTTCCATTCTTTACTGACTGGCTGTGACCTAGAAATAAAACTCTCTCAAGGAAAAGAAATGCAACACTTATCTCTCTGTGGGATGCATCACTCCTCAGACAGAGGAATAGAGTGAGACAAATCTGAGGTGTCCTGAGAAGTCTTTTCTTTTTAAAAATAGTATCTAGTTTAGTCTGGTGCTACAGGTGCTATGTGTTTGGTTATCCGGCCTTTCCTTCTGCTTCTTTCAAAGTCTCCTGCAGTCTTTGTTTAAAGATGTTGTATTTCTTCTGTACTTGCTGAATTTTGTCTTTTTCCTCTTTGTCCAGTATCATTAGGAAATTTTGTAGCTCTGGGATGGAGAATGCATCCCACTGCAGAGAAAGCAAAAACAGAGAAGTGAGATGAGCAGACAGCTCCCCTTGCGTGTGTAGAAGTTGCATGGTGGGGTTTATTGCGCAGCTGAGTGCTTATTTAGAAAATGAAGGGGAAAGGCGTATGCTGTCTAGCAAGGTCAGTCAGTTGCATATTTTTATACAGAAAGATCTAGCTAACTGGACACTGCAAGTGTCTTTTCCCCTGATTTTACAGATGAATGGGTCAGGAAGTTTTCAGCTAAACTTTTAATAAGAAATGCTGATTTAAACTAATACAGGATTTTAAAAAAAGGATTGAAATGTAGCCATTGACCCAAACTGGGGGAGTGGGTTTGGTTAGAAAATATAAGGCAGACTTTGGGGGCCAGTGAAAGACAGGAAAGTTTTCAAAAGCCTTAAATTTTCAAAGAGTGGGGAAATAATTTTCCACCTCATTGTTCAGATATATACATGTGCAAACTCAGTGCTTTGAGATGGAGTCGGGAATCTGTGATGTGACACAGCTCACCAATAGAGGAGCAACCTAGGTTTGAACCACCTGAGACCACAGTCCCAAAGGAAAACCGGTAACATTTCCCACTGCAAGAGCTGGCAGCTCCACAAAATGCAATATCCTCAGGAACTGAGGCAAACTGGGAAGTAACTGAGCTACAGCATGTAGAAGCTAATGACAATCACCACTTCTTCTTGTCATGAAGGGGACGGGGGGATTCTGAATTATCCAGGCAGACCTTTTGTAACGAGCAGGGTTCGTTCCACTTAAATTACTTTTAAGTTACTGAGAAATCTACAAAAGACTGTTAGCAGTGGTTAAAGTATAATTTGATGGGCCCCGGAACCCTCCTAATCTCCGGGCCCCCTTCCCGTATTATCTGGGCCCCCTTCATGCATGTGTGGGCCCCAGCCCAGGTAGGCATTTGCAACCACTTCTCAATACCACATGCATCAGTTATCGCTCCATTAAAATATTTGTAATTGTATATGGCGTTTATGTCTAGAGCAATTATTGTCACAAACTAACAAACACTGCATAGCACAGTAAGTATTGTGATTAACAATGGTGGGGCGTAGGACCTGCCAGCGGGCAGGGCAGAACACGTGTTCCGCTGGATTTTTCTATTTTTAGGGGCCCCGGAACTCTGGCTCCTCAAATTTGTGGGCCCCGGAACTGCGTTCCGGTGCGTTCCCCCTTACTTTAACCTCTGGTTGTTAGATATGCTTTGATGGAACTCCCTTCATTCAGGGTCATGAGAGGCCAGCGCCCACTTTACGGACCCAGGGAACTCAGTGATATTAGGAATAATGCCTGTCAAGCAACATGACGGAGAAATACAGACATCTGGGCCATAATTTCGAAATTCGGGTACATTTAATTCTGCCTTTTTGATTTCTCCTCTTTCTTTAATCTGTAATAGAGGAGCTAGAGTTCTTGGGGTGCGAATGCTCTCTAGTGGTTAGAATCTGAACTACCACGTATGTGTCACTGCTCTATGCTGCTTGGCAGGTGAAAATCACTGGAGCAAAAGGTGACTGAGTTCCGAGATTTAGCCACACTCTCTCTGAAGTTCTGAGTTGTCCTATGGGGAGGCACAGATCAAATGAAGCCTAGGAGGCTGTGCAATTATTAGGCTGCATAGCATTGGCTTCTATTTTAAAATGAAGTCAGTGGCTTAGCAAGGGCGGCATTTAGCTAATCTACTCTGAGGATTAACCGTAGAACCGCACGGCGCAGTTTTAGATCCAGACAAACAAAGGGATTATGTTCTAAAAACATCAAACGGGCCATAGCATTTTTGCAGGTCAGGTTTTTAAAAACACACTAAGTTTTCTGCCACAAACTGAGGTGGTCAAAAATTCTTCAACACACAGGCTAAGCTCGAGGAATCCTTTGAGCTGCTTCTACCTTAGTTGGACGGCTGGTGTCTAATTCAGGGTTTGGGACGATCAAAACTTAACGAGGAAAGTAAATTTACTTCTCCCCCAAACATCAAGTCTCAAAGTTTTGTTTAACAAGGCCATGTGTTTTTGTAAAGCTATTAACAGTGGTGCAAGAGCCAAGGGAAAATGACTCCCAAACATACCTCAACTTCACCCGTTTCATTTTCCTTCAGCACAAAACTGAGACTGTCTGTGTCAGGGCCAGCCAGCAGCCGGAGATACAAGGGGTATTCTGTTAGAGGGAGCTTCTGGAAGAGAACTGCAAAGGGGAGAGAGAGCGATTGTAAATGAGTCTTCAGGAGCAAGGGCAGGAAGATGCTCAAGCAGTTACTGTGCATCCAAAGCACCAGCCTAAGACATTTTAGAGCTGGAGCTGGTAACTAAGGGCCTCCCCGGACGTACAGGTGTTGATCAAAGGTGATGTGCATACTAGCGCTTAAAGCACAGCAAATTGCAACATCTAGGAATTTAGAAGGAGGCATGCGTAGACTGGAAGCTAGTGTGCTATGTAACATTCACTTCATTATCCCCCATTCCAACCCATGTTATAATCTGTCCTGCCCCAAAACAATGCTATTTAGTTCCCTTTGGGACTAAAAGACCTTAAACGGCCTTAAAAGAGCAAGGGGCAGTAATACACCCCAATCCCCTTGAATTTCAATGGGAATTGGGCAAATTTCTTCTAAGGCTTTTGAAAATCCCACCCATAGTCTCCTCCATTGTTTTCTGCCACAATTGTCTTGCCAATGCCAAAAAGTTCAGCGGCCTGTGACAGTGTTTCTGTTGTGTCTCTAAAGGTGGAATTTTTTTTTTTCAGGGTGGGAGATGGAGGGTAGGGTAGTAGGAGTTGGAGTCTTCTCCAAGATCCTGGGGAGAGACAGATTTCAATTTTGAACAATGTCCATTCAGAGCAGCTCCACTTCGTGCCAATTATAAATACATTTTTAATGCAAAGGGCTTATGAAAACAAAGGGGGTATGCTGATTTGGCTAAGGTTAAAACTCCAGAATTTGTCAGTAGTATGTTGCAGGCACCGTCAGAGATCAGGGCTGATAAATGGAAGCTAAGTAGAGGAGAAGGGGGGGAATTCTGGCCAGAGACACAAAGATCTTTG
Organism: Pelusios castaneus; assembly: GCA_007922175.1. Lineage (NCBI taxonomy): Eukaryota > Metazoa > Chordata > Testudines > Pelomedusidae > Pelusios > Pelusios castaneus. The sequence goes on from ML685892.1 coordinate 488,654, forward strand.
GAAGAGAGTGACGGGATCCCTGCTATTCATGTACAGCAGACAGAGGCACATAGAATTCCATGCAGGTGGGTATCCGTGTCTCTCAAAGGACTGAGTCAACCCACAGAGGATTTAAGCCTCCAAGATATCAACGTTTGGTATATTTTTAAATCACGAAACTCTGCTGTAACAGAGCTAAAAGGCTTCTGGCACAAATACCTTCTTTAGGAGTGGTCCCCACCTAGGGTGATGGCTCAGTTTGGCTCAGGGTTCATAGGGGCCCCAAAGCTCCCTGGCCGGCCGGTAAGTGGCACCTCCTAGCTTCTATTACCTCACCTTGCATTCAGCGAGGGTGGCCGTATTTCCATCTCTGCTCTGACACAACCCTCTATAATTTAAGCGGGAGTTACTTGTGGTGCTGGAAATTAGCGCTTGTCTAGGCCCCAGGGGACACTGACGGTTTCGCTGTTAAACAAATACTACTGTTTTAGCCAATGGGGGGTGGCACTGAAGTAGAATATATCAGCTGCGTTACTACACAGGGGGAGGCAAACACGGTCTACGCTACAGAACATTGATTAAACCCCTCTTGGGTTCCTAACTAGCCCCTTCACTGTAATATCAAAGCACTTTGTGAGGGAGGGCAGTGTTGTTATCTGCATTTGCAGGTGGGAAACTGAGGTTGAGAAAGGTTACGTGACTTGCCCAAGGTCACAAAGGAAGCCTGTAGCAGAGCAGGGTTGTGCATCATGTCCTAGGCTTTGCCCTAACACTGGGTCCTGCGACGCATTCTGTCCCTTGCAAACTCTGTCATTTGCATACTGGCTTTCACCCAGAACGCTCCATGGCAGTAAGATTAGGGACAGACCATCTACAGATGGCACCTGCTGCTAGGTGGCACTTGCCTAGCCAGGCACAGAAACGCCACAGAGCAGCTTAGAACAAGAAGTCACTTCCCCAATTGAAATTGCAGGGGGAATTTGTAAAACAGATCTGATTATCGGGGCAAGGGCATGGGAGTTAACACCCCTCGCTCCCGCAACAAGTGATCCTCAGTGACTATAAGACGTCAGGGTCAAACTGGCGGACGGCCACACGTACACGAGTTGTCTTTGAGAGCTCTTTCCTGGCAAGAATGGCACACAGCAAACCACATCTTCCCTTAGGAAAGCACCATCTCTGACAACTCTGCCATTAGGAACGATGCTAACAAACGAGAGGGAGCGTGGCTTTTTGGGAAAGGGCCTGGATGGACTCCAGAGATCTTGGTTCATTTCCCAGATCTGCTCTCTCTGTGAGCCTGACTACATCACTTGGTCTTTCTGATCCTCAGCTCCCCATTTTATAGATGGGGCTAACAATCCACCTTTCCCTCTGTCTCGCCGATTTAGGCTGCAAGGTCTTTGGGGGCAGGGACTGTCTCTTCCCCCCCATTCGGCACTGAGCACAGCAGGGCAGGGAGAGGAAACCTTTGGGAATTCATTTCTGAGCTAAGCCCCCGGGGACTGGTTGCTTGGAAGGGTCCAGGTGTGAACTCACCTTGCCCATCTCTCTGCATCTGTTTGAAAAGTGCAAACTTTTGAGGGTTGTCCATCACCATGAACTTTTTCAGGAGCCCCTGGATCACCTCACTGACAGTGGTCAGGCTGCTGATGTGCAGCTGCTTGACTGCATCCAGGGGCAAATAGAACGAAGTCCTCCTGTCTGCCATGTCAGCCAGGTTCACCTCCTTCAGGGCATCGTAGATGGACTGCGGCCGAATTGTTGCGGGCACAGTCACAGGCCGGCGCAGTTTCAAGTGCACTTTAATGAAGCCCGTGTATGTTCCATCGTCGTTCTAAGACAAAGGAGATCACAAAAGTCAAGTTCCAATGAACACTGCTGGTGCACGACAGGTTTTCAGCCAATGCCAGGATTTTCATTTCCTGGCTGAACGTTTTTTTTGCAGTACTTAACCCACTGATAGACTCGTGGGCTGACTGCAGGGACAACTTTCTAGAGTGCTTGTGCAATTAAGCTCTCGAAACTCTATTAATAATTCACAAGTAATTAGCAACGGAAAATTAGTCACTACAAAACTCTTCCTGTTCCCTACTATTCAGTAATGCCCCGTGGTTCCTCCCCACCCCTTTGCTGTCTCAGGCTACATAAACTGCTCCTGCTACAGAGATGGTGAAAACTAATGGACACTAAACACAATTTGCGCATGCAATTACACTTGTGTCTCCTTTAACTGGAGATGGGCTTGGAAAGAACATACAAGCATCCAGACTACAGCTGAGGGATTTGAACTGGACATGTTGGCTTGTTTTCATACGGTTTTAGCTCCAAGTGGTTGATCTGTTGCAGGATTTCCACCTTGAATGATGGAAATTTCATGAAATCTGCAGTTATCATGAGATTTTCACCTTCCTGGGCCAGACCTGCAGAGAAAGGCCTTTACACAGACTGTAGGAGAAATCTGACCCTGGACAAGCACAGACAACAGCAGTATGCCAGGCTGTAATAAATGCTATACAAGATTAGAGCCTTGGGAATTGATTGCTCAGAACTAGTTCACAGGTTTCATTTGGGGTGCAGTGAGTTGCTACAGAGTCCCAAGACGGCACAGGTTAAAAGCAAAAGGTGGCCCACTGGCCTTAAAACGATCCAAGAAATAACTGCTCTGGAACCCAGGATACTCCAATGAAATTCATGGGTCACAAAAGTTAGGAGATGAAAGGCAATCCCTTTGATAATCTCCAGGGTTTTAGTTCACTTCAGTCATAAGCGATGTCTGTTTAAAGACAAACAATTTGGGGCATCTTTTCATAATCTGTCAGGTTGCAGGAATGACTGAACACTGTCCTCTGAAATTCTAAAATCTACATTATTTCAGTTTTCCCCTCTGATCTATGAGAGCGTGTGAAATTTGCTCTTTTTGTTAAATCTCATTTGTCAAACTCAGCTAGTTCCCTGGCCTCTCAGGATTTATCAATAGGATTAGGTTCACCCGGTTGTTTTTTTTTCTTCTCCAAGCTGTAAACAAGGCTGCAATCAAGGACTAGAACTGTAAGCAAATTATTCTGGGTCCCACTCTCTGTTTAAAAGTTTGATCATGGTGAAATAGAACGGCACATCTGTTTCCTCAAGGACTCCAGGTCTCCATGTCAGCTGCGTGACAGCTGCAGAGATGCAGTTTTTATTTATTGTGACTCATCCAAGCTAGAACAATGCAGCCTGATCTAGTTGAGGCAAATCATTTGAGGGGCTCAGATTATTCTGAAGATTTCCCCATTGGGGGGGGGGGGAGAGTGGAAGGGAGCCATGTATAACCATTATCTGACCTGCATAGAGGATCATGCCAAACAGGTCTGAATAAGGCTGGTGAGAAGCATTTCAGGTGCTGGTATCTTTGACAGCCCCCAAGACCAAAGCTCTGTTTTATCCATATGATAAACAAGGCCTGATTTTAAGTCTGCTGAAGTCGATGGGAATCTTTCCATTAACATCGCGGGCTTTTGGGTGACCTGTGAAGCACCACAGGCACCAGCAATACACGTTTCCTGCCTCGAACGTGTGCCTCAGCCACACCCAGAGGGAACCACCATTAGGACTAAAAAGGGAATTCAGTCTTCATAGTACAATAGGTATTTAGCCTCTGCAGACACTCCCGTGAGGGAGCCCAGCAGGATAGCAGATTTTTCTCTAGTCGACACCTGTTTTCAGGGAAGAAGGGCAGAAAAAATATCAACTTCACATGGTGGCAACTGAAAAAAATCAGCAAGGTGCTTAAGATGGGTTTTAAGTGTTGCTCAACTGTGGCCTTAGAGTCTGGGTACAAATTTCAAAAGCACTTCAATGATGTAGCTTAAGTCTCATTAAGCGACGTCACGTAAATGCTTCTGAAATTTTTACTCGGCATATTTTAAGCTCCCCGTAATTATTAGGACCATAGAGCCCTGACATGCTAATCAGCAATGTGGACTTTTGGGGCAAGGTGCTGTAGAGACACAAAGACAGGCTCTGCCCCATTCTTCTCTCCCTCCGCCCCCCCCCCCCCCCGTACAGGTTCTCCTGCTTTCCAAAAAACAGCCTCCGACACAGGTATTTTTCACACATTCTTAAAATCCAGATTTTAATCCTCCCCCCACTTCCCCTCCCCCTCCAGGCTGCAGGTGTTTAAGCCAAATTGGTGACTCAGGCCTGTCTAGCCTGAAGAGTTTCAGGAGAAGAGAATTTGCTTAAACAGGTTAACATGAATACGATGCTCAGAATTCATGTGGCAGATGCAAGGCAAGTAAGCCTGTAGCTGTAACTGCTACACCCTCATCCTCCACTTATCTGAAAACAAGGAGTCCTGTGGCACTTTTAAGGACTAGCAAATTTATTTATTTCATGAGCTTTCCTGGGAGAAATTCCCACTTCATTAGCATAAAGGACATAACCAGCGGGGTGCCGCAGGGATCTGTCCTGGATCCGGTTTTGTTCAACATTTTTATCAATGACTTAGATGATGGCATTGAGAGCAAACATATAAAGTTTGCAGATGATACCACGCTGGGTGGGGTTCCGAGTGCTTTGAAGGATAGGATCACAATTCAAAATTTGGACAAACTGGTGAAATGGTCTGAGATAAATAAAATGAAATTCAATAAGTGCTAAGTACTCCACTTAGGGTTGAACAACCCATTGCACACGTACAAAATGGGCAATAACTGCCTAGGAAGGAGTACTGCAGAAAGGGATCTGGGTGTAATAGTGGACCACAAGCTAAATATGAGTCAGCAGTGTAATACTGTTGCAAAAAAAGCAAACGCCATTCTGGGGTGTGGGAACAGGAGGATTGTGAGTGAGACACAAGAAGTGATTCTTTTGCTCTACTCTGCACTGATTAGGCCTCAACTTGAGTACTATGTCCTGTTTGGGCCCCTCATTTCAAAAAGGATGTGGAGAAACTGGAAAAAGTCCAGAGAAGGGCAACAAAAGTGATTAGAGATCTGGAACATTTGACCTATGAGGGAAGATTGAAAGAGCTGGGTTTGCTTAGTTTAGAAAAAAGAAGACAGAGAGGGGACACGATAACAGTTTTCAAACACCTAAAAGGTTGTTCTGAGGAAGAAGGAGAAAAATTATTCTCCTTAATCACAGATGATTAGGACAAGAAGCAACAGGCTTAAATTACAGCAAGGGAGGTTCAGCCTAGATATTAGGAAAAAATTCCTAACTCTCAGGGTGACTAAACACTGGAATCAGTTGCCTCGGCAGGTTGTGGAATCTCCTACATTGGAGGTTTTTAGGAGCAGGTCAGACAAACACCTGTCAGGGATGGTTTAATGGGGGTAGTTGGTCCTGCCATGAGTGCAGGGGACTGGACTCGATGACCTATCAAGGTCCCTTCCAGTTTCTTTGATTGTATATCTGTCTGTGTATTCTCATCACAGTGGGACCTGACTGCCTGCTGCTGTCTGGCAGATGAGTCAAAGACTTGGGAGTTATCCATGGTGGGTGAACTTCACCCCCTCTCCCCGCCTCCATGCAAAGGCCCAGCACAAGGCCTCAGCACCTCTGAATCCCACCCTTAGTGCTGAAAGTACTGTCAACGGATGAATAAAATACACACCTGCTTCATCAACAAGCTGTTTGTAACCTTGCTGTTATAAGTATCGATTTTCTGTTTAATCTCCTCGATAGTGGGAGCTTTGGGTTTTTCTTCTTCCACTGCTTTTGTTACATTCTGAAACAAGAAATAAGTAATAGATAGTTAATACCTTCTGTGCATGTGTCACTTTGGAGCCAGGCACACTATACAAATTGTATCCTGCACGCAATATGCTTCCCATGGTCCTGCCTTTGCTAGGAAATACATACAGGCACAAAAACAATCTGTGATCCTGAGAGTTTACAATAACAAGGGAGAAAAGGATGCCATTTATGGCTATTATTTGTACTGACCCAGTGCCACTCTAGGATCAAGGCCCCACACAACGAGAATAAAAAACTGGTTTCTTCCCCCAGAAGCTCACAGTTTAATTTAAGAGCCAACTAACAAATACAACCTTGCGTCAATTGTCTGTTTACCCTCCATCCCAGTGGTTGCTGCATTTCAGAGGGGTGTGGAGCGATTCCTCCTTTATTATTAAGGATGTTTCTTCATATTTGTATAAAAAAGACCCCTCCAAGCAGCTACTTTAGGAAAGAGACGTACACAGCAAACCAGCCGCCAGCAGAATGGTGTGGCAAGCGGAAAGGTTGGCCAAAGACACACAGGCAACCTCTTAGCACCACCCCTGCCCCATCATTTTCATGTATAATTTTGTGACTTCCTTAGCTGTCCTGTAGAATGAAGGGGGTTTAGAAAGTTGTGCCTCGAGGACTTCATTACATCTGCCGGCGTTCTCTCTGAAAGGTGATGGCAGTGTTATTACCCTGCTGGAATTCAGACCCATGGTTCCAGGGAATCTAAGTTATTTCAAACCTGATGCTTACAGCTGAGAAACACCACCTAGGTCTGTGATGCAGGAGGGATTGATATTTGAGCAGTCAGTAATGGCTGCTGCTTGGCCAATTCATTCTTCAGTGATGTATTGATCCAAAGTGCTGTGGGTGGTTTAATGACTAGCATGCAACGGACCCCACAGGCTGATCAGTGGGAAGGCCAATGGGGGGAACTAAGGAAGAAACAAGCCATTTGCTCTCTGAAGGTCTTGCTTTCTGCCCTGCACGCTTCATCCGTAAAACATCTCAATCTGCCACATTTGCACAGCGATGGGTGTGTTCCATTCTGTGGGCTTGTAAGATTTGCTCCTTGCAGTCTGGGCTTTGGGGAGTCCTCGAGAGGCATATTTCTGGGATATGTGCTGCAGATTGAAAGGAAAAAAATAAAGCAGTGCGAGCATCGAACGGAACAGACTGTGCTGCTCCCTGAAGGACTGACTAGCCAAGGCTTCCTCAGTGGACGGTACCACATCGTCCCCCTGCATCCGTCAAATGTCTTTTGCTCACATAGCAGCTGGAAGCCACTTACTATTTTTAACATAGCCTCTCTCTGCACAGAAAAGCTAGGATGCCGCTCATCCAGGCAGAATGTGCAGTTCGATCCACATTGGGTTATTCCTCCAAGCAGTACATTTCTAACAGCTTCAGAAGACTTAGTAATTACTTCAAAGCTAAAAAGCGATAAAACCACATAAGCCGTGAGCAATCCGCACAACTAATACATAACACGTGCACACCCACAGGCCCAAGTAATCCAATCAACACATTCACAGCTGCTCTTGGAAATTGCTCTGTTCTGTGTGCGTGGGAAAGGGGGGAATGGGGCTCTTCTCTCTCCCTCCCATAGGTTTTGATCAATTTCCTTGGAGGAGGCTGAATTACAGTCAGACACAGGGCGTAGGTGGAGTTCACATGCAGGTCTTTTATGTAAACGCAGTCGTTAGTCATTAGAGACAATCGGAAAAACCCCAGCAATCAGGTCCCATTACAGACACAGACAGCTCTGGGGAGCTGAAGGAAAACATAACTGGCATTTACAGCATTCGGGCAAAAGGGTAATTAACACTTTTTGGATACCCCTGCCGTGAGGGGCTTTTTAAAAGCCATGATCGCCTATGTCTGCAGGAGGTCTGAGCACTCACCATTGCCCTGACGGCAGCGGGAACGGCAGGTGCCCAGCATCTCTGGATGCCAAGCCCTGGATGTACCTGAAGCAGGCATCGGCTCAAGGGGATTCCAGCTACTTCTAGACCCAACAGACGGAGCCACATTTCCGATGGTGGAAATCGAGGTTGTTCCATTGAAGTCAATGGACTTCACGCCGGCATAGGATCTTACCCTTGATGTCTGTCAGAACCGGCTAACCCCGCTAAGGGAGAAATGAGGGGGAATCTGTGTGTTTTCTTGCTGGTATCTGCTCCTGCCACAGAATCTCTACGGCGCTTGGCTGGCAGGGAGAGGGGCCATGGGCAAGTTATTACAGTGGCCCTGATTCGGCCCGACAACAGAGTACGTTCTTGCTGCTCTGCGCAGGCTGAAGCCTGATTCTGTGCCACACGACTTCCATCCACGTATAAGAAAAGGCAGAGGTGGAAAGAGTCAGATGAGGGGGAACGTAAACTCAGAAACAAGACGACAGTACTCTCAGTAAGATGGCTGAGGTTTCAGCACACCGACAGCATAGTAGGTGCAAGATTTTTTGTTGGCCTCACAGCAAAGGAGACTTTTAATCCTTCTACATCTTAATCCTCGCTCTCAGAGCCCACTTACCCCTGCTTGGGAAAGCCTTTCATCAAGGCCCTTGCGGTAACACAAACTGTGCATTAAATGATTGGTGTGGGGGAAATGCCTATGAGAAAATTAAGGGGACAGGTTATCAGGAGAAAATGAACCAACTGGTGGATAAACTGACCCTGACAGGATCATTTGGGGCAGGGAGGGAGGGAGAGGAACAGCCATCCCTCAGAAAGATGCAAGTGAGCGATTTTTCATGATTAAAACTTCTGACCCTCCCCTGAGTTTGCTGAAGACCTTCGGAAGCCTGAAATTGGCCGCCACTTTCCCTCCAAGCATAGCCTGCTGTGTTATTGTAGGGATTACCCCAAACACTGGGCTGCTGACATACTATGGGCTGCAGGGTGTCCCCTTCCCCAATACACATTTAACTGGCTTACTAAGCACAAGGATGCTGGGGAGGAGTGAAAGATCCAGGTGCATGTCTGGCCAGGGCATCCCACACAGGAGGATGGTAACACTTGGGCGGAGAACTGCCAATTCCTATAGTGACTGCGACAGGCACATGCTCCCCACAGCATCCCTGGAAGCGCTACACTAGCTCCCAGTCTCGGCATACACCACGCCTCCAACTGCCCTGATCTGCAAGGGCATCCCAGCCCCGTCCCTTGAAACCAAGCGCAGAGTACTCCACAGCAATGGCAAACTATGCTAGACAAGTGACAGGTACGTCAGCCGGCATTGCATCTGGACTAGAGCATCAACCATCATAGCCGCTGAGACCCTCACATCCACTAAGGGCTATTTCCTACCAACATCCCCATAAGACAGAGAAGTGACCTGTCCAAGGTCCCGCAGGGACCCTGTGGCAAAAGCCAGGAATGGCACCCACACCTCTTGAGCCTTGAGCCTCGCTGTCCTCTCTAGCACTGGGCTGATCGCTACAGCCTCACTTTGACCCTAACTAAACAATAAATGTGGTTAATGAAGAACTAACTTGCTTTTCTTCATATGCTACACCTGCAATTCTCTCTGCTTTGGGGCGGATCTTGGGCTGCAGCCAGAAGGATAAAGTCTCTGTTAAAAACCAGAGAAATTACAGTCCAGAGTCCACGTGCACCATAAAATTCATGTGTGTCTTGGAATATTCTCAGCGAGTGGCATTTCGCACTCCAATACAGTGCTATAAAACACCACCTTCCCCAGAGACAGGCCCACAACTTCATTGCAGATAGACGCTGTCAGTGTCTGAGATCATCAGCAGAGCTTAGTTAAAGCTCTAAGATTTAAGGGATATAGAGTCAAGTCTTCTAGGCTTCAAATGAGACCTGTAACTTCCAAATAAAGGCTTGGAGGATAAACTGGGTTTCTTTGCATGTAGTTACATGCGCTGGGGATTACAGAGCAGGTAGGAACAATGCCACTTCTGCTTCCTGCCTACAACTCCTGGCGGTAACCCTCACCCTCCCTCACTTCACCTCACCTGTGGGACAATACCCCAGACAAAGAGGGAGAGCTGAATCCATGCATGGTAATTAGATTCATTAGAACCTAATGGAAAAGCACAGTCCTGGGCCTTGAAGGCGCCACCTGCACTGTGGAAAAGCACTTACTTCTCTTTGCAGGAACTCAGTGGCTTTCAATGGTATCCCACCTGTGGCATGTTAAAAGAGGTTATAAATGCTGAGTCAGGAGAACCAGCAGATTCTGCAATGTGCACATGCATACAGCTCCCTGTCCTGTCCTAGACAAAGATAACAGAGGTGGAGAGGGTCATGTACACCTGGTCTGAGAGCTGCGCATGGCTGCACAACCTTCTCGTGCAGAATGGGAATGGGACCAAGGAGGAACCAGCTTAGGTCTGCATTCGAATGGTTGTTTGCTTGGTTTGGGTTACTCTCAAATAGCACAACCTCTTCTTGCATTGCCCATCTACCCTCAGCACCACACCAGGGTTAATGTAGGTTGAAACAGAAATGGAGGACATTCATTGTACCCCCTTTCTCCTAGAATAGATGCAACCATCCTGGCCTAAACTGAACACAGGCAGGCAATGCTAGCTGTTTCCCACAAAGGAAATACCTTCAGACACCCAAAATGCTGGATGGAAAAGCTTGTGTTATTACTGCCAACGAACGTGCTGCATTCCCCACATCCCCCCCATTTCCTTTTACACTGCATAGACATGAACTTCATCAAATCAAAGCAGCCCCATGTTCCCTGCTCCTCCACAAAAGCAGCAAATTACAAGATGAAATCTATCGTCAGGGCAGCGACCTTTGATTAAAAGATCATTCCGGTCCTGAGGCATGTGAGAGAGCCGGCAATCTGCGTACAGATCAATGCTGCTCCTGGCTGATGATATTTCTTTAAAAATAATAATAAAAAAGCAGCCCACCAGTCAAAGGACCTGCTGCATTCTTCCTTTCTCACGAGTGAGGCACCAGCTCAACTAAACTCCCACACAGCATCGTGACGATCCAAAGGCCAGTTTCAGTAGCCAAGATATTTCCAAATAAAATTCCAAAAACATGACTGGTGAAGGCCCAAAAGATCCCCTCCCTCAGATCAATACCCACTTTAAGAACAATACCACAAAACAACCTGATGGGAGAAATCTGTGGATCTTGTGCGCCTAGAGCCCAGCCTTCTGCTTTCTGCCCCTTTCTTTAGCATTCACGTTGCAACTGGGTATCTCAGATACGAACACTTATCACAACAAAACCATTGAAGGTCCCGGTTCAACAAACGACTTCAGCACATGGCTAACTTCATGTGCATAAGCCAGACAGACAGATTGGCTACATCAGTCTCTTGATCCTTATAATTTGCCTCTTCCCATTAAGGCAGGTCCCTCCTTGGTTGTGACGTCCTCAAATGAGAAAATACCACGTGCCAGCAGTTAAGAGCCCTTTGTACAATTCCGTGTTAATGATGCCATTCGGTGTCCACGGAGAAAGCACAGAGTCTCCAGTAATTCGTTGCGCACCGGAGAGACATCTGTCCGTGGCATTTATTGGCAGGCATTTATTATGGCGCACACCGGAACTGACACAAGATTATTGCTAGGGGACGACAAGTGAGACAGCCTGGCAAATTAATCATTAGCATCTCATAGCCATATAGTCTGCCTCAGAACATTTCAGTAGAAGGTGGCTAACTGCATGCCCAAATCCTTGTATTTCATCCACAGCATAGTTTTAACTGGTGAACAGTTTCCTCCAGTTTAAGTGATTTAAGTCGGTTTCTGGTAAACCTGAAAGCTTGAAGGTGATACCATTGGCTCCAGATCTCCAAGAGCTGCCAATACACTCATGTCCTCACCCGCGGAGTCTCTGCTATTCCATTCCCCAATACCGCTCTCCATCTTGACATGCAGAACACTTTCCAACTCCAGTTCTATCCCCCAACCCTCCCAAACCAGAGCATTTCCAGTCCCCCTCATTCCTAAACCTCTCCCTGCTATTCCAGCCTGGGACATCACACAGCTCTTCTAGTGCACACCAATCCTTACCTCCAATGCCCTGCTGTTGATCTGGTCCTGGACTACCACCCTCTGCCAGCTCAGTTTAAGCCACATTAATCATGACAGGCACAAAAGCTCTCCTGAATTATTTGTGTCCATATGTCTGCTATTCAGTCACTTATTCTTTTACATGGATTACAGAGGAGATTGAATTGGATTCTGTTACTGGAAAGTGGCCTAATTCAGGCCCTTCCACCCCCAAATCCACCTAAACGTTCCAAGTTTGCCCTGTTTACCACTTCCTGCCTGATGTGTCTCTACATCCTTTTACTTTAAGAAAAGAAAGGACAGAAAACACGGGTGCAACTGTGGACAGCTCCCAGCAATGACGCATCTTTGAAGGGACCGATCTCTTATTAAATGACTCAACGGAAGTCTTTGATTGCCTGGCCTTAAACCCAAGCGTATGATGACCCCAAGCTGCATCTTGATGGAGCCTTCCGCTCATTTCTACATTTACATTTGTTATGGATATAAAATTTCACTCCTCTTCCTCAATGGGTGGGGGAACTTGATGGGGCTGGCAGTGAATGGGGGACAGCCCCAATTGTGAAGGAGGGAAACACTTGCTGAGGGACTCCATGAAGCTCCTCTCCCCACTTCCCTTTGGAATCTCTGCCCAGTAGAGAGCAATGGGAGACGTGCAGACTGAATAGCATTCCCTAACTTCCAGGACATAACCTGGGACAGCGGCTCTTTGGAGCCTCTTTTGACTCTGTTCCAGCACTCCTATCTACCCACTCTGAACTAGGAAGGGGAATCCAGCTTGAGAGATACTGTGGGTCTAGCCAATCGCCTGTTGGAGCGTGTGTGTCAGGAAGGAACCGTTTCTCCCATGGCCCAATTGGCAGAGCACCACGGGAGTTTTTCACCTTCCTAGGAGCACCTTCACACAGCAGCAGGTTGGTTGGGCATGCACTTTCTACCTAAATGAGGTACTTGGTCGAGTTGTTAGTTCGTTGCAATTTGCAGCTGGTTTCTAGAGCAGTTGAAAGGATCCAATGAATGGTTCCTGGAGGTTAAAAACCTGGGATTCTGCTGATATGGTGAGACCTTTTGCCCCTCCCGGGATGAAGTCACCCCCCCTTATGTGCCCTCTATCCTACTGCTGGGGTGGTGGGTGGATGGTTGGACTAATACTGAGCTGAATCTGGAGGACAGGCTGAGGAGAGCCTACTCCAAGTTACGGGGTTTATGGTAGGAACTTTGTAACACACATACTGGAACCAGTTCAGTTCCTGGTATAGGGGAGAATGAGTAACTGGCAAATAGCGCTCCTCCTCTTTAATTAAATTTACTAAAAGCTATGACCTGCCATTTAAAATGCAGCCATGTGTCCATCCACATTTCACTGCCCCATCTGCATCAAAATACCCACACAGTGAGGAAAAACAGTCCCCCTTACTCAATGATGTTTCAACAGTTGGTTGCTGAGTGGACACCAGCGCAGTTTTTAAAATTTTCTTTAACTCTCTCCGTTTGAGAGTATTTATCCCAACACGGGAGGGTGGGCAATGTACAACTCTGGTTCACATGTGTGCATTTACATATCGGTCCCTAGCTAATCATTTGGCTTTTTTTATGAACTGCTTCTAAACTAGAGGAATCAACTGTGCTTAAGAATTTTCTCCACTTCCTTTAATATAAGGCATTAAAATTGCAGTTTGCTCTATGGAAAAATTGCTTTTCAGTCCTTCCCTCCCATCCCACATGCTTGAATTTAGATCCTTTTGAAAAAAAAATCTCTTCACTTTGATTTTATTATTTTATCCTTGCTATTTTAAAAAAGCAAAGTAAGTGCTTATTGGATGCAATATTCATCTAAATCGGTTCATAATTTCTGTCCAGAACATAGCAAGTGTCTATCCATTGTGAGGCAAATCACACAAAAACCCTTCTCTCAAGATGATACTCCCACCCATTTGTAGCCTTCTAGACCACTTTACTTCCAGCCTTCACTTATATGAGCTGCTGTGAAGAGAAACCTTGAAATAGAGAATCTTTCAAGTACATTTGGCTTCAAGCTCCTCATTGACATAATTTTTGCCATTTAAGAGACATACAATAAGTGGCCAAATCATAGGTTGCTTCTTCCCCTTCCATAGATGACTGTAATTAAAAAGAACCCCTGCATCATGACTTAACCAATATGGGTTTTAACAGCCTTGCTGGTCTCTCTTGGTTCATTTTACCAATCATCTTGCATCTGGTATGGAATTAATTTGCTCTTAGGCAGCCCCCCGTGTTTAGTGACAGATGGTTCAACTGCTTCCATTGCAAAATAACAAGCAATTGAAGATGCCTGGAAATAACTGACAGCCAACACAAGTCACTTGCCATAACCCTGAATGTAATGAAGAGCTGACCATGAACTTAACACACTTCTCAGCAAGTAGCCTGTTTTGTGCTGAGCTTTGAAAGCAGCTGACATGATTCTGACGGCCCTTAAATTAAACCGGTACCCTTCTGTTGTGCAGAAGGCAATCTCACTGTAGTCTACGGACACTATCAAATTATTTTTTCCCCTGGGTTAGGCATTAGATGTGCTGCAAACCAAATCAATTGCAGTTTCCATGATACCAGCATTTAAGTGGGCTTGAAAGGGAAGAACCATTCTAAGTACTGCAACTCAGATTTCAAATGGAAACTGCAGTGTAATATTAAAGACGGGAGCTGAGCAAATACTGCAACAACGATAAATCAGGGAATATGCATTTGAATTTTTAAATCCATTCTCTTTGGCACTGTTCATCTCCCTTTTCTATCTGTGAGCATTTATCTGATTGAATTCTACATGCACCAGTGCTCAGAGAATGTGACTTTTCAGTTCACCTGTTCAAATATTCATGGAAAGGAAGCTTTAAAAAGTTGCCTTTCCACAGAGCTTTCACACCAGGATAGTGATTCTAAAAAGAAACACACCCAATCAGGAAAAAGAAACAATGCCACCTGACATATGATCAATATCGACTAAGCAAGAGAGTAGTAAGCCACGAAATGTTCCATGAAAAATATTCATTATTTCTAATAAAGAATAAGTGTGGGAAAACTGATCTGTCTGGGGACATTTCACAAAGGGTGAAAGAAGAAAAAGGAATCAGTTTAAGATGTTGTAATCACTGCTACTAATCACCAAGGAGAGTAAGCCGTTAAAATAATTTCAAACAGATCCAAAGTACAATAAAGAACATTTAATCAGAAATCCTCCTCTTGATGGTGTCATAATAAGACTGAGGACTGATAGGATAAAAGAAATGAGCTTCCCATTGGAAAAAAAGGGAAATCAGATTTCCAAAACTGGTTTAAGTTCTCTTTGGCAACCATGAGCATCTGATTTCCCCAAAACATGCTTCATGAAGGGCAACCATCTGTGGGGAAAGCTTCATTAGAGGGGCGCTAGTCTCAGCTGGATTCCACACCCAGCTCTACCACTGGCTGCTGGGTGGCCCAGGCATTTCACTTCTACGCCCTCTGCAAAATGGGCATCTTGATACCAACTTATGTTTTAAGCCTGTGGCTCTATGGATGGCCGGTTATGGTTAAAGAACAAAATTCCCCACAAACAGTAACTAGTAGTTAATTTCCAGAGCCAAGATCACCACCATTCAGTCAGAGAGAGAGCTCTGGGGCCAGGGGACTCAAGCTGCAACACGTGGAGTTGGATTTTGAACATTCCTGCCATCCAGGAGTCTTTGAGGCCAGGTTTTTGGTTTCAGATCTGTCTCTAGCACAAAGCTGTCCCGTCAAGGCACTTCCCTGCATGCCCGTGAGCTGTCACAATCCTGCTGGAAGCTACATCCGCCAAAGCAGGTGTCCCATCCTGTTTTATTTACACAGCTATTAATTGCCAAGATACAAGGAGGGGACCTAGGATGCCATTTAAAGAATGGGGAAGTTCAGAAGCTTCTTCCGCTAACCTCTTCCTGTTGTTTGTGAAGCTGAAATTGGGAGATGGTAAGAGACAGGTGGTGGGGACAGCAGCCCAAAGTTCATCCCTAATGTAAGTCTACCAACAACAGTGGAGTTCCATCAAAGATTACTTTGGCCCAGTGTGTCAGTTCTGGATAACAATCAGCTTGTCACACACTGTTCTGATGGAGTTACTTATCCCTTCCATTCCATTCCACATAGTGCTGCTGGATGGTCTCCGTCCCCATCAAAGAGCCACCAAGCATCCAAGGGACCTCTTCCCAGGAGAGAAAAAGGGTTAGAAGGCGGCACTTTGCCTCTCTATATCACCTGTCATCCAAGAGTCTTGAAGGACTGGAGATGAATCCACACAACACCCCCAGGGAGAAGGGAGGGAACCAGTACACCTGCTTTTACAGATGGGAAAATGGAGTCAGAGAGATTTAATGACTTGATCAAGATCACACGGCAATTTAGGGATGGATCTGCGAACAGAGCTCATAAACCAGCACTACAGGACTTAATTCATTCTGCACATCTCAACTCTGATGCCCAGGGAGATTCACCGTTCACCAAGCAGACGTAAGCACGTAATGGGATGCCTCATGGAACCTAGTGAAAACCTGCTTATTTTCTTTAGCAACTGTTGTTATTTCCAGAGAGTAACCTGACCAAAGCAGACACAGCTTCTCTACAAGGAGAGACGTCTCCCTCGGGGATGAGATGGCGTCAACAGCTCTCAGGCCATATTTTGCCCAAAAGTCTAATGAACGAAGGCTGCTAATAAATCTTTCCACAGTAGTGTTGTAGGTGAACTGAGATGGATGCCCTGCGAGTGACAGCTGTCCGTTAAGGATGGAGACAAACTGGACCTGCAGACAACAATCTAACTCAGAACAGGACTGTCAGTTAGGAAACACGATACTTTTTTTTTTTTTTACAGTGAAACAGAGACTGAAACAATGCAAGTGGGTTGGGGCGAGGACTGAAATGCAGCCACTAGGCAAAGACCCAACGTCCGGATGGAGAAACAGCAGCCGTTCTGAAAAACGACTGTCATAACACCAGTCGTTCGGTCAAGAGTTCTGTGAAGTCCAATCCAGGTCTGCAAGCCTTTCACCACTCTTCACGAATCTGCCCTGAGCTCCTGTTTTGCACAATCTGCTACAAAACATTCTGCAACGTTGGCTGAAGAAAAAAACAGAAGCTATTAACCATAACCCATTGCCACATTTCCTGTTTCACAGAAACAGGATGAAATCAACTGTGAGCAAAATGTCTCAGTAATTCTCTGGCTCTGCATGCACGGAGATAGCCACTGATAGGATCCACCTGAGGAGAGGAGGTTGATGCGAGAAGGATTAAACACCGAACACTATTTAGTACTCTCCAGGGAAGAAGGTTTACTAAGAGGAGCCCTGCATGAGACAAAGAGGTTGAAGGCCCTGTGGGTTTGTTTACCCCTTCCTCCAGAGTCAGTGGGCCATGCCCGCCTCTTAGTGAAGATTTAGTAGAGCACTGACGTCAGTGATCAGATGAGGATTTAAAGAGCACAATCAGCTACCCTGGCCCCAGATAACAGGTGCTTAATCCTTGTCTCTGTGTGCGCAGTTTGCACTTCTACCGCACCTTTCATCCTAGGATCTCAAAGTGCTTTAGAAACACCAATCAAAGGTCACAACCCTCCAGCGCACATTGAAAAAAAGATGAAACCCACATGAATTAAAGCGACTGACTAGTGGCCGCACAATGAACCATGTGGGGTAGAACCTAGAAGTCCTAACTCCTACCTAACCACTGGATATGCTGCTTCACTGACCTGTGTTTCTTTGGTGTGAATGGATAGCCAACTAAATTTGCCTATGACACAGCACAGTCTAGAAGCTGGGGAGAGAGTCACACCGGCTAGCAATGCTGAATTTAGGACAGTCGCAGGTCAATCGCAGAATGACGGCCTGCTACCCAAGATCAAGCTGTCCTGTTCCCCAACATCACATGCTGTTCAGGTCACAATTACTCTAGTGCCACCAGCATATTACACTGATGGGGAAAGAAAGAAAGAAATCCGTCTGACTGAATAAAGACTAGAGATGCTTAGCGAGAGATCAGTGACGCTGGTATTGGTGCAGTAATGTCATGGATGTTACATGATAACGACACACTCCTAACTCCCGGGAGCTTTAACTTGCATCACTATTGTACATCTCCTTTACAGCAATCCGTGAGGCACCAGAACTTGCATCATCTGGTGGTCAAAACAGAGGCCAGAACCATATCTCTTGGATTCCACGGCCGCGCCTGCCACTGACTCACCCTGGGACTTTGGCTTAAGGCCTTCTCTATGCACATCTGTTGCACCGGGTTAACTAAAATCCATTAACCACATTGGGTGCAGAACCCTGTGCGACTGTCTTAATTCACTTTAAACCTGGCTTACGTCTGTTTATCTTTACTGATTCAAGACATCTGTTTAAATGTACAGACACAAGCAAAATGAATACCAATTAGGTTTTTAATCAAATCTAGAGGGCTCACATATGGCTTGCACTGGTTTTACGAAGTCTGTTGGAAAACAAAGTGCAAACGTGTGTGTGGACCAGGTCCAAGTTCATCCACCTTCAAAACGGGGATATTAATACGGACTCTTTTGGGTGGTTTAATTAATGCTGTAACTCCTTCACGTGAAGATGCATGTGACAAGTGTCAGATATTTGAAGAAAACAGCTGGAAAGACAGGATTTTCACAAGAGATCATTTCTGATATAGGCACCTGAAGAGAGTGGCCAGAGTTTCAAAAGGGCTCAAATCCCCAAAGGCTCCATTAAGAACAATGGCAAATCCTCCCTTTACCCATTGAAAACAATGAATAGGAGGCACTGAGCTCTTATGAAAATCTGGTCACTTGTTTAGGTACAGAAATAGGAGCTGCTGGGTGCCAAGTTCTCTTGGAGCACCTGGATCTCAAATTGTAGCTCCACCTTCCTCCTTTTACAGCACATAAATTAAAAAAAGACACTTAAAACAAGTACCCCAGATTTCCAAGGCCTACTCCATCATCTTGCTTAGATATTTATATGGCCCCATCATTGTAGTATCTGAGCACCTCCCAACACCCTTGAGAGGTAGGGCAGAACTGTTATCCCCATTTTACAGATGGGCAACTGAGGTGAATTAAGTGAATTCTAAGTGAATTACTCTAAACTGAATTAAGGCCACTTTAATTTTGAATGAGAAAGTCCACAAAGGGGGTTAATACAGTTTAACTAACCCACCACACCTTTAGTGAATTTTGATTAACATTCCCACGTAGAGAAAGCCTAAGTGACTTGATCTAGGTCATCCAATAGTCTGTGACAGAGCAGGGAATTGAAGCCGGGTGTCATCCAGCCCTAAAACTATCCTTTCTACTCAGCCATCACAGCTTACTTAAAATGTGTTTTTCTTTCTAGACTGCTTAGTAAGAACCACTTCCTGTACCCAGACCGCACCTGGCTCTTGGATTAATGCTCACTAAAATACAACCTGCCCTGAACAAGCATGTGGCGTGATAAGAGACAAGCCACAAAACATACAAAGGGTGTCACTATAGACAGCTTATGCTTTTGACATATATAGTTCAAGAGCTAGTTAGCCACCCTGGCCTTTTATTTGCAACACATCACTTACCTAATGAGCCATAAATTCATGATCCAGGCTACTAATGGGGGATGGAGGAGCGAGAGAGAGAGAGTGGGGGTGGGGGAGTGGGAATGTGGGCTATGGGAATTATTGGGACCTTCTAGTGAAAAGGGCAGGTGTAACCCAAGAAACATGTCTCTAAAATTGACCTGGTGGAGCATTTATCATCTGTCAATAATTCCAGGGAAAATATGCTCCACTTCCAAGTCAAGACATATTTTTTTCTCACTCTTGGCCTTGTCAAACCAGCCTGGGTTCTTATAAAAAAAAGCTAGTTCTTTTATCACGTCTTTGATCCACAGCTTGCTGACAATTACACCAATTGATGTGCAAGGCGGAATAGAATCCATGTCCCTCTACTGGAGCTGCACTGACTGCCGAACTAACGGATGAAATCTGGAAGATACAACTCAAAGGAACTGCATGAGGAGATAAACAAAATGGGGAGGAACCAGTCTTAGAGGGTCACTTCCTGAATAAGATGACAAGCTCTGAAGTAGAAATCTTGCATTATTTTCTATTAGGGAAACTGGGTGCAAAGAAGAAATCATGGCTGGAAGTGAGGAATATGCAATTCTCCTGGGATATGACCCCATGGGCAAACAATGTAAAAAAACTGCAAATAACTAGTAAAATTTGGGTTTATCATTCCCTTCACCAAACATTTAAGTTTCATCCCTTTCTTGCCATTCTTCATCTGCATTTGTTTGTTAGATTGTATGGTCTTCAGGGCAGGGACTGTTCCTCCTTGTGTGCAAAATACCCAGCACTACTATCAATCCTATGCTGCATGCAGATTCCTCTTGCCAGCTAGCTGGGTAAGCAATCTTAAAACAGCTGAACTGTAGGGAAGGATTTGGCTCTAACACTGCATCATTCTTGGACAGAGGTGGTCATAAATCAGAGACACACCAAATTAAGTCCTTTGCTACTGTAATTTGGCACAGCTCCATTTAAATCAATGAAGCTGTGCCAGTTTAGACCGTCAAGAAGGCAGCCCCATATTTTCATTTGGCTCCAGTGTTTCTATAAGGTACCATGCAGTGAAGAATGAGCTCTGAGTCCACTATGAAGACCTCTCTTTAATTATAAACCATCCTACAAACAAGTCAGCAATTCCCAAACTCAAGTCTGTTGCATCTGCCATTGGTTATTCTGCTTTTTATGCCTCTGACAGATTTAAGGGGGAAAAAGAAAATCCAAACAAGCCTAACAACAAATGATTCCACAAGTCATAAAAGATTCAGTAAAAAGCTGGGTACCTTTTGTTCTTCTCCAGTAAACGTGCAATTATAAAACTTCCACCATTCACCCTCTACATAGTCCTTGCTATTTACAACAGTGCGTGGGGAAAGGATCAAACTATAAAGGGATTTGAAACACAGATGCTTTGCTCATGTAACATTACTCATTTCTGTAGGATGCTGAACCTTACTCACACGCATTAAGTCTGCGCCAAAGCTAAAGAGGAAACTGTCCAATCAGAGGCAGGAGGGAAATGATTACTGTTCCATTCCTAAGAGGTTAAGTGAAACTGAACTAGTCTGTCAATGACCAGACAAATGTAACTTACGAACAGCTTTTGCTGTCTGCTGCTTTGTTCCCAGGCAAAAATGTTTCCAATTAGATTGGACAAAACACTGTGGATAGCATGTTGCTGGCAGTGTTGTAACTGTGTTGGTCCCAAGATATGAGAGAGAGAGGTGTGGGTGAAGTAATATCTGTGATTGAACCAACTTCTGTTGCAGGAGACAAGCTTTCAAGCTCCACAGAGCTGATCAAGAGCCCTGCGGCTGTGTGGAGCTCACACTTGTCTCCTTCACTTACTGAAGAAGTCCAATAAAATTATTACCTAACCGCTAACTTCTCTCTCATTTATAATAAACACAGTGAGATTTAACAGGGACTGGACACATGGGTCTTTTATAGAGCTGCCAAAGTATGTAGGCATAATACTATGATTCAGCGGGGACACAGTTGAGACACAAATGGCAAAAACTGGGATGTCTTTCTAGAAGCGATATTCTCAATTACAAGTTACCATCCTAGACGTAGAATCACTGGGGCAAAGTTCTCTGACCTATGTTACAAGGGAGGTCAGACTAGATGATAAAATGGTCTCTTCTGAGCCCAATATCTAGGAATAGCCAATTAAGATAGCTATTTTAATCCTTAGCTCGTTCTTTCGGTTTAAAAAATGCCCAAAGTCCTTTTGAGATGAGATGAAGATTGAGAGAGTTGCTGATGACTCACGGCTCAGCTCTCTTCTGGGTTCTCTCGCAGGAGCCAACAGAAGCTGGCATGTGTGAGGAAGTCAAGGCAGAGCCAAGGACCTACAGCCTCTGCTCTACCAGCAAATGGACTGGACCAGGTGGAGCATTAGCCAGGGAGAGGGGAAGGACTGGCACCCAGGAAGGAGGCACCTTCACCGTGGTTCGACAACTACCTTCTAGTAGCAGCCCCCATGAAGGAAAGCCACAGTACAGCTATGCCCACCCTCTTTTGCCAAAGATTAAGTCCCTCATGGTTAAGCCAGCTCTCTGCTTACCTTTGGTACTCATCTGCCCCCATCACTGTCAGATCTGAGCACCTCACAGGCTTTACTGTGCTCATCCTCCCCAGCGCCCCAAGCAGAAGTGAAGGCCATGCTATGAACCCTGGGGTATGGAAGCACAGAGAAACATAGTAATTTGCCTAGCATTACACAGGACCTCTGTGGCAGAGCAGGAAATTCTACCTGTATCTCCCAGGTCCCAAGCTCACATTCAAACCACTGGACCATCCTTCCTCTCTGAGGAATGTCCCTGGTGTAAGAAGCTATGAATTATAGAGGAGAATCAAGGCCAGGGTCTTTAAACTCAGGACTCGCTTTCCCCATCCTTACATCTACACATTCACACCTACAAATCTCCCATCTCATCTGGCATGGGCCATATCATGTGTGACATCTACTCCCTACTCTCTTCCCTCACAATGAGCCATCGACGCAGAAGCACTCAAGTCCTTTTTAATACGTCAGCAAAAGGATAATGCTTCACACGAGAAAGTCAGGCAGAAAAAAGCCCCCAGGCGGAAATCATGGAAACTTCAAGCTTTCAGTAATTATTTGTCATCACTCCTTGGGCGCCCCATGGCTTTTCAGCTGCTTGCTAAAACAGAAGGCAAATATAACTGTCACCGTCCGTCCTTAAAGGATTTCACAACTCTGGCAATGCTCCTGTGAGACAGATACTGGTGTATCCTCCCTGTTTTACAGACAGGAAAACTAAGGCAGAGAATGAAGGCTTGATTTGCAGAGATCAGGAGAACATAGGACTCAAACTGCAGCTGTACACGGAGATCTCTGCCTGAAAAATCAGAACTTTGAGCCCAGATCCCAGCCTCTGAAGTCAAGAGGAATCTTTCCATTGCTTCAATAGGCTTTAGAACAGGGCCTCAGATTCCAGGGAGTCTGCAAACGGAGTGACAAACCTCATTAAAGCGAATGAGTCCCTGGCTCTCCCAGCTTAGTGTCTGAGCATTAGGACACAGCGCCCAGCTAGTTTTCCGGCAGACCTCTAGAACAGCTGGGATACAGTACAGCACCACGAGTGCTTTCTGATCATGTTTTCTGGTTTCGTACCATTCCCACTGCATTCGATCCTACCACGCCGCCAACCTCTTTGCAACCAATTGCACCTCAGTCCCCTCTAGCTAGATACTAGGGTCTTCGAGAGGTGTCTAATCCCACCTGACCCGTACACACAAAGGCTGCAATAACCTGAGGGAGAAATGATTTCAGAACCAGGCCCCAAAGCATGGCCACCTGAAAAGTCGCTCATCCGATACCTGGCACTGAAGCCTGTACCATTCACCGTAGGCCAGTACTACCTAGCATATCAGTGGTTACAGTATAATTTGACGGGCCCCGGAACCCTCCTAATCTCCAGGCCCCCTTCCCGTATTGTCTGGGCCCCCTTCATGCATGTGGGAGCCCCAGCCCAGGTAGGCGTTTGCAACCACTTCTCAGTACCACATGCATCGGTTATCGCTCCATAAAAATATTTATAATTGTATATGGTGTTTATGTCTAGCAATTATTGTCACAAACTAACAAACACAGCATAACACAATAAGTATTGTGATTCAAACGGTGGGGCGTAGGATCTGCCAGTAACCAGGGCAGGGTGGACCATGCGTTCCACTGGATTTTTCTATTTTTAGGGGCCCCAGAACTCTGGCCCCTCAAATTTGTGGGCCCCGGAACTGCGTTCTGGTGCGTTCCCCCTTACTTTAACCCCTAAGCATAGCTGAGGTTCTAGGCTCATAAATAAGAGGCCTGAGAAAAGTCGGGCTTTTCAAAAGTGCCTGTGTGATTTAGGAGCCTAACTCCCATTTTCAGAAGTGATGTAGGCACTCGGCAGCCCATGTCCCATTAAACTTCACTGAGACCTCAGCTCTGGTGGCACTTCCAAAAATGGGATTAGGGGCCTTTCACTCATGGATAAAAAAGTGGAACAGCAAATTGAGCTACTTTTAAAAATAAATACTGATGATGCTTTCATTCCAGAGCTTCAAAATCAACCCTTTTTTGTCATCTCACCATCATTTTCTTGAAAATTTCCATTTACCAAAATCCCAGTTCTCAAAACACAAGAAATTCCTGTAACATTTATGTTGATGGCTTTGATGAGACTATCAATTAAAAGGGTCACAAAACATTTACCAACCCCCTTCCTGAAAATTCAGAAGAGTTGACAATTTAACAAAATTATTTTAGACAACAAACCAACCTTTTTGTTTGTTTGAAAATTTTTCCTCTGCTCTACTGAGAAGCCTGAGAGCCATCAACATAAAGCTACATTATACTGTTGTTCTCAGACCTGGACATAGACATGCACACGCACACGCACACGCACACGCACACACTTCACAAGAACAGTTATAATTCATGCCAGTACAATGAAAAATTGAGCATTTTTGATGAGCAACTCCTAATACAAACCCTCCAGGAAAAAAAAAAAAGAAAAAGAAAAACCTCTTGTGGATTAAAATCTGGCATGGTGGGAATTTACTGGCTTTTGTTGAACTTTATTTTTCAAGGGGGGAGGAGGGAAGTATTGTCTGATTAATTTATAGGTGGGAAAATCTGAATTTCACCAAGCCTGTACTGAAAAAAGACCCCGTATCACAATACCCAATATTGTTGCCCCTTTTCCGCTGCAACCCATGACAAATATTAATGAGCAACTGGTATCAGAGAAGGATTTCCTTTTGAGCACATTCATCTAAAGATTATGAACATCCAGGCTAACAACTGCACTGCCTGTTATCTCCCTTCGAGTTATCATAGAGTTCAGATCTCCAACCTAACATTTTCTGGTTTCCAAATTGGACGAAAAGACTGCCGAGAGTAGGACGTCTACCCTGCTCATGCTGAACAGCAGCAGACAGCTTTAACAAGAGCACACACATGCACAAGCCGCTGGGAACACAGCGACGACCTTTTGCCAAAAGATAAACTTGAGAGGCTCAGAGCCTATGAATTATTAGTAGATGTCACCCAGCTTGGGACAGGAGCCAGCAAAAATAAATGACTGAACATTGGGCAACGAAGGCCTCTACCTCATCTTTCACATTTTTCCCTCCTCTCAATCCAGTGATCATGGCGCATTCGAACCTTTGTTTTGGAATTTATACCCCTTGTTTTGAAATCCATGCTTGGCATAGTATCTGGCGTGGCTGCTTTAGACCGTGTTCTGGAAGGAGTATTCTTTGGAGGATAGGAATGGGAATCAAGACTCGGATCTGCCACTGATTTCTTTTGGGAAAGTGAACTAACCTCTGTGCCTTCATTTCCCCAAACAATAACAAGAAACCATACATCCCTCCCACCCACAGGTGTATTACACTTAATTTATTCCTGTTTACCAAGTGTTCAGAGTTCCTCCATCTAAAATGGAACATTATAAACACGCACATACATGGATTATATGTGAACAATAAAGAGGCAGCCTGATTCTGCCAGCCTGGCTTGTATTCAGTCATATCTTACCATGTGAGTATTCCCATAGAAACAAATGGAGCTGATCACTTAGGACTCGATCCAAAGCCCATTAAAGCCACCGGGAGTCTTTCTACAGACTTCAATTAAGTGTAGATCAGGCCCTTGGCAACGTACAAGGTGAAAAAAGCAACCACAACAGAATTAATCCCTAAAATATTACTGGATTATTTACAGCTGGGTAAGGATTACAACAAAGCTCTATAGGAAAGCTGTAGCCAATTCTCTAAGGCTGCTAAGACACATCTAGCAAAAGAAACTGAACCTTCACGTTTACCTGCTTTGAGCTTTCTTTGCGTAAATTCAATCCTTTCTTAGGAAAAGTAACAAAAGATTTACACAGCCCCCAGAAAAACCCAGCTGGGAGTGTGGGTGGGTGGGCAGGCTGGTCCGGTGGGGAAGTTGATACTAATAAATTTGTTTTTCCTCTGAGAAAGGTGGTGAATTCAGCAATGCGGTGGAACTCTGTTGTCAAGGCAGCATCTGTTGTTGATTCGGCCCTCGGGCTTTATATTCTTTGAGGTAGGAATAGCACACAAGCCTGCATAACATACAGAGCTAATTCACTCGGGTGGCCAGCCGTAGCTGAGGCCCAATACTCTGACTGTATGTTGTAAAGAAAAGCACAACCCTCCTTTTTGGACCGCTTCTCTTTCCGCTTGCTGCCCCTGCTGATTCTGAAAGTAGCTGCATTTTTCCTAGGGGGCTTCAGGGCTAAAGCTTCCTTAGCCCTTGATCCCAAGAGCTGGTAAGCATCTCTCAAGATCAGACCCTTTGTGAAAAATAAGTCAAAAGGGCTGAGTATGCAGAGGCATAGTTGAGGGCAAGTTTTCCTTGTCCTATGATCAAATGCCACCTAAGCCTCTAAATAAAGATGTCAGCTAATTGACTGCTGTTCAGATGGCCTGCTGGTTCATGAACACCAAGCACACTTATCTGTTTGCTCTGCTTCCGTCTGCTACAATAGGTTTCATTAGACACTGTCTGTTCCAACAAAAGAGAAACAGAAGGGGAGCCTGGCAAACCATCCCGTGTGCAAACAAGGCTCTTTTTGACCAACTGGAAATATGTCATCCCTACCACAACGCCACTATTAGCCTGTGGTTTTATCCCCCAGTGTGAATCCGTTGCCGCTTCGGAGCCCTAGCATCACCCGACAGTAAATCATCTACTTAAATCATTAAGTGCTTTGAAATCCCTTCATGTAAAACATTGGTTAAGCAAAAGGCAATGTGATCTGGAGGCACGAGCTAACAAGCATTACAAATGCAAAGTTCTATTCCCAGGCCCAAACACAGACACACTGTGTGGCCCTCAGTAAGTTACTTCCTTCTCTGTAAAATGGGGCTAATACTCACCCCGTCTGGCTGACAGAGGTGTTATAAAAACGAATCACTCACTTCATGTCTGTATATTGCTTTCAAAATATAAAGTGGTGGTATAATAAAAGCGGTAGCAGAATTGCTGCTGAACCATTTTTATTTTTAATAAGGGAGTAAGACCAACAAAAAACAATCGATCGAACATTCCACACATCATAAAATCACAGAGCCTGTTTGGTCACACAGCAGGGGCAGGGGGACAGGATATTTGGGTCTGGAATAAAGGGGAGCAACACGAAGGACCTGAGCACATTATGCAGCCCAGTGACAGGTCAGTTCCTTTTAAGCCACAGCATTAATAAAGGCCGTTGAATCCCACAAGGGTTTCCAGGTGCTAAAAGAATCAGTAGTGGACACAAGAGAGCAATAGTTTTTAAATAACTTCAGAGGCCCGGTGTACAGATAAGAGGCCCACAGCTTCTCAGCCGCTACCTTTGAAATCCAAGTCCTGAACTTGTCCATGGGACAGGTGCAGCCTAGGCAATAGCAGTAAAAGTTTCCTTCCTATGCCTCGGCCACTCCCCCTCAGCTCTTACAGTCTTATTCTTCCCATCATCGCCATATTATCCGAGACCGCTTTACTGAGCCTGCCAAAAAGGGTTACCAGTTGAGCTGAGAAGTGGAGCACCAAACCCATTTCATAGGCCCGGGAATAAGCATTAGGTAGTGATATGGTCCCTCAGTACTGTATTGTCTGAGCACCTTACGATCTTTTTAATATTTTTATCCTCACAACACCCGGGGAAGGCTCTAGCGCCCCCATTTGACAGACAGGGAAACGAGGCACAGAGAGGCTAAGTTACTTAACCCAAGGTCATTCAGGAAGTTTTTGGCAGAACAGGGAATAAAGCCTAGGTCATCCAGACCCTAACCTAGGAACCTAATTGCTGGACCCTTCCTCTCTCCAGTGAGTTACAGTCAGTTCTGATGTGGGTTGTCTGAACCGGTGAACGGTTCTACCTCCCATTTCCAATAACAAGAAACGCCCGCCCGCTATCAAAGGAATACATTGTCTTATACCAGTTTCAAAACTATTTAGGGACCCAGCTAGACACCTCCTAAAAATGGGACTGTAACAGTAATACAGCACTGAGTTCCCATCCAGAATCTCTAAGCTATAATTAACCAATCTCCCAGACAGCACAAAATGTTACTCTGTTATTTTCAACTATTCAAATAGAAGTAGAAGAAAACTTGATGCAACTGATAGCTCAGAATTCAGCTCCAGGCCAGGAACTTCTCTGTACATCAGCATAAATAACTTAAATAATTCAGCAGCCTCTCTGCTAGGATGCATATAATCAAAAGGACTCCAAGAAGACAGTGGCGGAAACTCCAATGCCCAGACAATTACAACCAGACTAGACCAGTGGTTTTCAAACCGTGGGTCGGGACCCAGAACTGGGTCACGGAACCCCCTGCCGCCGCTGAAAGACTGGAATATATTGCTCAACGATATAAGGGTTGGGTTGCAGGCAACTGGGTCCCGAGGAAAAAGAGTTTGAAAACCAATGGACTAGAGAAAGCACTAGCAAGTGAACAGGATGGTCTTGTGGTTAACTCACTGGATACAGATTCAGGAGACCCAGGCTTAATTCCTGGTTCTGCCACCAACACCTTGGGCAAGTAACTTGCTCACTCTATACCTCAGTTGCCATCTGTGAAATGGGCATAATTTGTCCCTTCTTCCACCTTTTGTCTGCCTTGCCCATTTATGTTGTCAACTCTACAAAGCAAGGACCGTCTCCTAACTGTTGGGCATGTACAGGGCTTAGCATAATGGGTTCCTGATTTTGGCTACAGCCCATAGGTTCTGCCACAATTAAGCAAGGAACAATCCTGCACAGACCAAGGAAGTGGAAAGGAGCAGACAAGACAATCTCACCAGGCATTTTCCATCTGAGGTCTGGCTCACAGCTACAACTGTGATTTTCTAACCAGTCAGGGACAGGGTTAGCAGGCAGGTCATGTACTCCACATAGCAACTTCTCTGCCCATGCAAGGGTGTTGGCGCAGCCACTCCGACTCACATGCCACACGATGTTTGTACCAGTGAATTCTAGAGAAAGCCGGGCAACTTTCTCTGCATGGGCTCAGCAGAAAGTAGATTGCCCAGAGGATGTGCACAAAGCGCAGCATGAGCAGAGCTGAGGAAATGCACTCGAGAATGCCCCAGTACACACAGATGGAAAGAGCAACCAGTGAACTGGATACGCGTGGGTCAGCTCCGCAAAAAAAAAAAACAACAACAAAAAAAAACCCCACTGCGGCTCCAATTCCCTCTTACCCAGAACTTGTGTGTCTGGCTGGACGGACATCCGCAGGATCGGAAATGAGACGAGTGACTCTGGCAGCCATCACAGTTCGGCCCCCACCGGAGGTATGAACTTTCACATCAGTGTCGTCACTGCCCCGTACCTCGAATCTTCAGTTACCCCAGGGCCAGATGAACACAAGGTGGGTGCAACGCACACCCCCATGGTGGCAGTTACTCACAATCCAGTAAGATTACGGTGGGTGTGGGTCTCCGGGATGGTCCCTGCCTTGGCACTAACCGCTCCACATCACAAAACTGATAGCAAACCCCCTCTTCTTCTTCTTCTTTTGTTACTGCAGCAACTAGAGGCGACAGCTGTCCTAGGGTGCATCTACACTTACAAATTAAGTCGATTTAAGCTTGCTTAAGTCGATGTAATTTAAGCTGCGTCCACACTACCTTTTCCTTAAGTCGACTTAAGGAAAACTAAAGTCGACTTTATTAAACCTTGTTTTAAGTCGACTTTTCTACCTAAGTCAACTTTAGAAAGTTGACTTAGCCAGTGTGGACGCAGAGTAGCCCTAAATCGACTTTAAGTCGACTTAAAGGGCTTCAGGGCTCCCCCACTGCCCTCCCTGCCAGGGGGGCTGGCACAGCCACAGTCTGGCGTGCCTGCCCACTCTGCTCCTATGCCTTGCCAAGGTCCCTGTCCCCCTTGGTACAATGGCGCAAAAGCTGAGCCCCCTGGCACTTGGCAAGGGGTGCCCCCTCTGCCACCGTGGACCTGTCCCAGGTTCACCTAGCCCCTACAAGTCGACCTAGGCATCCAGTGTGGACGCTCTAGGTCGATTTGGCAGGGTCCCCTCTAAGTCAACTTAATTTTTGAGTGGGGACATGCTAAGTCGACTTAACAAGTGTAGACATCGCCCTAGGCTCTGGGACACACTTAGGTGCATGCGTCTAATCAGAGAACAGGAGGGAAGGCTGTGACTCATCATGGCATGCCCCGGCTAGCTTTGATCGAGCTCGCTTGTTAAAAATAGCAGCGTAGCTCTGGTGGCACAGGCTAGCTGCCCAAACGCAGGTTTGCCCAGGGTCCTAGGTATGTATTTGTGTGGCTATCCCATTCTACCAGGACTGCACTGCTTGTCTTAGCCAGCTGGGTATGCCTACACGGCTGTCCCTTACTGAGAAAGAGTCCCTGTCCCAAAGAGCTTACAATATGGAGATCTAAGACAGACCAAGGGCCGGAGGGGAACTGCATCAAAAAGATGAAGCAATTCGTTCAAGGTCTCCAGTAGAGACAGGAATAGAGCCAGGTCACCCGGGTATCAGACACATGCCGCTGGGCTGCAGTTGCTCCCCGTTTGCCGAGAGGCAGCCCCTCCCATTCAAGGCTGTGGCATTATTCCTAGACGCTGGCATTGCTGCTGAACATGCCTTTCCGTGCACAAAGGCTCCAGTCTGCAGGGTTACCAACCCAGCCCTTTTCAAGAGAAGGGTATCCATTAACAGGTAAAAACAGGACACCCACCTCACAAACATCTGATTGGCACCAGAAATGTGACCCCCCCTCCCAGCAGTTAGTACCACGACCCATGGTCACTGTGTAAAACAAATTCCTACAGTCCCTGCCCCAATGAACTTACAGTCTCTTTCTCTCTCCAATACACACAGAGGTGCTTAAGGATAAACAGCACTTGCTTAACCATGCATCTGGGCGTAAATGGGGCAAACATATCTGGTCTTGAGAGAGGTTCCCTCCTCTGAGAGGTCGACAGCAATAAGGGAACAGTGGCATTCTGTGCTGCAAGCCCCAGAGCAAACAATTACGTTCAGCACCGTGGCCTCACCTGGTAACATAGCAACGTAGCTCTCCATATCTCCATGGCAAAGAGTTGAAAGAATGATTTAATTTCTTCTCCTCGCTGATTGAGAAAGATATAACATGTGGGGTGGGGGGAGTTTCAGGTCCCTGAAATCTAAACCAAGGCTGTATTCCCTTTCCTCTGCCTTCAGCGCCCCAAGTAAGAAGAACTTTGGTCTATCATTCCTACTTATCTGGCTGCTATTACGAGAATACCTGAGCCCGTCACAATCGGGAATTTATTCATCCACACAATGGCCCTGTGAGGTAGGTAGGTGCCATGGGAATGGCCACCTTCTTGACCAACACCCCAGGGACTGAAGCAGAGACCTCCGTCGCTAAAAGCTACAGCATGCGTCATGGCAGGCTTGCTGAGGCTGTCAGAGACTTGGGCACAGAGAGGGACCCTCTAAACCGGTGGATTACTCTATTATCCCATTTTACAGATAGGGAATTGACACCCGATGACTTGCCCCAGGTCATACATGGAGCTTGTGACAGATCAGGGAACTGACTCCTAGTCACCCGATTTCCCAGCGAGGGCCCTAACCACTGAACCATCCTTCCTCTCTCTATCCAGCGAGGGTTTGACACAGACTCACTCACCAGCGAAACACGCCCAGGGTGACTCATCCCCCGTCAAAGTTACACATCCAGAACATACGAATCTTTGCCGATGCTTGTTCAGACTTGGATATTCCACAACAACTCACATTGGCCGGCATTTGCCATACAGAGGGAGGGAAAAGCCACATGCAGATTGGGCCCCTGCAACTCAAACCCAGCCATTAAAATATTCCCTTTGCAGTCTCAGCAAAGACCAAAAGATCTGTCTGAATGGGCTATGAAGACATGATTCCTCCCTTTCCCATGAAGGAAGGCCCCTTCAAACAAATTTGAGGTATAGGATTGGGACAGCAGCTGTCTATGGCTCTCCGGATAAAGAGAACTTCAGTTTCCAGGGCTCAGATTCAATTTGGTCTAAACTCAATTCTTGACTGTCATGCAGCAATTTTCAGCCAAATGGTCTTATTTCTGCCGCAAGTGAAGAACACCTTCCCAATACAGATGGCATGAAAAGCCCACAGAGGACATCATGCCCCCCTAGGGCTCAAACAGTGGAATGACCCCAAAACACACTAATTCTGGTCTCCGTTTTTGTACCGTTTTGCCCCGACTAGCAGTAAACATGCTGAGAACTAAGGCATGCAGTGAAACTCAGACAAGACAGCATTCGTTATATAGTCTCCTCTCTTAAGAAACTGCCCGAAACACGCCAAGTACAACTCTGCTCCATCTAGCTTATAGAAGATTACCTCCATTCAGCTATTGCGGTTGGGACCCTGAGAGGCCACTCGGAACAGGTTTTGCTGTGCTAGATGTTCACTCCCCATCCCCTGCTGTCTTTGTGAAAACTGGCTAGTGGCACTTTCAGATTTGCCAGTCATGTCTCCATCTGACTGACTCAGGTTGATGCCCAAAAGAATGGAGGAAAAATCTGGACCACTGACCTGTCATCTTCCCACCCACGACTTAAAACCCTAGAAGTCTGCTATAATACAGTTGCATCTGAGTACAAGTACACACAGCTTCCCCATCAGACCCGCAGAAGGAAAGAACCAACTGGGATTGGATTCTGCAGCTTCTCCCCTTGTGGGGAAGTCTCTCGGGTGCCACAGGACTTCGGTTTTGGAACCTGACCCTACGTTCATGCACCGTATCAACACATGCATGAACCAAAGGAGTTAACGTCTAACCAGCTGGTTTCTGACATTAACAAGCAGAAGAGGTACGAATGTAGCTGCAATTTGCTTTGGACTTTGCTCCCAGGTCAACGCACTTGCTCTTGAGAGGAGAGCTGCACTTCAGGAACTGCCCGGGTTTGCTTACATTGCAGGGCTCATCACTTTCAGTCTCAGAGGCCAATCAGGTGGCGTTTACACAGAGGCAGAACTGACTGCTATCAGCGGTGTCAGAATCAATGAGGGAGCTCAACCACCTCTGAAATATGGCTTTAGCAGTAACAGACCCTGACACAGTGAAGGGGGCTGGCTGGGAGGCCTGTGAATTCAACTTGATCAGCACACACAGGACAGGTGAGGATTTTGAAGGGTCAAAATGGCAGGGATATTATTTTGATTAATGAGAGCCTGCGTACAATAGCCTTAATCTACCCCTGTATTTGAGCAGGGGGTCCATAAATCAATAATGGTAGAACAAGGTGGAAGAAGCCTGCAAGAAAGGGAGAGAGAATAAAAGGGAATCAGTGGGTGGGACTGGTAGCCATAGGAAGCCTAAAGATCTTCTAAGGCATTTACAGGAAGACCAGATTGCTTGAAATGGTTGTGTACAAAGGGGAGAAAAAAGTGATATTGATTTTAACAAGCAAGTTACTGCAGATGCACAGAATTCCCATCAAACAACAATAACGGGAGAAAAACGGTTATGAATCAGAATGTGGAAATGCATATTTTAGATTTTAAATGGTCATTTGCCCTTTTCTCTTTATAAAGGCAGTGTCTATTTGTGCTGGATTCCTACAAGCAATTTTATTAAACCTTTAAATACATCAAACTGTTCTTTATACAGAAACTCACTGAACCAGTCAGATGGTGAGTTAGGAAAGTACAGAGCAGCAGAACTGCAGGGGGAAATTACAGAAAAAAAAGACAAAAATGTTTTCTTTGGACAATGGTGTTTCCAATATTGTATCTTTTATGATGGCAGAAAAGCAAACGTAAGAATGATGAAGTTACTGAAGAGGTGTGAACTCCAGCCTAGCCTTGATTTATTCTCTCTCTTTTTTTTTATTTTTCAAATCACCTTTTCGAAACATGGGGGTTAGCCACTCTGATGGCTGTATTCTCCATGCCTCACAAATGACTACATTCTCTCTCTAGGTCTATGTGGTTTTGCAATTCTCCTTAACTATTTCACCTGTCTGCTACTTCAGTGTCTTCTATACACCCTTTCACTATGCCACAGTCACATAGGCTGAGGTTTCAAGGGCATTAAGCGTCCAGTTCCCACTGCATTTCAGTGGACGTTGAGCAAATAATTCTTTTAACCTCCTATGAGGAACCCCACCTCGGAGTTCTCCAGGCTGTAAAGGAGGATCATGGGAACAGGGCTCGGGAGTCCCACGCCTGGCTTTGCCTCTGGCCTACCCAGTATATCACAGCAAACCAAATTCTCTGTGTTTCTGCTGTGAAATAGGGATCTTACTGATCCACCTCATGTAGCTGTTGCGAAAAGTTACAAAAGGTCAGCAAATTCCAAAGGGGTAGCCGCGTTAGTCTATTGTGGAAAGACAACAGAGTCCTGTGGCACTTTTAAAGACTAACAGATTTATTTATCGCATGAGCTTTCGTGGGAGAAAATCCCACTTCGTCAGACGCTTAAACCCTTTAAGATCTTACCCTTTCTCTACATGGTGAGTTAGGGATATGAATCTACAGTTCTCTATCTTGCTGTAGTGCTGGCTAACTCACCATATGGATCTTCCTCCTCCACTGCACGGAAAATTCACTCACCATGGAGACAAGCCCTTACTATATGAAGACTCACAAACAGGACTCCAGTCTAGGTTGCTCATGAGGTGATGTGTTAGTGCTACAGTCGTATGCAGGGACATGGCTTTCCCTAACGGGCTGTCTTAAACCGGCTCAAATACATCGGTAGGATGGGAAATAAAACCAAATGCAGAAAAGCACGTGCAGGAACATGACAGAGCTACTTTACATTTGACAAGATGGCTGTACATGGGGTCCCAAGAACGGTGCTGGGGCACCAGCTCAGTTAGGAAGCTGTGATGCTCAGCAGTGAGTTTCCGGTTTGCATCTCTGATTTGGGGCCTCTTTGCAGAGTCTCTCGAGTGAGACAGACAGAGCTGAAGTGTGTCCAGCAGGTGAATTACATCTTGGATCCAGAACACGTTTACTGCACACAGCAGGAGCAGCCGATTTGTTAAGTTGGAAACACAGAACTGCTGCCAGATACAGGTGTTTTACAGCCTGAGGCTATGGAAACGTTCCACATAACTTTTCAAAATGGCTCCAGAAAGCAAGAGGGAGTTACCCTAATTTGACACTATACCTACTCAGTCCTGAGGGATTTCAGATGGCCAAAGAAATACATCTTTTGCCCAGCATTTCTCGCACTGCTTGGAATTAGAGCATCAATCTTTGCAGCAGGTTTCATTTCATAACCCTGGCACCTCACAATTAAATAACAGCTTCTCGGACCTTGGGTCTGGTTTTGGAACATCAATAAAGTCTCTGTTTCACCTGGTGCTGAACACAATGCCCAAGAGAGAGGCCTGGAGGTTCCAGTTTGAGGAGACAGTCTGAGAAAGGCTACGTAGCAACGAGATTCTAGACTGTCCTTGGAGGGTGAAGGAGAAGAGGAGATAAGTGGGCAAGGCCTGAAGTCTCAGGCCAATTGCCAGTGGCATCGGTGGGTATTTGGACTGAGTAAAGACAGATAAGACTTCCAGAAGACCAGCAGCAAAATCAAGACTCCCACGTTATAATGACGGCACCTGTTCCCCCTGTAATCGCCAAGTCAGCTTGGGAAAAGGATTCCACCCACACCAACCAGCCTGGGCCCAGCAGACAGCTTGTGTGTCATCTGAACCCAGGATGAATTTAGTTCCTATGATTCACATTTACATCAGAGATGGGAGGGGACAAAAACCCATTTGGTTCACGCTAGTACCTAATGGCCATGCAGAACTGTCCCTTACCGTGTATTCTCGATTCCTTTTCTTCGGGGGGCGGGGACACACGCACACACGCACACCCTTCTGAAGCAACAGGGAGCTTCTCAGGTAATCAGGTTCAAACAAATACCAATTACCCTTTGGAAATCAGCCATTGTTTTTTGCCATATTAGGCCTCCAAATTGATTCCTAGCTGCTTCTGGCCACAATTCCATGACTTGTTCCTTCACAACTCCAGGAGCCAGTTGCAGCTTCAGATGGTCGAAGAATTCCCGGCACTGCAGGTGTGTCATTCCCATTAATCACACCTTTCAAAACAAGCAAGCCAAGAGCCAAGAGCTGACAACTCTACTCTGATCAGCAGCCTTAAACTATTTCTCCCCTTCGGGAAAAAACAAATCACCACCTTCTTGATGACTTGAATCTACTGTACTATTTCAAAGCCAGCCAATATACAACATGTAATATCATTTGCTTAGCCTGCCACACGATTTCAAACATGAACCTTTTCCTTCCCACCTGTTAATACCAGATCACTCGACGTGGGCTTCTTTTATTCACTGTGTTTGACCCCATGAACAAGAGAGCAATGGAGAGGAGAGACCAGTGCAGTTAACACTGATTAGAAGTGAGCCCCGATATCACAGTGATGGGCACATATTGGGTAGGAAAAAATAGAGAATGAAAGAGCAGGCTTATTTTAAAAGTAGCGTTTTGATATTCTGCCACACAAGAAAGAGTTAAAGAGGAACTAAATGCACATAGGGATATATCATTATACAGAGAGTCGGCTATTTAGGTCTCCCACACAAATGGATCAAATGACATTTAAAAAAAATATCAGCAGGTTTGTTAACTGTCAGCTCCTGACACAGATTATTAACAGGGGATGTCCCCTGTTAAAACCCAAGGGAGTATTTCTAAACATTTTAAGAGGAGTAAAATGAGACCCTAAAAACCCCTGGATAATAAAGAGATTGTCCCACACACCAATCCACTCAACTGGACAATGCCTGTAAATAAAATAAACCCTTTCAGATAAACTCAGAAAGCCTTTCTTTCTTTTCTTTTGCGCCGTAGAGAAAGCGGAGACCAAAGCTCCTGTTTAGGATTATAACTTTGCAGTTTCAGACATGCAAATATGGCAGCACCCTAGAGCAGAAATTCACCACTGATCATTTAAAATACATTTTGTTAGGTGAAAAAGAAGAACCGCTCCAGTCCATGGTGCTTTCCTCTCTCGGGCCGACAACACAACCTAGATCAAACTTTTTGCAGCAATGGAGGAAAATGGTCACCCAATGCACACTTCCTACGCAAGATGTGGTCTTTGAACATTTTAGGGTTCTTTTTCCTGTGTAAAACCTCTACTTCTGCAACAGCTTTTTCCCCTCCCTTCTCTTTTTTACATCCTGTATGGCTGGCTGATTACAGCTTCTCGGAGGGATGATTTTAAAGAGCTTCATATTAACATATGCAATTCTATGTACCATCAGCGTCACTAACTGATGACTGTTTTGTCCTCGGGAGAAAACGGTCAACAGACTCAAACGTTCTCTCTTTTTAAACATACTTAACTGGACAAAGTTAATCCAGGCTGTAATTCCAATGAGGTCAATAGAATTAGACCAGAGATGAATTTAGTCCATTAACTTCAAAACTCCCCCTGTGACTAGAACATGCCTCTATGATCTAAATGAGCTCCTATGTTGCATGTAACAGCTGAGACATTCTCAGCCAGAGGGTTCCGACCCCAGGAAGAGGATCCACAGGTACCACTGCAAACAGCCACAAGGGCTTCAGCCTGATTCTGGGGGCTGGGAAGAGGATTTTTTGGAGGGTACAGAACAGGAGTCCATCCCCTAGCATGGAAAGAGAGTGGCGGAATAGAGAAGGGTGAGAACCGTGGGGAGGAAGCAAAGACATCCACCTACTTTATCAGACAGTGTAAATGTAAGTAAATACCCCCATCCCTCTGACAGCCAGCTGACTGGGGTCCTGACTATGAGCAGCACCAGCTACTTTTGAGCACCTGGCACTTACAGACAGATGTGTACGCACACACGGACTTTTGCACCACGCCAGGAGAAATGCTTCACCCTCTGCCCAACGTGGCCTCTTGGATAGTTTTAAAGCTTGTACCTTTGCAGGGACTTTGTTCTGCGAACTCCTGAAGAAGGTGGTCTTGGCTGTGAAAAAACAATCCTCAAGCTCTTCATCCAGGCTGCAGTATCCGCTGCTCATGCTGCCTCCCAAGGTCATCTACCAGGAGCGGACTGGAGACCCTCCGAACATTCGGGGCTCACCCGGGTCCCGGAGGGGCAGGTAACCATCTATCTGCCCCCTGCTCCCTGCAGCAGCCGTGGGATTTCCCAATCCAGTTCCTGTACGTTCAGCAGCAGACACGATTTCACATCCTCGGCTTTGCTTGTCCTTATCTGCAACAGCTCCTTCTGCTTGTTATCCAGCATTTACTGAGTAATTTCTGGGCAATCCTTCCCTTCCCTCACCCCAGCACCTCCCTTAGCAAGGGCTGCTAGAGAATACTGAGGGCTCTGACCTGAGTTTCTTCTCTCCTCACTCCCAAACTCACTCACCATCTGTGGTTTAAGCTCATGTCTGCAAGCACGGTGGAGCTGCCTGTAAGAACACATCACCTCCCTCTCCCCCCCTTTCCTGCCTGCTGCTTTCAGTTCACAGAGAACTCAGCCACTTCCTCTTGCACTCTTTTGCACCCAGGTTTTGCACCGGGCTGAAGTTCTCCGTCTCTCAACTGGGATAAATCAATGTCATCTGCGGAGCAGGGCTGATTTACACCACCCGCTGAGGATCTGGTTTTTTTCCTTCAGCTGTCAGGCAATACCTTTTATGAAGGCAAGCATTGTAACCCTGCAGTCATTTAAAAGCACATCGATCTAGAAAGCCAGCTTACACTGCTAGATACCCATGCATGGCTTAATTCAGTTATAGCCGTTCCTGGAATTAAAACTGCACTGAGCCTTAGCCTCCGCTGCTATTTAAATATTTTGCACCACGAGACGCCAGAGAGAGGCGATGTCAAGGATCAGATGCTCTGTATACCGTTAGGCACAATGAGACACCAGCCCTTAGTTGGGACCGCTTTGTGCTAGCACAGAATGAATAGCAGACACCACAGTGGCGGGTGCATGACGGACAGACAGACTGCCTGCTGACATTTTAAGGCACAAATCAGTTTGTGCCTCTGTGTTCCGCAGATAATTTTAGAACAGCCTGGATGATTTCAGCAAAGCTGTAACAAAAATGAGGCTGTTTTAATTATCATCTTGCAAAGCACCACTCAGTTTACCGGGGTACACCTCTCAGTTTGTCAATTACTGGCATGTTATAGGGGTTATATTCCCAATCATTTAAAATGGCTCTTTAGCAAGGATAGATCCCTGTAGCTGCAGCATCACGCCCCTCTTCCAATCCTCCAATCTTTCTGCAATGCACAGAATCACAGAAATGAGAGATGGACTTAAGCTCTGAAAGTCAGTCTACCCCCTACTCCTTCCATCGCCTGTCCACTGCAGGGCTGCTGGCTTGAGGGGCACATCTTATGCTGTCAATTCTAGTTTTAAAACAACCACTTCTCCCCCACCTTTCTCAGAAGTGAAAAAACCAACTATTTACATGCAGATGTGCAAGAGTAAGTTTTACAGCCATCAACATCCACTGAACTAAGGTTTGATCCCCTTGGGGGCTGATCAGGGGTGTCAATGGGAGTTGAGGGGGCACTCATTGGATTGGGCCCTTATGTATTCTGTAAGCTTGGGTACCAGGTTACATTTTGACACACCTGGACGGCTAGTGAAAAACACTTAAGGTCAGAATCCACTGTTGAGATTAAGCAGCATCTTAATACTAAACTTCAAGTGGTCAATGTAGGACCCAAGTTTCTAAAAGAAGAAACTTTTCTCATTAATTTTTTCAAGGCTTAATTTATAAGACTGGAGGTAGAGAAGACAAGAAGGGAAAAATCCCCTCTTTATTCCTGTATCTGTTCTCTAGCTATTAATATACTTCCCAGCCTGGAAATTTATTTAGCCTCTCTTCCTCTATGTCTCTTCTGTGGTTTGCAGTATTTTATGCTCATTGGGGCCCAATCCAACTTCCACTGTAGTCTACAGAAGATGGATTAATTCTGAATTGCACATACTTTTCAATACGTGATTACTTTTCAGTACGTGTTCCAGACACAAATGTGCTCATTTTAAACTCAAGTCCTTTTTATTCCACATACGTGCACTGTTTCTCTTTTTCAGGATGTAATTCTCAGTGGCATGTGGTTACTGGAATTTAGCAACAAAAAGAGGGAGCTGGAAATCACGACTCTTGGTTTTTATTTCCCACTTCCCTGCTGCTTTGCTATGCAACCTTCACCCCTCAGCATCAGGAAAATGACTGAACACTACCTGCTTCACAAGGCTATGAGGCTTCACCATGGATTTATAGGGCTTTGAGATCCTCAGGTGAGCACACATGCCGCCATTATTCTAACATTAACATACATTCAGATACATCGAGATGCAAAGAATTCACTGGGTATGGAACTTTGTCCCCGTGTGATACTTCACAGATGGTGTTGTATGATCTTAAATTATTCATATGGCACCTGTTGCCATGGCATCTGAGCGACTCACATTCACCGTCAAATCAACGAACATGAATCACTCTCCAAGTGGGCAAGTCAGCGAGATAAAACCAACTTAGCAATACGCCTGCAGACCCCTGGACATGGGAGGGAGGGGCCACCGGAGGGAGCAGGTTTTACATGTGGGAGTGCCTCACTCCCAACGCCCCAACAGCTGGTCAAGAAAGTTTGATTCATAGACAGAGTAAGAATAAGAGCCTCCCAGGAGATCTAACCGCTGTGATGGGACAGAGCGGACTCTATTTCTGAACGCACAAGCTGGGAACGCTTTACAGATGACAACCCTCCACGTTAATATGAAGAGTAGCTCTGGGTAAAGACATCTCTGAGTTGCCAAGTGCAGACGAAACGCGTTACAGGCACAGAGGTGTCGTACGGTGTCAATGCCAGGTAGCCAAGAACACACATCAGAAACACAGCTCCTCTCCCTCCACTCACACTGTCTACCGGGGAGAGCTCGGGTCAGCCAGCTCTGTGGAGAACACCCCTCCTTGAGGCATGTTCATTAAGAGGTAAAAGCGCTTTGCCTTCCGAGGTCTTTATTCCCCTGCAGGGAGGGAGCCAGTGCTAAGCTCAATGAGTGGAGCACATCAACAATGAAGCAATGTGGATTCAAACACTGGCAAACGACGAGCCGCATGTGACCCTCCAGGAGCGAAAGGCACCGCTGGGAACAGACAGCCGTCACCGCAAAGCCTGGGCACAACAGCACTCGAGCACTACTCTGAGCTCAGAAGTGGGATTTAAATGGCGCGTACCCCTTGTGACGGCCTCAGCACCAGAGTCAATTCTTCCCTCGGGGGAGACCGGAGACCAGAGACCAGCGCAAGTTGTGGGAAGATAGGGGGCAATGTTCGGGCTCAGAGAGGAGAATTAAAATCCAAATTTGTTCACTATTACAATGCAATAGGAGTATAGGCAGGAATTTTAATTTGACCCCTTTTGGAGGAGCACATTCAGTTGCTCCTCCTCTCCGGAGGAGCTCATCATCCCCTCCTTCCCAACAGGAACTCACTCTGACTCACTTTTCCCTGCCCCTGCAGCCCCAGACCACAGGAGTCTGTGCCCCCTACAATTAATGGGAAAGGGTGTCCCAGCTTGCCCCTCCGGTGCACACCCCTGCAATCCACCATGCACCATTACAAATACAACAGCAATTCTTTCGCCACATCAAGGATTTCTGCTTATGGATGGCTATGTGAGCCACATGCATAAATGAGCCTAATCCACCTAACCTCATGCGCAGAGCAAGCAGTTAATCTGCTAGCTGTGCTTCGGTCAGCGCTTTCCTGAAAATTAAGCCCTGTATGGTTGGTGGCAGGGATGGAAAACACACCTATAACAACTGCAGCCACACAACCTTTTCAGCTACAACGACACTGCTGGATTGGATCCTCAGCTGGGGGAAATGACTGTCACTCCACAGAAGTCAACAGCTAGGCAAATGTACAACCAGCTGCCCTGACTCTCAGTTTTCGGTCACCTAGGACGACCAGATAGCAAGTGTGAATGATCAGGATAGAGGACAGGAGGTAACCAGCACCTATGTACGACAAAACCCCCGAATAACGGGACTGCCTCTACAAAATCGGAACCTCTGGTCACCCTACAGTCACCAAAGTGCAATCCCTCCCTGTGTGTAAACCATGTCCTCCCAAATCCTTTCATTACCAAGCTGCAATGCTGCACATCAGCCGAGATCCTCACAAAATAGTCTATTCCTCCACAGCTTGACATAACTCTTAAGCGTCTTTTCAGGAAATCCTTCCCAACTTCAACTGCCATGGAGGAGAAAAAACAAACAAACACAAAACCTCTTCCAGCCATGGAGAATCCAAGACCGAAGTCACGGGTAATGAGATGGTGTTGAAGATATGGCAATTACTGTCTTTGCTAGAGCATCTCATTATCCACAGACAGTGAGTCCTGAAAGACAGGTCAATAAGGGACAGAAGCAGACAGCACATGAATTACTGTAGCACCAAAGGTTCCCGTCAGGATCAGGATTTCCTTTGACTAGGAACTCTAGGTCAGGGACACATCTTTCTATATTTTACTAAGAACTTACCATTTAAGATGTTAATTTTGCAAACGCATAATGCATCACTAGTTCCACTGAAATCGATAGAGTGTTCCTATTAATGTAAATGGAGCCAGAAATTCACCCCATCCATCTACTCTGGGGCATAAAAGTTAACAGATACTTACAATAATTTGCTGGATCAGAGCCCCAAATATTAAGTGTTATTAACATGCAATATTGAATATTAACTATGTGTTAAGTAGGTGGCTACTCCTTTGATTTCATGAACTGAGTTACATGTAATCACCATGTTTATTGCGTGCTAACTCTGAATCAGTTTTAAGATTCTTCAGTTTGCAACGTGTGCTGCCAACTGATTTTTTCACCCCACACATTAAAGAGATCATGGGCAAGTTCCATATCTCTTCCTGGTGCTCTGATATTGTCGTCTTCATCATCTTTCCTCCTCCATGCTCCTCCACTTCCTCCTAGAAGCCAACACTGTATAACCAACAGAAATACATGACTGGAACCTAGTTCAACTTCACGGGTTAAGATCAAACAGCAGAACATGCAACTCCAGTACATCTCTTAACCTTTCCCATCTTTTGAGAACAGTGGATTATTCTTTAAACTTCCCTTTCACTCCATTAATTAGGTAATATTCAGGAGATTCATCGGTACAGATACATTCCTGGAAACCTAAGTAAGACGAATGTTTATTGCCAAAGTTTCCTGCCCGCACTCCCTGGCAACTGTCTGAACCAAAGAATGAATCCATTTTAGTATTGTTTTGTTTCCACCGTGACTTGGGCTATGGAGAGAACTTGGCTGACACTGACCCCCAAGTCCTGATAGAATATGGTATGACCAATGGATCTGCCATCTTCAGGGAGTGACCGATATCAAAGAACATCTCCCTCTTGCTA
The DNA here is from genome assembly GCA_007922175.1 of Pelusios castaneus. Lineage (NCBI taxonomy): Eukaryota > Metazoa > Chordata > Testudines > Pelomedusidae > Pelusios > Pelusios castaneus. Next base: position 531,853 of record ML685892.1, read on the forward strand.
GACTCTCCTCTCTCAGGGACTTTGTTGCTTCAGTAAAAGTGGATTAGAAATTTACCTGGCAACAGTTAAGGAACAGAACGCAGGGTTTTGCTGGAGCAAAGATTTTTTTTATGAGCAGGTAGTAGATAGAAATCCTAATCCCTGAGTAATGGTTTGAGCTGGTTTTATAGATTTCCATTTGCTGAAACTGTTGTACGTAGGGGGAGGAGAGTGGGGAGGGAAGGAGGTTCTGCTCTCTTGTCACTGATGCTCTCCCTTTGGGCTGGCCCAAGGGAAGGCACCAAGGAAGTGTCAGAATGATGAATTGCCATGATACACAGACTCTGTGTTTATTATTAGCACTATCAATAATGCGCTGGCTGCTTTGTCACCCTGAAGATGAAACAATCCTTTGAATACACATTCTGACTCACAATGGAAACCCTGATAACATTTGAAATAGACAGGATATAGATAGAGGAGACTCAGCTATTAAAATCATTCAAGGTTCAGTGGAGAATCTAGTTAAATGCTCATTTGAATGCATAACTTAAAAAGAAAAAGTAAGGAAGAAGAAAGCAAAGATACTTGCTCCCGGTAGGTCATGTCTAAATTTAGACCCTCTCCATTTGCTTTTGATGGTTCCCAGACTCAAAAGGAGCAGAACGAAGGATGTGACTCAAATGCAGGGCACTTTGCATGCAATGTGTCATTTATTCTGCTTGAAATCAAGGTGCAGAGCTGTTAAACGACAAGCTCACAGAGCGAAGCTCAGCACTGCACAGAGGGCTTAACAGGTACTTAATGCCAGTTCCCTGTGAAACACACCCTGAGTGAGTCTGTGGCAGAGACGGGACTAGAACTGACACCTCTAGAGACTGGGTCTCAAACTGCCTCCTGTATTTGAGTGCTAGGTAGTGTATCCACTTGCTTCCACACCCATTGCGTTGCTCTACTTCATTTTTAAATCACTGAATTCCACGGCCCTAATTTTCCACGACTGCCTCTTCTGCTGTATAGTGACAACACAGTTCAATATTTTCCTGCTGAAGATGAAATGCAGTAAATAGTTTCACTAGCCCCAAACCAGGAACCTTTGGCCCAGCACAACCCAGCTCAGCAGAAAAACTGGACGGCCAGCCAGTTCCTAATGTTTGCTGCTTGCACAGTAAACAAAAATAAAATGCCCTTTTCATGGGCATGTTGCCTATTCACAGTACATCCAAAGGGCTGAGCAGGCCTCCATTGTCTACAAGGAATGACAAATCACTTCTTAGTTACGTGTGGTGGTTGAGAGCGGGAGGAGATGTCACACTGCCCCGGCTGGATTTGAAATCCCTGGCCGTAGAGGATGAACTTGCTATTGGAGTTAATGGGCTTCTGGTTGGTGCAGATAGCTGGTAGAGCAGCAGCTGATAATTACGGGTTTATCAATCACACCCTGCACACAGACAGCTCCCACACACATACACAGATGAATCTACTAAAGGAACCCTATCTGTTCCACACAGAGGAATATAAAGTCAGGTTTGGAATCAAGGAAGGGTAGGACTGGAAGGGATCTCAAGAAATCATCTAGCCCTGTCCCCTACACTCAAGGCAGGACTATGCAATAAGTAGACCATTCCTGACAGGTGTTTATCCAACCTGTTTGGAAAAATCTCCAATGACAGACACTCCCCAGTGCTTAGCAGGAAACTAACACTAACCCTTCCTTGCTGTAATTCAAGCCCACTGCTTCTTGACCTAGCCTCACAAGTTAAAGAGAACCATTTTTGCCCTCCCTGCATCCTCGTAGCAAGCTTCTATGTACTTGAAAACTGTCAGGGCGCCCCACTCGGCCTTCTCTTCTCCAGCCTAAACAAAGTACATTTTTAAGAAGAGTTAAGGATACTGTAAAAAGGACGCAGCAGGTAGAGATGTCAATAAAATTGGCCCACTAATCAATTCAAGACTGTTCATGTACAGTGTATTCCCCAAGGCTTTATACAGACCAGTTTTAACCATCGGAAGAATACAGTTTTTGGCACTTCCCTTGGGAAACTATTCTCTAGTGTGACAAGTTCCAGAGGAGGAGCCGTGTTAGTCCAGCTCAGCCCAACAAACAAAGAGTCCTGTGGCACAAAGACTAACACATTTATTTATTGCATGAGCTTTCGTGGGTGAATCCCATTTCAGCATCTGAAATGCACCCACAAAAGCTCATGCGATAAATAAAATTGTTAGTCTTCAAAAGTGCCACAGGACTCCTTGTTTATTCTCTAGCATATTACTTCTCACCAGTAGGCAGTTATCCCTCATACACAGCCTTAGCTTTAATCTACCTCTAAACCCCTACCAAATATAAAAGATTTTACTTACACACATATGTAAAAACCCATTCCCCGAAGGAGACGATTGACCCCAAAGAGAGAGATGTACCAGAGACTCCATGAAGTCCACTAGAGATTTGGTTATTGCTCTGGATTTCACACAGATGGCACTCTGATGCTACAGAAATGGGCAGCAGCATAAAACTCTAATAGACACACTTTCTTGTTCTTAAGTTTCATCCAGGTAATGGCAGTCATGTATCCTTACACCACGCTAACAAATGACTTCCCCCACCTTACAGCTTGCACCCTCTGGGATCACCTGCAGCTACTCTTCATGTCTGTCTTCTCAGAGTCTTTGTTTGACCAAACAAAACATATTCAGATCTTTTAACTTTTCATCATAAATCACTTTCTGTTGCTGCGGCCCTATTTCTATCGCTCTCCTCAGACTACTACGCCCCAAAACCCACCATCAACATCAACCATCCTGGAGAAACAGTAAGAGGGGAAAATGAAAACTGCATGTGGAAGAGAGGCCAGTTTCTGCCTCCAACCCAGGAAAATTGCTCCAAAACAGTTGATCCAGGTGGAAAGTAAGAGCACATAACCAAGCACATAACCAAGGTTTGCATGACATAAAGACTGTGGCTGCTGTCTGCATCCATACTTATTACCACCATGCATTAAATCCCCTTCTTTTAAGTCTAGAGCAAATGTGTGTCGTCTTGCTTGCATGTTGGCTTTGCAGAGTTTAATTTGATTTTTTTAATGATTTTGAAAGATAATATCAATACTTATTTTAAGCATTTTTCCCTATTGTGTCTATTTACATTTTCACAGTTGTGGAAATTGTGGGGTGGGGAATGACAGTTTAGTTAATGGCAGGGGACAGATTCAAAAAGTTAAAGCTTTGTAACTGTTAAACTCTCAAAATATACAAAGTAAATAACCTTAAATGAAATGCTAATAAATTCTCAAGCAGCATTTTTCTTACTTTGCCTATATGTAAATTTCTTATCTTGCCAACCGAAATATCTTTGGGTTGATGTGCATAGAATTGTAGAAACTGGAAGGGACCGTGAGAGGTCATCGAGTCCAGTTCCTGCACTAAGGACAAGACCAACTACCCTCTTAAACCATCCCTGACAGGTGTTTGTCTGACCTGCTCTTAAAAACCTCCAGTGATGGAGATTCCATAACCTGCCTAGGCAACTTATTCCAGGGGTGAATGTGTGCTACACTCCTTTTCCTCACCTGGTGTCTGCCTTGTCTAGACTGTAAAGCTCTTTAGGTCTGCACTATGCACTAAGTATCTAGTGCATCGGGGACCTACTTCTGGGCAGCCCCTAAGCAATGAAGATAATAAACTTGATTAATAGATAATATGTGTAAAGAGCATACAAGCACTTCCTAACTTCAATGAAAGTCAGAGACATGGGGGCTCTCGTCATTTTATAATTTAAATGATATAAATATTCCACAAATAGCTCATTTAAATCTATTTCTCCCGCATCCCTACAAAAATTAAATACTAAACAGGGGCCCTCTGTAAAAGGGGCTAAAACTATTAGAAAATCTCAGCTACGTCACTAATGATGTTTTACCAAAAGACACTTTAAAAAGCCAGCACACAAAACCAACTCCATTTATGTTTTGTGAATGGGTTCACCATTGATTGACTGAACGTCTTTTTCACATCATGATAAATCGCCGTGTCAGCGGCTGCAGCTTGCCTGCCAAGTATTATCCGGTTGGGTTTTAAAACAGCTCAGTTAAAAAGCCACTGGAAGTGAGGACTCCATTAGTCAAGTCTGTCTGTGTATCTAGGGACACCAAGTCAGCAGCAATGGCAGAGGTCCCACGGCTCACAAATCGGTGTACAATTATACCAGGAAGGGCTACATGTCAGGAGGCCGGCGTTCTGTTCCTGGCGCTGCCACAGACCCACTGCCCCGGGCAAGTCACTCATTCAGAGATTTGAAGGTTGTCAGGGGCCGCTGTGATCCACTAACCTGACTCCTCCTCATGCTTCAGAGCTTCAGCTGGTCATCTATAGGGGTCAGGAAGGGACATGCCCCTAGTGTATTCTGGGGGGTTGGAGTTTTTGTCTCCTTCCTCTGAAGCATCAGGGACAGTCACAGCTGGATCCAGCTGGCAGACTGGAGGGGGTGGGCCAGGGCTCTGAGGTGTCACGGAGCAATCTCAGGTTAGGTTCTTGGCTGGCTGGTTCTTGCTACCATGCACAGGGTCTAACCAAACGTTCATTTTGGATCAGCTCCACTCACACAGCAAGTTTAGTGGTAACTCCTGAGGGGATTTTGCTGTGTTTTGCCACCACCACATGAACGCACTGGATGAAATCATCAGCCCTTAGGAGCAACTCCCAAGACACTACCATTTTAGAAGCCAATGGCTGGGTTTCCAAAGTGTTGGGCCACCCCAGCTCCCACTGAAATCTGTGGGACCAACAGGTGCTCAGCACCACTGAAAAATTAGGCTGTTCAGCTGAAACTGATCGCCATATTTGGGGTCAGGAAGGAATTTTCCCCCAGGGCTGATTGGCCTGGGCTCTGGGCCGTTTTCACCTTCCTCCGTAGCACAGGACATGGCTCACCTACCGGTGAATTCTCTGTATCTTAAAGTCCTTAAATCATGATTTAAGGAGGTAAATAACTCACTCATAGGTTGGTGGCTTATTGCTGGAGTGGGCGGGTGAGATCTTGAGGCCTGTATTTTGCAGGAGGTCAGACTAGATGATCGTACTGGTCCCTTCTGACCTTAAAGTCTATGAGTCTATGAGACTTTCTTTTGCAACCAGCTGTGCCCTGAAACGCGTATCCAGGCATCAGAGTTCTCATATTTCACCTTCCTGGCTGCCTGCACTCACCTGACATTGCACTGTTTCTTTAAAAGTGCCACAGGACTCTGTTGTCTGTTAACACACAGGCGTGCAATTCCAGGCATCGCTTACCACCCAGCTCCCCCAAGTGACACCACTAGGTAAGACACTGGTCATCCTGCAAAACAAAACCCGAGTGGCACAGGCCGTTTCCACTTACAGAGGGGTTTGGGGCACATCCTGGCGGTACCGTAGATCGGGCTTCAAAGTTACTCTGCAACTCTGAAAACGGAAATTCCCTCTGCTTCTTCTTTCCACACCTTAAAAGCCGCTCCTTCCCTTGGCCTTCTAGCATCAACCCTGTCCACCTATACCCTCTCCCATCCCTCTGATTCAGCATTTTAGACTGCAAGATTCTCAGGGCACAGACCATAGTTTTTCAGAGACCTCTAGTAGAATACGGATTAAATAACAATGGGGACTTTGCACACATCCGGCCAAAGCTACAGGGAGGTCCTCAGTCCTCAGTGCTGACTTCCAAGTCTGGTGCATTTTACCTTTCTGGCCATCCAGTTATTACTGCCTGCCTGGTCTATTTGGACCATAAGGTATTTGAGGGGGACATGAATGCCTCTCACTATTTGTATGCAGCATACCAGAATATCAGTGCTTGGTCTCCATAAAGAGACTTTCCCATCCTTACATGCAAAAAGGCAAAGTGGTCTTTTCCTGGTAAGCAGGATCCACTGGATGGGCCATTGGGCACCCTGGCCGCTTGTAGACCTGATGCGCAGCTGGTCTTTGGTGGATTTTCACCGTCGTTAGTGACCATACCTCTCTCAGGAAATGCCACTGTGGGGCATGATCGGAGAACCAGGTACCATGAGTGGTGGAAAAGTTCTACAGCAGCTGAATGACAAAGAGGCCATTGGAGAGGTTTGCTTCTAAGAGGAGAGCGCAGGCGACAAGCCTGAAAGCTGGAATGCAGCTCTTTGTTGATAAAGGATATTGTCTCATTCCACTTGCGCTAGAACACACAGTTTGGCATGTCCAAACCAAACAGGACCTGCTGAGTTTACCAATCCGCAGGAGCCAGCATTTACTTAATTAAGGGAAAACTTAGCTATTTAAATCCCGGCCGATGTTTGCTGGCTTCTGTAATGGGCTTGAGGCGTATTTCTTTTGCCCCCACTTCAGGATTAGGAGGCTATCGCTCTCTCTGATAATCGGATCAGACTGTTCAGACCATTTTGGTAAGAATGCTACAGCAATGCTGTCAGAAGAGGAATGTTTGTCCCTAGGTGAGCCTTGCCCAGGGGAGGAGATGCCACATTCAAAGGCGGCGTGACTTCCGACATCTAGGTCAGTGCTCACCCTTGCAGCTCAGTGACTAGCCTGCCTCCCACGAGAGCCCCTGAACGGCAAAAATAAACCGGGCACGTCATTCAGGGGATCGAGTTCCGGTAGCGTAGAACGGACGCAAACTGCTCGACCCAGTTTATTACTGATAGAGCTTCCCAGGAACCAGTTTGACTGTGGCCGAGAAGAACTTCTGGGAAAAGAAGGATGGCCTTCTGGGCAAGGCGCTGGACAGGGACTCAGAAGATTTGGGATCAATCTGTGCTCTGCCACAGACTGCCCGTGTGACCATGGGCCAGTCACTTCAGCTCTCCATGCATCCGTTCCCCATCTATAAAAAGCGGCTAAGCTTTCCTTTGCTCCCACCCGTTGCCGACCCTATCTATCCGGGCCACAAAACATTTAAGGCAAGGACTGTCTCTTGCTCGATGAATGCACAGCTCCTAGCACACGGCACTGATGTCAGCTGGGAGCGCTAAGCACTCCTGTAAGGAAAGCCCCTCCCCACCAACACTACCGGTACTCGGCGTACAATCAGCTGCAACCTCCCTCTCTAAACCCTTCTGCTAACCAAACCACCACGCTGAATGGGACACCGAGACCTCTCCACCACAAAACACCCAGTCCTTCCAACCTGCCAGGGATAGTAACGCCACCAACACCATCCGCTCGCAGCCCAAATCCCTTCGTTTTGCCAGGCGTAAAGCACCCGCAGGGTTTAGCTGCCAACTTCAGGCAGCTGCTGTGGTTAAGCAGAAACATCACTGCTGCGCACCTCGTGCACAAAGGGCAGCTGTTTAACATCTGCTGCGTAAGCCATCGAGGCATCTGAAACTTGGAGAAGATCCACAGTCATTCAGGATTTCATAGCAACAGAAGGGATCGAGCTCAGCCTTCTCCTTGTTCTCAAAAAGCTCTAAACACCAAACTACAAGAGCGACAGCTGATTCTCCTTCACCTGGAGCCGTTTCTGACACACACTTGAGAACGTCTGCCCTCTAAGGGATGGAGTCTAGTGGAGACTGAACAATTCGTTAAACACACGTGGGTAACAGGCAACTCAAAGCAGCAGCTGGTACAGCGTGGCCCTGTTCAATAAAGCCCGACAGCTCAGCCCTGCAGGTTTCCTGCTGGTATTTGATTTGGCAACAGTGGGTGTCAGGGTGGCCAAGATTTCCCTGATGTGCTGGACTTGCAACAGCTTATCAGCGTCCCCGGCCATGGTGACGTCAATGTGTCACTGGCCCACTCCAGTTAACTCGTCTCCTTACTGACAATGCTCAGGGTCTTCTGACCACGTGCAGAAAGGATCTGCTGCAGCCAGGAACTTAATGGGATTCTGGCAGGGGCCCACACCGACCAGCACTGCTCGGCTGATGGGTGTTTTATGCCTATGCCTGAGCAATCACAGAAAGTAGGGTGAAGCCAGCAGGAGGGGAGCCGCGGGCCACCTTGAAACAGCCTGAGGGCCACTTTTGCCCCCTGGGCCAGAGGGTTGGGAACCAGTGCTCTAGATAACACTTATTCCTGCCTCGGAGCTAGGGACTGGATTAGATGGCCTCTCAAGGTCCCTGTCTAAGGATCCAGGTGGAGAATGTTGCCACAGGGCTACAAGACCAAGGCAGGCTCCTTCCTGCACCCAAAGAGATGGAAGATCAGCACTCCCCTTCCCTTGTTCTAGCAGGGAGCTTGGCGAAGCATTCTGTCTGGGTTCCTAGGTGCCGGGGTCCCTGCTGGAGCCAGAAGTAGGGGAGCACTGATCTCCTGTCTCCCCGGCTACAGAAGGGAGCCACCGCCCAGATACCCAGGTGGCACACACAGACTACAGGACACATGCAGTTTCCCTGCTGCAGCCAGGGGGACAGAAAATCAGCGAGAAGGCAGCCTCCTCATTGAACTCCTTCCATCTTGCTGCAGTGGGGGAGACAGAGGTTCAGAGAAGCCGGGAACCACCCTGCATGAGAAGGGGAGCAGGACTCTAAAAATCAGTGCCTCCCCGTTTGGACCACACTTAGCAGGTCATCCACCATGACTCAGCTGCCAAGCCATGTGCTTTCGTGTGTCGCGAGAGTCACAGAAATGCCTTGTCTGTGATGTGCTGTGAGTAATGTGTAGGTGTAAAATAGTGAATGTAAAAATGAACAGTAGCATCAAAATGTTAACTTTAAATATGTGGTGATTTGTTGTCCTGAGCGGTGAATAGATCAACACCTTTTGTATGAGTTGATAGACAGGTGACACTTCCAAGTTACAAAAATGGCATTTGTGGCCCTCAAGGCGAAAAGGTTGGGAAGCACTGATCTAGACCATCTCTGATCCATGTTTGTCTAACTTTTGCTCTTTGCATGCCTGCGCCCTGACACTCAGACTGCTTATGGGCCTTCCCTCGCCGTTACCTCTCAGAGTAATATTAACTCAGGGGCAGGCACAGCAGACATCTCCCTGACACCAGCTTTTGACTCGCCTGTTGACATCCACCCTCAGTGCAACAGCCAGACATTTTCAAGGCTGTCTTTCCCCGCCACTACCAAACTTCTTCTTCTTTGTAGTTAAGCTGCACCCTTGTGACATGAACTTGAGCATAATCAAGACTCCTTTTCGGATGGGAAGAGAACTGGAGACAGCACTCCATTATCCAGGCAAACATTTCTCTGTGTCATTTGATCCTGCACGAAGCCAGCTAAAGACATTCCTGTTGGATATTGGAATGGCTTTGTAACATTTTTACCAGTTGTCTGGCAGGGGAAGATTTTAGAAACAAATTGAATAAAGCAATTGCTGGCCCTTGATTTCTCTGGAATGGAAGTTCTTACCCAGAGGCCTAACTCTACGTATTGGAGTACTTCCACTGATTTCGTCTAGCTTGTTCCCGCACTTACAGTTAGCTTCTGCTTAAGTGCCTTGCTGAGCTGGGGCTGAAATGTGCTGTTGCAGTCTACTCCAGGATAGGACACAAAAAATGAAGTTCCTGAGCACTGGGGTCACCAAGGAACCCAGAGCACTTTCTGTCCGAGTCACTGGTTGAGATTTTCAAAAGCAGCACAAGACATCGACACACGCTGTCCTTTAACGTCCATCCATCTTTGCTAACCTGCATCCTCCCAAAGACGACTGCTGAGCGTGGAATTTGCCTCCCTTTTCCACCCAGGGGCGTCGCTGGGCCCTGCTGAATGCCTGGCACAGTCTAAGAAGGGGGCAGGCAAAGGAACGGCCAATACACCGGCACACGCCCCTCCCAAATGCCGACTAAGATACCTCGCTGTGCTGCTTCAAAAAGGATTGCCGTTTCCATGGCAATGAACAGGTTCTTGCGCAAGGTGCTGCGCTATTCAGACACCTTAGGTTAAGCAGCTTTAGCGAGGACTGCATTTTAACAAGGGATGAACCATTTTAAGACACCTGACAAACATTTGTAGCTGTACACACTCAATGTGCTAATCCGATTTCACGCTGCATAGTACAAACGGATCCCACGCCCTCCCTGCCCGAGTAATGGACTGGGCAATTGGACACTGTCTCTTCTTACCTGTCTTTGAAGCATCATTTGATTGCCCATCGCAAATCCTCCCAGGTAAACTGAATGGAAAAGCTAAAAGCTCCTGTTAAATCACAGGGGGGCAAAAACTTGATCTCTGAAATCTGAAGGGACAGGAATTTAATTGGGAGGTTCTTTTAAAAAAAACCCTTTGGGTCTTGGTGAAATCTAATTACTGCTGAAGAAGAGAGAGTGTCATGTTGCCATCTCTTATCAGTGTACTACTCCTGCTTGCCAGACAAGCAAACCCCTCTGTCTCCCTCCATGTAACTCCAAACACCCTCTGATTCTCACCTCTCTCCCGACAGCCACCCAGCACAGGGACTCCTGAATCCGAACCTCGCTGCCGTTTTGCGTCAGTGTATTTTCTGGTGAGAGCTTGTTCCAGGACTGTTCTTGTTCCCGGCAGTCCAGCTGGATGAGGCTTCTGCATTCCTGATGGCAGGTATATTTGCAATCTAAGCAGAGGCAGAAATAGAAACAAAAATGAGAGATGCTTTTGAAATGAGGACCGGTATTCAAGGGAGGGGGAAGGCAGAACAATGAAACAAGTAGAGTCATGAAATAAAAGCAAAGGGAATAGATTTCTGCTAAAGGTCAGTCTCTAAAGTGACATGTTCAGAACGGCGTTTCTGCAACTGCAAAAGCCAGCGTGCCCTATGGGCACCCAATTTGCAGCCACATGTAGTGTCCACTGTGGAAACGCCTCCAAACCCCACATCGGGCTCATGCCCCACTGTACGAGGTGATTTGCAAACACCTGCACATACATGTCCTATCAGATGCCTGATTGGTTATTTGCAGGCACATTTATTGTAGCCAAGCACGCAAATGCATGAGCAAATCAGACTCACGCCTGTACAGGTGCAGTACCGATCAAGTTAAGTTAATGGGAATTGTTGCACACTAATGGTTGGAAAACTGAGAGCCAGGATTCCCGGGTCCCAGTCTTGACCATACTATTAATCCTGTGTGACCTTGGGCAAATCATGACCTCTCTGGGCCTCAGTTTACCCTTATGTAAAATGGGAGCAATAATACATCCCTCTCTCTTGGGAGTATGAAGGCTTGAAAGCTGTAATGCAGCCAACATGAAACACTAACACTACAGAGACTCTGCTGCCTCAGTTCTTGCTTTCAACATTCGTTTGCCATCAGAATTCATAAAGGCAAAAGTAAAGAAGAAAGACTACTCTACTTCCATTTATGCCCAGGACGCTGTGGCAAGAGAAGAAGATGAGCTACAGAGATTAGCGCCAGGTGATCCTCTGTCAGAAGGGAGAAAAAGATAAACAAGAAACCCAGAGCGTGATGAGCACTATAATTAAACATGAAAACATAAAAGCCAGCTTGCCCCCTTATAGGTAAGACATTAGTAACACTTCTCTGAGAGTAACTAATACTTCTACCCAGAAACCGAGAGGATAATTTACAGGGAGAGAGGATAATTCTAGACCTATGTTGCCGCGAGCAATGAAAAATATCAAAGCTTTGCAGTGTTTCTTACTGTTTCTTTCCTGTGTGGGACATTTTGGAAGGAAAAAAAAATTTTTTTCCTGTTCAAACTGTTAGTTTCTCAGATAAGCCACAGACACATCACAGAAAAAATGCTTTGCTTCCCATTCCCAGGTTAATGAGAGAGTCACTCACACAAGTATGGTATATTGTTTAGGCTTCTTGGAGCAAAGGACACTGCTCCATTTGCTGCACAGGTGATCTAAACAATTAAGACCCTTATCTTGGAAATTGTCCCGTATGGGTATTGAGTTCTGCTCTGGTGGAGCAACTTGAAGAGGACTTGAACCCTGGCTGGGACGATTTAGTGGGAGTGGTCCTGCTTTGAGCAGGGGGTTGGACTAGATGACCTCATGAGGTCCCTGCCAGCCCTAAGATTTTGTGATTTGAGAGAGGGTGAGACAGGGAATCAACCAACACAAAGAAATAATTTAAATCCACATTTTTTTATTGCGCAGTTTGTGTTTTCTAGTGCAAGTTGTTACACACTCAATTCCAATTAGTGCACAAAGAAATGTGCCCTCCCAGATCTTCAAACAAAGAGAGAAATGCCGACCCAAAAGAACCATCAATTCCAAATCGCTTCCCCAGATACAGAAAACCATTCACAGGTGGTCAAGCTGCAGGTGAGCTGAGCCCAGAATAAGACCCACTCCCCACACTGGGGAACATTTGGATTTGAAGCTCCCTATCTGGCACCCGGGTCACTAATCAGCCCAACTCAGCAGAGCTGCAACGGAAAGAAGGATTTCCCACAGTCACCAGCCCTGTATTTTTCCACTAAACCATTTTCCACATCCCACCTCTCCTCCTACGTACAGGAAAGGCTCATAGACACGATTTGATCATCAGCATGAAAAGAATCTTCAGGAGGTGAGGAAAGAGAAAAATGGTAAGAACTGTGGGAGACGGACTCCGTGGCACAATCAAGCTTTCTCTTGGGGGGTAATGCAACATTGCTGGCTTCACACTAAATTCTCTGCTACAGCAGAGACTGGTCGCTCACACACCTCTACCCAAAGGAAACCTGCATTTATTATTATAATGCTCCAGTAAAGGTGGAGTTTCCTGCCTTACTCTTCACTAGGTTTTCTCCTGATCTGAAATGAGAAGTGCTGACACTTTGCTACACAGAGAAGAAGGCAGCATCCCCTTCCACTGCATCTGCACCATCTTGCAGTTCTTTAGCGCAGGGCTCCTCCAGGCATCGCAGTGGATGTCCCCACAACTTTTACAGCCTCTCTTGGGCTGGGGTTTGAGACGCTGATGTTCTAGCAGGGGAAGAGCACATCTACCGCAAGATGCCGGTAAACGGAAGGGGCAAACCTGCCTTCTGATAGCCGCAACACTTGGACTTAAAGTGTTTGATATTTAAGGCCCAAAATAGGCAGCTTTATCAACTAGTTACTGGAAGTGAGGAGTCCTGAGGTCTATCTCTAGACTAACAGGCTATCACAATGACAAACTGTGCTAGAAAGTCGAGGAAAAAAAAGTTAATATTGTTCTGGGGTGTATTAACTGTATAAGACGCAGAAGGTAATCGTTCCACTCTACGCAGCACTAGTGGGGGCTAAGGTGGAGCACTGTACCCCGTTTCTGGCGCTGCACTTTAAGAAATATGTGGACAAATTGGGGAGAGTCCGGAGGAAAGCAACAAAAAAGCAAAGATTTAGGAAACCTGCCTGAGGAGAAAAAGGTTAAAATAAAAAAAAACCTGGGCACGTTTAGTCTTGAGAAAAGATGACTTGGGGGTGGGACCCGATAACAGTCTTCAAATAAATTACAATTTGACCATTACAAAGCGGATGGTACTTGGCAACGGCAGGAAAAGAAGCAATCGGCCTAATCCGAAGCAAGGGACGTTCATGTTACGTTAGGAAAGGCTTTCTAGACGCTGGAATAAGTTACGGAGGGAGAGTGCGAATAACCTACGCTGGAAACTTTGAAGAACAGGCTGGCCTGGGTTTACCTGGTCCTATCACAGTGCAGGGGCTGGGCTAGTGAGACACTCGGGGTCGCATCCAGCCCTAAATTTCTACGGTAAGTCCATTTCTTACCTCTACACTTCAGTTCCCCCATCAGCAAAATGGGGATATCACTGAAGGATGGGCCAGGGTCTCAGGCAGTAGCCTGGGATGCAGGAGAGCTGAGCTCAATTCCCTCCTTCTCTACAGACTTCCTGGGTGACCCTGAGTAAGTCATAAAAGTCTTGTTATCACGGATAGGAAGGCGCCCCCTTACTCCCCACCCCTCTATATGGAAAGGTAACATGGGGGCATTATCCTACTGTCAAATCCTAAGAGGTGGGGCCCTTCTCAGATTAACTGGTCAGCACCATACCCCTTATCCACGGCGGCTGCCCTCGCAGTAAAATTGCAGCGCCTTGCCTCCACTGTGGAGCAAACACCCATAGTAAAAACACAATTTGTCAGCACTGATCCCTCTGGACATCAGCTCCCCAGTTGTACATGGGGACAATAGCGCCGTCGTGTCTCATGGAGGTGTTGTGAGGATAAATACATTACATATTGGAGGTCCGTCACATCCAGGGGCTGTAGACGTATCCACGATGAATACTAAACTGCTTTTATAAGTCACCGGGAGATCCTTAGATTAAAAGGTATTATGTAGGTGTTTAGTCTGACAACATAGCAATTTATAAGAGAGCGGTTAAGAGGAAAATGGTTCTCTATGAATCAGCACTTTCATTGCCAATTACTGTAACTGGATGTATCTAAAACAAATCTATTGTCAGATCCTGCGTGGAAACGCCCCGCAGTAGGATACTGGAAGTTTCACACAGTCTCAAAGGAACAGATGAAATTCTGATACATTCTAGCTCCGAATACACCTATTGCCAAGGCATAAACAAAGAATTTACACAGCTTTCCTTAGGTGCTCTGTGCTACTCAAAGTCGTTCAGTGGTTGATAGAGTGGAAGCGCCATAAAGAACTTTCAGTGAACATTTCACTTTTGCCTCTTTTGGTTAGAAACAGCTATTTTCAATGGCAACTGCCTCACAGCAAAGTTTGCATTCTGGCTTGACGATTCTCTTTAATAAAAACACTACTTCTTGGCCAACATTTGCCACCATTCCCCACCCTCTTCTCCCAAAGATGGGACTTCAATTTTTTGAACTACCGTTAAAAGTCCTGCTGATATTTAACTGACTCATGTGAGCCGTTTCAGTTTTAACTGTATTATGACAGAACTTGCTTTATCCTTTTACACTAGCCAAGGTTCCAGAGACGTCACTGAGAAAAGAAAAAGAGAATTCAATAGCATGAGAGTGGCAATCAGATAGTTCCCATAAAACAGAAGGTATATTGCACTGCTGGCATCGGCCACTGCCGTAAATCTGCATTATGTAGCAAACTAAAATATCACAGTGGAGTTTTCGAAAAGATAGTAATTATCCAACCATTCTATCCGGCTGCGCTTAGAGATGCAGATTAGCGCCTGTATTGCAAAGTGCTGATTAATTTGCAGCTGTGAAGCCATGGAAGAGAAACCGGGTTTTGTTTTCTAGACCCAGCCTTTTTCCACACTCCAGACACCCATAGCACATGTCAGAGAAAGGCTTGTGCGGGTGTCTCATACTCTTTCCCATCATCACTCAAGGGCCACCAAGACATTTGAAGGTGAAGTCTGCCTGTGGTCTGAAAGGCAGCGAACGGGCGGGAGCATTCAGGGTCTCATCTGAAGGACAGTACCTCAGCAAGGTAGCAAGACACCCCAGGGTGCAGCACTGGACTGTACAAGCCCACAATCCTGTGGCTGAGAGAGAGACAGAGAGAGACCGAGCAATTCTTCCCTCAATGGGCCAATCTGCGCACAGCTCGCACTAAAGTCAATAGGAGTTCTCTGTTGCTTCCTGAGGCCTCTAAACCAGTGGTTTTCAAACCATGGGTCGGGACCCAGTACCGGGTCGCAGACCATCAGGCACTGGGTCACAGTACCCCCTGCTGCCTCCACCGAAAGTTGGAATTGTTGGGTCGCGGGCATAAATGATTTTTTTTCAATTAGGCCCTGAGAAAAAAAAGTTTGAAACCCACAGCTCTAAAGTTCCGTAGCTCCCATTGCACCGAGCACTGTCAGAGGTCGAAGCCCCAAATAAAGATGAGAGATCAAGCTGAACCGGCGGATCCGGCAGCCGGTTACTGTCAGGTGATGGGGCGGGAGTTTTTTGCCAAATGCAGCAGCTTCCATGTGAGAGTCTCATGGTGCTTTACAAACTTCAGTCCTCCAGTCACAACAGGGAGCTGTGTGTTCTACCTATCTGAAGGGCGAAAACACGAAGAAACAATGTAATCACTGGCTTTAGAAGCCCAGGAGGTAGCTACGGTCTGATGGGAAGCTGGACACCCAAAAACCAGGGGTCGCATTTAACACCCCCCAGCAATGGAAATGTTGCTGGCATAAGCAGTAGTGTAGACCCGGCCTTAGGCTGAATGTTTTTTCAGTACTGGATTCAGTCACTGGTGTAATCACACACAGAGCAGCTATTAAAGAGTCTTGATCATATCAATGTTAGGGAAAAGAATCCCTCATTAAAGGGCTTTCATCCCCCTTCCGGAGCAGATTAATATTCACGGGCATTCTCCTCAGATCCTTTCATCTGCCATTCTTTTATTGCAAACATATGGCACAGCTAGTTGACATTTCAGATAACACAGTAGCATTAGTCAAAACCAACAACTGAGACAATTTGGAAGTTTTTCTTGTTTCTGAGTTAAAATGGATTTTCCAAAATGACCAACCATCGCACAGTCCAAAGAGAGGATTTTTTGGAATATAAAAAGGCTCTGCCTTAGAAAGGTCTGCTAAAGACCCATCTGTTAGAAGGCCAACAAACACCAGCTTTACAAATATTATGGCTTTCTTATCTGCATTCGGGCTAAATAACCCACAGTGTTAGAGAAACATTACCTATTTTCCCCTGTGAGGAAGGAGATATTAGACTCAGAGACTAATATGAGTCTATTATTCTATTCTATTATTATTTCTATTATTTCTAAGGTCAGAAGGGACCGATATGATCATCTAGTCTGACCTTCTGCCCAACGCAGGCCACAGAACCTCCCCTACCCATTCCTGTAATAAACCTCTAACCTATGCCTGAGTTATTAAAGGCCTCAGAAGATGATGTAAAGACTTTAAGGTACAGAGAATCCACCAGCAAGTGAAACATGTCCCATGCTACAGAGGAAGGTGAAAAAAACCCCAGAGCCCTAGCCAATCTGCCCTGGGGGAAAATGCCTTCCCGACCCCAAATATGGTGATCACTTTAAACGTTGAGCATGTGAGCAAGACTCACCAGACAGACACCCAAGAAAGAGTTCTCTGTAATAACTGAGAACCCGCCCCATCTACCCTCCCTTCTTAGGCCACTAACATATCCATCCCCAGTAGTCCAAAAATCGGTCAACTGTCAAATGAGGCCGTCCCATCACACCATTATCGTATTTGTATTCGTTTTCGAGATAGGTAAAGTAAGGCACCAAGGGATTAAGTGACTTGCCCAAAGTAATACACAAAGTCAGTAACAGAGCCAGGAACAGACCTCAGGACATCAGCTCCTCTATTCAAACCACAAAACATCATTGCCCTCTCCTCTCCCCCGCCCCTGCCCCCGCCCCCGTCTCCCAAGCTGGCAACAGAACCCCCAAATTCTAAACCCCATCTCCCACTCTAACTAGTAGACCCCAACTCCACCACAGGTGACAAAGCACAAATAAACAACTATGCAGCTCGAGTTGTATAGAGCAATGCCCAGGTCAGGAACCGGATCTTTTAATTTCCCTGTTCCCAACGCACTCATTAACACCAGCACTGGATATTCCTGCAACTGGAATCCAACGAGAACACAACCAAGAAGGCACTAAAGGTTCATTGCAAGGTAACTTCCCACTTGGCAGGGCTGAGCACACGCCCTGCACCGAACTCAATGAAGGGATTACTGTTGGATAGTCTCTCCCCCTCCCCGCAGTTTCACAGTTTGTTGGAAGGGTTTTTCAACTTTGCAGAACTGGAAGAGTTACCGGATTTGATTCCCGCATTGCTCCAGAAAGCTTACCAAGACAGCCAGCTCAGAAGATGGCTGAAAAGCCGTAGGAAAGGAAGGGCAGTCTGGGGCCGGAGTATGGGATTAGTAGTGAGGTTTTACTTCCACGTTCTGCTACAGGCTCCATGTGACCTCTGTACAAACGAGGATAACACTGATCTACTCACAAGAGCCTTGTGAGGCTTAATTCATTAATTTCGCTAATGCACTTTACATGATCCTTGGGTAAAAGGCTCTGAAAAACTGCCCCCGTTTACTACACACAGTATAGAGCCAGGAATTGCAGAAGATTCCCATATCCCAATGGGAGTGCCCGGGGAACACAGGGAGAGACTGCAATCACTCCAAGTAATACTTTGAAGGGACATTAGGGTTTATTCTATCCTGTACCGAAAGCTACAGAGGACCTTCCATCATCAGATCGTCAGCGGACCTTCTTTTTACATCCGACCTGGAAAAAACAGCCAGTGAACTCTGCAATAGGTTCAAGACAGAGGAATTAGTCTGCTACCTCATGCTCTAACATTATGTAACAAAATAGTTCCTTTCCATATCCATTTTTCACCTCTGAGTTTCCCCAAACCAGTCCTTTTAGGAGACGTGTAAAATAAAGACATTTACAGAGCTAAATTTCAAAGCAGCTCAGTCCGTTGGGTGCTGGGCTCTTCCGGCAATCCATCACTAAGAGTAGGTTGTTACACTAGAGTTGTAACAAATAAATTCGGCTAACAACTTCTGTCATGCTGGTGTGGCCACACGCACCACTAAGGCTGCGGTTTACTCTTAACATTTATGGAGTGTCCAGGTTAGCAGAACACACACATTTGCCAATTTAATTTGTGTTAATTGTCAATTAACTGCAGATAAAAAACTCTAATCTAGACATATCCTTAGTGTCATGGTGTGAGCTCATCTGTCCCTGTCTGCGGGCACTGAGCCCTGGAAAATGAGGCCCTACTAAGTAGGTTTTAGCTCTTACTTGAAGACGACCAAAAACCCCAAAACAAGAAAGAGAAAGAGAGTCAGAAAGTACAAGCTGGCACACGCTCAAGGCACCAGCAGAATGAGGGAGCAAACCCCACCAAACAGCCTTGTGGGTTTTTTTCAAATCACAAAACCTCAATGGAGCTTTCTGTTCTCAAAGTTTTCACAGATTTCCTGCCAATACCCTAGGTTTCGCTACTCACTCTTCTCTGCACTCTGGCAGCTGCAAACAACAGCATTTGCCTTGGAAAGCGTGAAATGGATCCCAGACAGTTCCACCACCACAGAACAAAAATCAATGCCTTCATTTGTATTTGATATTATAGACCAATGATGCTTAATGTGCTTTACATAAACGGGGGCGCGTGTGGGAAATGGAAACTCTGTGGCTGAAACAGCTAGTTCTTAAATATGATACCTGAAAAGAGAACTCATAAAACCTCCCAAAATACAGCTAGGACACTTACAGGTAAACTCTGCTGCTCAAACAAGCTCTGCACCATTAAATGTACAAGTCATTTTAACAACACAGAGATCATTCTCTTCTTCCTCCCAGGGCACTTTAGAATCTAACAGGTCAAGAAAAAAATGAGGCTTTGTTGACTTGATGAAAAACAAAAGGTAAAAATAAGGTCAAGAAAGATTGGTCACACATGTACGCACTACCCAAAGAGTTCTCAGCTTTGATGCTAAAGTGTAGCATTTACAGGATAATATTTACAGAGCAATATTTAAAAAATTCTGGAAAACTAAATACTGTTTTATCAACCTTTACAAGAAAAATAAGGCAACTGTATAAACAAAAACGACCTTCTCCATTGTGCTACCAGCAAATAAGAAACACCAAGAAGAATCTTGTAGATCACCTATGTTATTTATATAACACATGCACAAGATGTATATGAAATATAGCGCTCCAAAACATAAACTAAAGGGGACTCTGCTTGATCTTTCAGCCCTTAACACAGGAGCTCTCTGGGACTATGTAAACAAGTAAGGACTGCAGAAAAATTATATTCATGCCATAATTTAATGTATTACTGAACTAAAAAAAGAAAATCTAAATTTAAAAATGATCCACAAACACAAAACACCACCCATAAAATAGAGGGAGAAGAAAAGACTGGATATGCCACACAGATTTGGATATTTGCCTCCTGGTTGTGAACCATGTTCCAAAATAGTTCTGAAGTGACTGAACGGTTAGGTTCAGGGCCAATTCTGGAAACACTCATTCGCCAAGAGTGTACGTCACTACTGAAAGGCAATGGATCTCCTCTCAGAAAAGGCTTAATGGCTCCATTCCTGCATTGTGATCCTCTTGGGCAGGACACCTGGCCTTTGCATGGATCCACACGCACTTCAGTGGGGCCGTAGTAGACAGGCATCTGTCTGTCCAAGTAGAGTTTCAGGGAAATCACTGGTCCTTCCCATGAGGATCCAGTCACACGGGATCAAATTGCAAGGTCAAGGGCGGTTTGTCAAGATTTAGTGTTTACAGGATTACACCCTTAAATAGCATTTAATTCAGAATTAAAGAGACATTGTCAGAATTAAGGTTGGACTCAGTAAGTCACTCAAGTATGTGCTTAAATCCCAATGAAGTCGAGAATATGCCTCTAAAGTTAAGTCCTTTGCTGAACAGAAGCTGAAAAGCTTATTTTAATTTAACAGCAAGATTTTCTTACCTGTTTTCCTGAAACCTGAGCATAGATTTTAAATCTAACATTTCTTCTAATATCTATGCTGTATTTTGGGTTTCACTCTGCTTCAGCAGCAAAGATAGGCAGTCACGTCCTTGTCCTGGGCTCCCTACATTGCTAAGAAATATTTAAATCCCCAGTTAAAAACACTGGTTTTATTTAAATTCACAAAGGTATTCGTGCTCACAGCAGGCTTCGTGATTTTTTTTAAACACAAAGCTTTCATTAGGAGGCTAAATGAACAGGGTATTTTGCAATCAGTCACTTTAGGTAATAATAAAAGATTTGTCCAAAACAAATGCCATTTCACAGAGCCTCCGCAATATTCCTCTATCAGTTAAAACATGCAGCAGCCCTGATGTTTAGTGGGGAATTTGTGATCCCTCATCAAATTAAAAAAGCAGCCTCTTTGTTGAGAGGAATCCCTTCCTACTTCCTCCCACCCCACGCCTTGTGATAGCAGCAGCTACACTTCTATTTTCTGCATGCTAATTCCAGCCCTGCTAGTGCAAGTCTACTTACCAGGACTGGAAGGCGCACTCCCTGCTGACTGTGCCTCAGTTCTCCATCTGTAAAATGGGGTAACACTACTGACGGGGCATTGTGAGGTGCTCATGTGCTACGTTGATGAGCGCTGAGCCATGCTCACTGTCTTACTGGATGAATGAATGAGCATGCGAGAAGCTGAACCATGAGCAGCTGGTGCCTCAGGGTAAGGCATTAGCTATCTCAAGAGAGAGAGGGAAGTCGTTTACCATTTAACAGTTATCTGTGAGCTGCTTATCATTTTTCTATTTAGAGTCAATTTGCTTAAATATGCCCGGGGGCAAGTAGAGATGGATTAAAAAAAAAAACCACATAAGAATCACACTGATCTGTTAACCGGTAATTGTAATGCACGGCCTTGTCAGCAATCGGAGATCCCTCAATAAGGATAATTTACAAACCCTTCGCAGCAGGTGCCAGCTCTGCGGGGGTAAAAACTCTGCAGTTACCTGCAGCATTTGGAGGTAGAAAGGAGAGGTGGGGGAAGCAACCCAGCCTCCCCAGTGGAACTGAGCGGAATGGAAGTTAGGATGACAGTGAATTGAATCTGAACCATTTCTTCCATTGGGGGAGACCAGACAGCATTCAGCATCCGCAGACAGATGGAGAAGGGTGGTCTTGTGGTTAAACCACCGGACTGCAATTCATTAGATCCTAGTTCAGTTCTGGGATCTGCCACAAACCCTTGAAGAATCACTTCATCTCTCTGGAACCCACTTCATCCTTCTTCCCTGCTGTTAAACAGGAATAACAAGCCTCCCTTTGTCTGTCTTCTACTTGGAGCTCATCGATGCAGCAATTGTCTCTTACTGTTTGTACAGCGCAGAGCACGATGGCCTGATCTTTGCTGGGGTCGCTACGTGCCACCAGGACATAACGCATTATTTAAAACCATCCATTGCCCTGGCTAAACTCCAACGTGCCAATTCCCCGAGCAGACTTCCCCTACCGGAAACGGTAAAGGAATTCAGAGGGATGTGACTTGTTAATCTGCCGAGTAGCGTTTTGTTACACAGCCCCACCGGAAAGGTTCAGCTTTGTAAAAGCGTTTGTTCTTTGGGGTTTTAGAAGAGAGGGTCTGGGTTGGGTCAAGCACTATCCAAATCTTGGGCTCAGGTTCACGTATAACATCTATTCATTCACGGGCCCAAATTCAGCCCTCCCGACGGCCCTGTAGAAAGTCTGCTCTTCCTACACCACAAGTTTCCCTTAAACTGCTCGGTCTCTATATGGAGAGGGGCATTCCAGCTATCGATTTCCTAGCCTTATCTCTCGGCTCAGGCTGCCAATTATGTCCAGCTGTGGTTGTGAGTTCAGCCACATTGACTCCCATCACCAGGAATGTGGCTGAGACTCAGCTAATGCATTTCAAACACAAGCCACAGGAAAGAATGTGTGTTTATTACAGAGTGCTCATGTTTAGAGAAATAGACCTTACGCAGCAGAATTGTTGGAAACCTCGGCGCGTGGAAAATCTGAGACTCCCGAAGTGGGCACTCCCCAAGAAAGACTTGTTGCCTGGTGGAAGGAGTCTCAGCAATGCAAGATTTAAAGCGAAAGGCTCTCCCCATTCAAAAGACGCAGAATTTTCTAAATTAAGTACTGCAGGGCCCCGGGAACTTTACAACACTTTGGATGTTCATTGGGAGTCCGTGGGCAAATATCCAAAATACACGCACAGTCCTAGCGTTAACTGTACCTAGAGCCAGCTGAGACTTTTTCGGTCAATGGTTTTTCATTGAAAAAATGCCCCTTTGTGAGATCAATGTGTTTCTTTTCAAAAGCACAGAACAGCTAAGGAAAAACTGGCTGCTCGTTGCCTCTCCAAACCAAACCTCTTATTCAAGTGCCTAAATACAGCCTAACTCTGGCCATCCAGGCCCAAGGTTACTAGGGCAAAAGTGAGGAGAACGGCACGGCGCATTAGGATATGACCGATCACAGGTCTTGGGGAGGAGCAGGACTCAGAGGATCCATTATCACCGTCACCGAATGTGAGCATCTTTCTCAGCAGGAGGGGAGAAAAGGTGGTCACCTGTTACGACACCAGTGCCTTCCATCTGGGCTCGAAGCAATGGAGCACGCCATGCAGAGACGCACGCACAGAAGGTATGTCTACGTGCAGCGATAGGCAGTTCAACAACTTC
The DNA here is from genome assembly GCA_007922175.1 of Pelusios castaneus. Lineage (NCBI taxonomy): Eukaryota > Metazoa > Chordata > Testudines > Pelomedusidae > Pelusios > Pelusios castaneus. The sequence continues at coordinate 554,840 of ML685892.1, forward strand.
ACGGCAAGAATGAAGCAACAAATGAAACCATCCCTCTACTTTATAGTAGCCTCAGATCCCGTCTCTTCTCCCTCGATGAAGTCAGCATTGGATCACAGAGACCCGCCACACAGGGCTGATGCTTTCAGCTGATCAGACCAGCATCCCAATTCCCCCCTCCCTATACACCTTGATGGTAAACTTTGGGCTTGATCCCAAAGCCAGGAGACACTGCAGACGGAGTTTTGTTGTGAGCCAGAGAACCCAGAGCCAAATGAAAAGCCACACACATTGCCTTGTACAATGGAGGGGGAAGACTGGGAAACCAATTCAGTTATCCACACAGGCTGGGGATCACAAGCATTTAAGAAAAAATAATCACAGCAGTTGCACCCCAGATCTTCCTCAGTACCACAAATTCCCTTTAATAGGAATTTCCTGAACGACGGGTACTCTATTGCCATTGGGAACTTTCTCTAGCTCTCCCCACCATATGCATTATTAAACTGCTGTAATGAAAACTGATTTACTGAATGGAAAGACAAAGTAATAAAAAGGAAAAGGAGTTTGGAATATGTGAACTGGGACTCTTCAAGCAGAGCCCAATTCACACCAAGAAATGTAACTAGCAGATTGTTTTAGATACTAAAACAACCAGGCTCCTTTAGACTTCAATTCCACATGTGCACTTCCTTGGATAATCAGGGAATTTCCAGGATTTTCTGAGACAGCTCTGCTCCGCAGCATGTGAATCTAATTTCTGTGACTGTCCCTTCCAGAAAGCTCACTGTACAATGGCCATAAAATTCTAAAGCGTCACAGAGAAATGTGAATCTTTTCCCGACCAGCCCCAGTTTGGTTCAATACAGAAGTCACACAGAAGGGCTATTTTATCTGAGATGGATCTCTCCAGCCCTCATCAGGTGCTTGTTTATGCTTCTGCACAGAAGCCGTTTCACACTAATAACAGTGGGAAGGCGGAAACAGGAGCCTCAAGAGGGAGACAAAAGGCAAATGTTCCTGAGATTGGGCTAATGCAAGAGGAGTGCTTGGGCCTACATACCAACAAAGAATCCAGGAGGGCAACATCTACATCTTCTGTATTTCGTGGAAAAGAAAGCCTCGCAGATACATCTACTCCCAACGCTACACATTGCCCCAAGATACTTCATTCTGCTTCCTACCAAGACTGGCTCCCACGAACCACTTGTGATGTTAGGACCATCAATTGACACAGAACTATCTTGGCTTCTCTTCTGTGTATTTATTTGTAGGCCAGGGTTTCCAAAGCAGTCTAAGGGAATCAGTCACCCCATTTCTGTACCCTCCTTTGAAAGGCGTTGGTGCAAAGTACCCACCGCATGCTCGGGTGACTGGACCATTTAACCTCCTCATAAAATTTAGGATTTGGTTTGCAAAACGGGCTAAGGTCTCTGACAGTTTCAGGCCCACTCTTCTACTTCCAGGATATGACTTTTCTCAAGCAATTAGGACTTTAGGAGCCCAGCCTGGGACACCTCAAAGAGACCCAATTTTCAGAAACCTTTTAAAATCAGATCCCTTCAAAGCAGTGGTAGGTAACCCCCGAGACATGCGCCGAGAAGGACACACAAGGCCATGTGGAGCAGCATGCCCGGAGAGAGTGTTTCCAGACATGCCACGGAAAGAAATCACTCAGCTCAGCTCCTCTTGGCTGCATGTCTGGGGAGGAGCTGCTCTGGGTGGCTTCTTTCTGCTGTGTGCCTGAGGACTTCCCACCCCCAGCCATGGCCACTGCTGAATTCTTGGGCGGGAAATGCTTTTTTTATTTTTTAAAGGGAGAGGGCCACTGGCACTGGGTGAGAGTCAGGGAGGAGGGGCCGGCTCGGGAATTGACAAAGATTGCCAACCCCTGCTTTGAAGGAATGCGAAAATCTTGGGCCCACCTGGGCAAGCGTGCCCTTATAAAAATAACTGCGGTGTTTCAAAGTAGCAACACTAATTCTGCATTACAATTCTTGCCGGCCCATTGCTAGAAACCTGCAGTATCTCTCTGGAAGGGCACAGTCGGAAACTCGGAGTCTGTGATCCAATTGTTCTCATTCCATTTTCAGCCCAAGGACTAGAAGTGAAAGGGCTGGAAAGCACTGTGGAAAAGCCTTCTCTTGGGAAATTCCCAGCCCAAGTTTGCAGAATGAGGCACCAGCCAAACTTCTGGGTGTTTACCAAAGAAGACCCAAACTCTTTGAAGCTGGTCTCTTCCCGCACCATTGTCCTGTCAGTCTCTCTACTTACATGGCCATCCTCCCCCTAAAACCCTGGGGCTCGTAGACAGCCCTGGATAGGACCGCACTCTCCATTGACTGCAGCTCTCACTCTAATTGCAGTGGATTGGTCCGGTCATCTTCCTTAGACCACAGTAATAGCTTAAAAACACATTGGTATCAGCTCTGGCCCTGGAAACAGCTCGGCATTCATTTCTTCCACTCCACCACACACCTTCAGAGAAGCCACCAGGAGTTACGCTGCTCTGTAGCCCTCTGGATCAGGCCCATTATTTTTAGCCATTTCTTCACAGGACTTTCTCTGACACTCTCTAGTCACTGTCACCTCTTACAGAGAGTCACCTCAGTAACTTGCAGGGAAAGCTAATTTTAGAAACAACCCAGCTCCAGGACGTAGCCATGTGACAGGATTTGTCAAAAGCCTCTGAAGTAGGAGGCCTCTCGACTCAAGGTGTAAAATATTTTACATCCAAATTAAGAAACTGGATAGAAACGGAATTTCTATCAAACACTGAAATAAATTCCTGCAAAGGCATCAGGTTTGGTGATGGATCATCCCTGTCATCCTCAATTAAAAATGGAGGTTGATTTATTTTTTTTTGGTCCTGCTAAAATTAGACGGTATGGAATGACACCCGAATGCCCCCAGATGAAACTTTTCCCTTCTTTCTCCTCCCCAGTTACTGAACGCACAAACAACATGGCACCACTTGTGGTCTGAAGCACAAACACCACTTTTGCCAACCCACTTTCCGAGAGATAATTGTACATCTCTAAGGTCTTGCATTAGACATATTCCATCATACTCGCATAGCTGTGCCCCGGCTCTGCTCTCAGTTACACCAGGGTAAGTGGGATACAATTTTACATACCTCAACAGAGCGACATTGGTGTAGCAGCCTGCAGAAGTTTGGCTCCTGGGAATCTCAGCCCTTTTCTTCCACAAGAGATTAGTAATAGCCAGAGCTTGCTAAGTGAGGAACTATTCAGCTGCAAAGAGAGTCCTGTGTCACTTTTAAAGACTAACAAATTTATTTATCGCATGAGCTTTCGTGGGAGAAAATACCACTTTGTCAGACGCTTTGAAGAGCATGGGGAAAATGATTGCTGTATAATTCTTGGCCTTCTGTTCAACAGAATCAGCCAGTTCCCATTTCACGCACTCAGCAGCCTAACATGTTCCCTGTGAAGGACATGGGATATGCACCAAGAGAAATATATCTACCAAATATCCCGATATTTTAGCAGGCGACTCACGACAGAAAATACAGCAGTTCCACAAAGTACTTGAGATGATCTTAGCAATGCTAAAAGGCAAACACAAATCATTTAAATTCTGTAAAATGAATCATTTTCACTCATTTTCAAAGTCTGCCTTCCCAGCAATTTCCATATTCGCTCCATAAATGACGCATGCTTTCTCTCAGCTTTGATTGTGATGGTTCTTTGCCACTTTTCTTTCAAACTTAAGACGACTGAAGGCTTGGCCCTTCAGCTCAAACTCAGATAGAATAACTTGATGTCAATGAGCATTTTACCTGAGTAAAGACTGCAGGATCTGGCCCTTTAAACCTCATGAAATGAAATCTAGATGGTCACAAATTCCAAGGGGGGGGGGCAATCTAAACAGTTACCACCAGCTTGAATAGAGATAGACCATAAAACTCTATCTACTCTGTTTTCCAACGGTTAGTATTTTGAATTGCTCATATTCATGATAATCTTCGTTAAAAGTGGCCTTTTTTGACATCCGGGTTAACACACAGCACAGGTACAGCGGATGCTACATAGCCTCCAGCTACAGTCCTAAGATTTCAGTTACTCATTTTCATTTGAGACGACAAACCCTTTTTTAAGCAAGTACGATAATTCTTGCCTTGTTTCAGAATAAGCACATCCCAAAGGAACAAAACTATAGCTATTGTGAAAACGCTCTTGAGAAGTGTACGTGTTCTACATCTTGGAACACGAAAATTTGAAACCAGCTTCTTAGCAAGTGCGACAGGATTATAATTTGTTAGAAAAATTGAGCTTTCCTTGGGAAAGAAGAAATGCAATACCCAACTACAGCAGCACTGTTACTTCAGCATTTCGGGACACTCTTGGAGAAAAATGTAATCTAATTCTCTAAGTAGCTGAGACTAAACAGAAGTTTAGCCTCCTCAGAATCGATGTATGTAAGAACAGAAAGCCAAAGGGGAAATCAGTCCTCAATATCTGGCCTGTTACAGAATAGCATGCTGCAGTTTACCTCTTATGAGTTCCATTTCTTACATATGCCGCAATCCAGAATTGCACAAATGTTTAAGTAGTAACTGCAACCTGATATACCTCAGCAATTAACTAGTGCATGCAATACACAAACTTGCAAGAGCACCTACCTTTAACCAATAAGGCCTCCCTGCTGGAACTCCTGAATGGGTGGAAACCCTCGGACCAAGAATTTGACTTGGGAAAAGGCCTAAATATCTTGCGTATTCTCTTTGTTACAACCCCAAAGCAGGCGGCTGCCTCTTCTTTCCCCTGTGCCATCTTGTAACAGAAGATCAATAGCTTCTTCAGGCTCAAGCAAGTGAGGCCGTTTAGAGAAGCACACGGGCAGCAATCAGATGCAGAATGTTATTGGAAGAAGCAGTGTGTCTCACTGAAAGTTATGTATGTTTCCATCTAAATCCTTTTTCTCTTCCCCCATGCAGACAGAACATCAATATTGTTCATTTATAATCTACTGCCACTTTGGACTCCTTTTTTAAGGGGAAGGCACTCGACCCAATGCTGTGTCTCTCAGGGCTGGCTGTCTTACCCATGGAAAACTTTCTATTTCTGGGACTTTTTGTTTGATAAGATAAAACAACCTAAGAGAAGAGATTACAGCAGAGAGAGAGCAGGATCCATTCTTTCACTGGAAAGTCTTTTACCAATATCCTTTTTTTCACTCAAGTGATAGCTGTCTGCTGTTTTCAGAGGTTAAGTCAATGTCTCAAAAGTTTAACTGCAATCTAAAGTCAATAGCGCCCGGCATTATATTGATATGCATTTTAGATCTACATCTGTGGGTGCGGATATTCGCAGACCATTTTTATGGATTGTGGATGGATGCGAATCCAAATCTTGGAACACTAATATTTGAAAACAAATATCTAAACTTGAAATATTGAAAGCCGTGCAAATCTGAGGACACCCACTTTATATCTGCAATCATTTTTGCAGATCAGCTGCAGATACAAATTTTGTACCCACACAGGGCCCTGAAAATAAATGAATAACTGGTGAAAAAAATCAGGTTAAACTTAAACACTAGATTATCGATTTAAACTCCACAAATAGGGCACTAATCCAAAAGGAGAGAATTTACCAATTTTAAATTGCCTGTCAGTTACCACTATAAATGCAACGCCTCAGGTGCCACATACCAGGAAGAAAAAAATCACCACTTTCACAGCATGCTTTAAATCTAGCCCTTCACAACCTCTAAATCACTACCATCTATATCCCAGTGCATGGCTACTGTCCAGAGCATTTATGCAAACACCTTCCACCCAAGGTTGGAACTTCACAAATATGAATTACATTTTGTAATACCCCTATGAGACATTCTTACCATTTTACAAGTGGGTAAATAGAGACAGAGATGGAGTGGCTTGCCCTATGTCACACAGCAAGATAGAAGCGTGCCTAGGAATAGAACCGTGAGTCCTGACTCCCAGTCCCCTGATTTAGCCACTAGGAAACACTCCTCTGAACATACATACTCCTTCCCCCAGAACTATCAATCCTGGCTCCTAACCCTGGACTGTAGCCATTCAACACTGAGTCAAGCTCTGCAACTGTTAACGGAACACTTTCAAGGCTAAGAGACTCCATTTAACCTACTGACACAGGAAAAAAATAAGCTACCCTACCAAATTAAGAGCTACAGTCCCTGCTGGCTACTCCCTCTCTTCCCCCACAAGAGCAGCAGCAAGAGAACGTGGCTGGCACAATGGACCTGGAGTCAGGGAACCAAGATTCTGCTCCTGACTCTGCCACTGACCTGCTGTATGACCGTGGGCAAGTCACTTCACCTCCCTGTCTCAGCTCCTCATCTGTGAGCACCCTGCCCACCTCCGGAAAAAGTTCTCATGTTTACGTATCTCCAGCATATGGAACAGCTTCACATTAGCAGCAGCGTCATTTCCTCATCTGGCCCACGTGTGGAATCTGGTGAGCACGCAGTCTATTAGAGTGGCTGTCTATTACCTAGCTGCTCAGAGGGCTGAGTTCATACATAAAGTCTCAACTATCCTGCTTGGATTAGCCCAGACAAGGGAGCAGGACGTTGCTCCAAAAATTATCTGGGCAAGTCACTAGCGACTACCTTTTACTTCAAGAGCCCACACTGAAGAGTTGGAAGGGGCGAAGAAGGAAGAGGGTTAGCACAGAGCAAAAGAGAAAGTGAGTTATTTTAACCTGCCTGTCTCTCCTGGAGAGAGAAATATTAAACAACGTCAACAACTGAAATTTGATTTCCCACATTTACTTGAATCAATAGGGAAAGGAACGTGCTACCTCAACCGACCATCTGGCGCTGTTAGACGCGTCCCATGACCCACAGCGAGAGACGGGGTATGTTCCACACCTTAATTGCTAGGGAAACAGGCCCTGATTCAGCCCAACCCGTAACACAGGCTTAAATGCTTTGATGAACAGGGATGGATTCAAGCAGGTGCTTAAAAACCAAGTTCATGCACAGTGCAGAAGTTAGGGGCCAAATCCTGCCTTCAGAGGCATATGTGTAATTGCCACAGAACTCAATGAACAATGCATCTACGAACCTGGGTTTCAAGGGCCTCCTCTGCAGAGTCATATGACTTGCCTTCCCTGCAGAGGCTCACAGGACAATTAGGAGAATTTAACTACAGAGACGCATCTAGTCCAATAGATTTTCTGACTTTGCAACATTCTGGCTGTTGCAGCTGAACGCATAGTAGCTAAAGACGGGAGGCATCAGATTCCAACCCCAGAGCAGGCTGCCCTTGCAGAGGCGTTGCAGGGAGATGCTATTAACATGCCACGATCACTGAAGTGAAGCAATCACTGTTTCACGGTCACGCCAAATGAAACGGCTGCACATTTATCTGGATCGACTGGGACGAAAGCAAGTCCTGAGACTTCCCAAGAGATGCAAGCGAAGGCAGTAATGCAAACAGGCAATAGTGCAGTGGCCTGGAAGGGTGTGCATATAAATACTCCCCAATCGCAACCTATCCTTCAGGTGGAAGACGCTATCAAAATCAATGCCAACAGTCACCTCTGAAAACTTCCTTGGCGAAAGTCCATTGTACGTAATTAGTGACCTCCAGTCGCCTTACTCTGTCTCGGTTGGACGTTTCACACCAACAGAGCTGAATTAAAAATTTCATTTGTCTAAGTGGTCAGACTGGTGACCTTTCAATGACCCACAATACACACGACAAATCTCGTATTTGAGAGACTCCTCCCGTTCACCTCCATAACTTGTGGTCCATAAACTGTGATTGCACCAAATTTCATCATTGACACTTCAATGGACACTTGGACATCTGCAATACTACGATCAAAGGCAGGCGATCTCTAATAGAAAGGTCAAGGATGGTTGACATGGGGGATTTCCTTCTGCATACTCAATGAGGTAATGAAGGAGAAAACAAAATATCAAGGTTTTAGCTCAACGAACTCGTAAATTAACTGTGCCGCTCCTCTTCCAAAGCATTGCAAGCTGCATCCCTTTTCCAAGCTGCCTTCACCCCGAACAAATTAACTCCCAGTCTCCTGACTGCCTGGCAAAACTGTAGGAAAGCCTGGCATTTGGTCTCTCCCATTGAGATCTTGAGTGTCTCAGCTTAAATCATAAAATGGGGTACTGGCTACCACTCAAATGCTTAAAACAACAACAGACTAGATCTCACACTTTACAAGCACAGCGCACAATAGCAGTCTAGTCCTGTATGCCTGATTCTAATTGCTTCAACAATATTGCTGACAGACTGGAGCCCAAATGTTTCCTCATGAACTCTAACAGGATGACAAATAAAGGCCATATGCAGACCTTGATCCACACTCAAAAATACCATCCATTCATCTGTTGACATCAATGGCTGCTCTACAGGTATCTGTTCGATTTGAGTCACGTCCTGTCAGAAGCCAGGAATGAGACGCTTGGATATTGAATACTGAACCACCCCTTCCCTGCTGCAAACCCACAATTTCTCAAAGCCACCAGATATAACGTGAACATGGAGGACCCAATCCAAATGCCACCGGAAAGACTCCAATTGACTAGAATAGGCTTTGTTTTGGGCTCCAAGCCCAGAGATGCTGGTAAGGTGCGATTCAAAACCTACTGAAGTCAATAAGGCCATTCACTTCATGGTCTTTGGGGCCATTTTCCAAAGGGGTAGCCGTGTTAGTCTATTGTAGAAAGACAACAGAGTCTTGTGGCACTTTTAAAGACTAACAGATTTATTTGTCACCAGGAAATCACGTTTTTATTCTGATAGCAGCCTGGATACACTCTCCTATTACCACACCCAGCTTTTCCACTGAGAAGGAAACAAAGAGTCCACCCAGACCAGTTCTTGGAAAGGCTTTATTTACTTCATCTGTTTAGAAAGGGGAAATCCAAAATAGGGGATTTCAACAGTTTTGGTTCACACACAAAGAAAAAAATCCAGTCAAAAGCACTTCATTGCTCAGCAATACACTGCTGTCACCTACTACCCCTTTTTCTCACAGCAGAACCATTCGCTCTCTCTCTCTAAAAAACAAGTTAGGGAAGTTCTGGACTAAACGTCTTCCTCTCCCTTGAATCCTGACATTGGTAGACTCTCCCCTCCACCTCTCCGCAACATATTCAAGCATTCGTTGCTTTGTTTTGTACATGAACTTCTGCCCTGGAATGAGAAGTTAGCTATTAACGTAGAGAGAAACATGACCTAGAAAACACACATAGTCCAATGTTCCAAAGGAATCCCCCCGCCTTTAAAGAACAGGCCAAATTAAACAAATCAATACCGAAGATGGGCCAGAACTGCAGCTCTGAACTAATGCAACTCTTAACAGCCTCCAGCTTTGGATCTGGATCCAAAACATGGCTCAGACGCATCTCTTACACACAGTCAGGAGTTACCGAAGAGTGAAATGTGCAACTTTCTGTGCACAACAGAGACTCGCCAAGGGACTGCAGCGCACTCATTTGGAGAGACCCTGCAGCTCTGGGGAATGTAACTTTTAAAGGGGTCCTGTTAATAAGATAAGTCGTACCTAAGACCTTTTCCCGCATTCCATTCTTACTGCTGACTGACAGCCTGCATTTCCTCCTCCCTCGCCGCCATCATGCAGTTTGTTCATTTTTGGCACTTTGGTATTAAAACTACCCAGTCATTGTGTTTATAGTTATTTCTCTTTCTGGATCTCTGGCAAAATGTGCTGAGATTTTTTAAAAAATCTACCAATGTCTTTAAACATTCCTATGCTATGTTAGATATCCCCCCAAACCTATTCAGGGTGAGTTTCTAACTCGCTGACCTTCCCACACACAAACATTTTAATCTAAGATTGTCAAAGGGACCTAAGTGACTTAGATGCCCATATCGTGGACCTAATCCCCCTAGGTTCTTTTGAAAATTTCAGTCTTTGGAGGTGTGGGGGGGTTGTTTTTATTTGAAATTAACAAACCATCTGTAAACATCTGGTCCTAAACTAAAGCACCCTGTTCCTAAATGTTTGGCATTCGTCAGCCAGGTCTTGTTTTAGGTGCAATGTGCCAGGATGCAGTGGCAGAAATTTCTAGGCTTGTGAACAACACTGTGTGACCCACCCATTACTAGTGCATTAATAAGAGGCAAGTGGGAAAGAAGCGTATATAATGTGAACGCACTATTTCACAGGGGTTTAAATAATATTCCGTGTCACAAACTGACCAGAGCTGACACATTATTGTGCTACCATGTGATATGATGGTGACAGCGTTACACTTGATGAATATAATTCCCCATTAAAATCTTAATGAAATACAACAGGACCATATGGTGCTACTGACTCTCCCAATTGCCCTTCATTAACAAATGGCATCAGGAGATATGTGTAGGAGCCCTGCTCACACCACGGGATGTAAATCACAGCAAGAAACATTTCATTCAGAATCCAGCAAATGCCAAAAGCAGGAAAAGCAGAAAGGTCTGAATGGGGACTAATTACTCCCAAGAAGTTAGCATTTGAATGTATGTCTGCCAATATCCTCACATCCCCACCACCACCACACTCCCGTCCGATGGTGGAGGGACCGGGAGCAAGATGTGATCCTGCCTGCCAGAGAAATGGAGTCTTCTGAACTCATGCAAACCGCATCCACTGCCAGGAATTTGGACGGACCAGCCCATCACGAAGCACTGTGCAATGCTGCAGTCTCCATCAATGGTAGATAAATAAATAAAGGCAGTTTGTATCAAAGCAAAGGTGAAGATATTTCCCAGACATTACTGATTTGTCTCACTCTCTCCCCAGCTTCTTGGCACTCTCTAAGGACACTGGTGAAAAGATAGAGAAAAGCCCAGGAGACTTCATCACATTATAAATAATACACTCTCACAATTTCTACCGCCCACGCCATTTAAGTTTAAGTTTGCATGAGAGGGGGAGGACACTGAAAAGGAAATTTAATGTCATGAATGAGAGCTGGAGACCAACATGCTTTATCTCAGCACATGTACACAGGCAGCAACGGCTTCCTGTTAATAATGCCTCAACTTTAAGGGAGAAGCAGTCCAACTCCTAGCCTCCCTGCTGTGTTTGCCAGCAACGGGACCCAATTCAAACACTGGCAGCCACCCCTAGGAACCAGAAAGACTAGCAAACTCATTTCACAGGAGCAGATGTTCGCAGCTTTGCGTTTCGTTTGACCTAGGGTATATGTCTAGCAGATGACCTAGAACCCAGTGCCCCGTAGATCACTAAAAATAGACACCATAATTTGGATGAAAGCAAGCTAGGGTGTCAACTCTCCCTGTGGAGCGAAGTTGCACACAAAAGGCTGGATCCCACAAGGCATCGAACACCCACAAAGTCAGCTCAAGTCAATGGGTTTTGGTTCTTCACTAACCAGCATTGGGAAGTCATTTACACCACAGCAAAGTGAGGGAAGATCACTCCCTGATAAGAACCCCCCCACTGACGCAACTGGCTGCAACTCCACAAGGTACCAGGCCACAGAGAAAGTGGGCCCCCAGGCGTCAGAGGTGCTCAGCAGTGCAAGATCTAAAGGCCTCAGTACCGGAGCCAGATTTTCAGCAGAGCTCAGCCCACTAGATGCTGCCGATTACTCTTTGGATTGTGGTAGCAATTGACATAGCCAGGATCCCATGAGGCTTTGCACAAACACAAAACCAGAAAAGAGTTTCCAGCCCCAATGAGCCTACAATCTAAGTAAGATGTTGGTGCTGACCACCTAATCCAACTACAAACTCTTGAAAATCTGAACCTAAATGTCCATCATATCAAATCAAAGCAAGTCCCAAAGGGGGAGCCGTGTTAGTCTAGGTCAGCCAAACAAACAAGGAGTCCGGTGGCACTTTTAAAGACTAATACATTTATTTATCACATGAGCTTTCGTGGGAGAAAATCTCACTTCGTCAGACGCTTTGAAGTCAGTAAGCAAATACTGCAGCAGAAATGTATTTCTGTAGCAGAAGGTGCGTTCAGCAATCCATCAATCTCCAACAACCAGCAGAGCTTAGATCACTTCTCTTGCAGCGACTGAATAAACTTATTCATTTCAATTTGTGTCCAATGACAGGAACAAACACATTCATTACCAAGACTAATTACACTGAAAATCTGTCTTTTTTTCCCCCTGCTGCATCCAGGATCCATGTTTCAGCTATGATCAGCAAACGTTATGCACTAGTGAACGACAAATCAAACCAAATGGTGCAATTGTCTTTGCTGGTGGAAATATTATCCTGACATCTATTAGTCAATTGCTGTTTCCTGTACTTTCTTGCCCTTCCTCTGTTATAACGCAGAAAGTCTTCCACCGTGATGAGTCATTTTTCCAAGACAACAAAGGTCATTAGAACATGACAGTAGTCATCAGAAAAATAAGCAATATATTTTATTGTATACACATCTAAGAACTGATATTGACTCCTCTATGGCTAGGAAAAATGCCATTAAGAACTGGGGCTTCAACCCTGCAGACACTTAAGTAGGTGTCTAACTTCACTATCATAGAATCTTAGTAGTAAAATTTAGTGTTTGCGAGATCATGCCCTTAATGACCGTACATGACCAGGCCTGGGTTTTAAGTCTCCGTGGAACAGCGTCACCTACCACACCACGGAAAACTGTAATGCCTCAATAGAGGTGGGGAAAGTAATTTCACCACGACGTCGTCTTCTGTTAGCAAACATCGTGTCATGCCAATGGAGTCTCCTTTTTTCTTTACCTGCCTGTTCGTGCACTGCCGTGCTTGCTAATGTTAAAACAGTGTCAGGGGCAGAGTACTCTAACTGCTACAGAAGCTTTTCTTGCTTGGAGGGGTTCGTTAATGCAGTGCTGGAAATAAGAATGGAGCTGAGGGCACGTGGGCAATCACACGTGCTCGACTGTTTTTGCGGCCTGCTTAAAATTTCTCAAGTATTGGGAGTAGAGAAAAAAAAAAAAAAAGAATTAAGAACCAAGATATTTAGACTCCAGATATGCTTCTTTTTCCAGATCTTAACAGTTTTAAGCTGGGCAATAAAACAGACCTACTTTTTCTTTTTTAGGACCATTCACATTTAATTTATTACTTCACTTAAAATTATCTTGTCTCTGTTGCTTTAGTTAGTAAGTAGATACTCCTCCGTAAGCTATTCACAAAACAAAACACCACCCAGAATAAAATTAAGGCAGAGAGCTCTCTGCCCCCTCAATATCTAGCACACAGATCATTTAGATCTGAATGTGATACAACAGCACATACCATACTGCAGTGAGAGCGCACATCTGAAGCACACGTCCCCCACCAGACACGTATTATATTCTGAAAAGCAGTTAAATATCAAAGTACATCGGGTGACATACATTTACAAGATTCAATGTGCTGCACAGAAAATACAGATCCAGTACTTCTTATCAGTGCCATCTTTTGGAAAGAAGAATTTAATTACTGTCCCTTCTCCCTCTATAACTATATTAGCAGTAACAAGGGAGTGGTAACAAGAAAATGTAATTTTCAGCTTCTTTATCAAGTAGATGTTATTGCCCAGACAGAGGGTGAATGTCTGTCCAAAACTGAAAATGAAAGTGTATTTATCAGATACAGAAAAGGAAAGAGAATGAGTCATTTAGTGGCAGTGTTGGACACAGGAAAATGTACTTCCATTTACCCAATCACCCCATCAAATAGCAGGCTTTGATTACTATACAAGAGAGCCAATTAAAAAAAAAATCAATAATCCAAGTTCCCTTGACAGCACCAGAAGTTCCATGCTGCTAATTAAATTCAATCAAAGCCCTCCTCTTAATCTGTTCTTTTGCCAGTCTGTCATTCAATTTATTGAGAAAAGCCCGGCACCTTGGCAGAAAAATATACATCATACAATTTCCAGAGAGGGAGCTGTGTTAGTCTAGTTCAGCAAAACATACAAGGAGTGCTGTGATGGTTTTAAAGAGTAATACATTTATTTATCACAGAAACTTTGCTGGACACAATCATCCAATGATTCAAGAGCAACCTAAATTCTAGGTGTTAAATCCCATAAGCTGGGGCAGCTCCCATGGGCAGCAGAGTGAGTAGACATCTTTACCACCAGGGACAAATGAGAGGATTGTAAATTATTAAGTTATAGAAATGGTATAATGCAGGTAGAAGCAACCAACAATGGTACTTTATGAATTTGCAACTTTCTAGAAAATCTATTAAGGCTATTAAACATCATCAGCCCTCATTGAATCGCTCTTCTGAATCTTAAAGCCAAGAAGACAGGCCTTAGATGCCCCTGACCAAAATATCACACCACGTTCCCCCCCCCCACACACACACCATCTTTCCTGTAAGAATCAAAACCCGATCTCTAGTCTGCGCACTCTAGCACCAAGCTCTATAGACATTACATTGGACCCCGATAAACCAACACCCTCCACTCAGCCCCTGTGCATCAAGCCATCACCTGTCGCCCTTCAACACAGCTCTATGTTTAGCCAGCCCTCCCAGCTACTGGAAAAGGTAGAGCAAGGCTGACTAATCAAGAAATCTGCAAATCCGTTGCAGCAAGACTAGGGTGGTTTACCAGTGGGGCCGAGGGGAAAGCACACAGTAGTCTCCAAACTGCAGATTAAGGTAAATACCGGGGGTGGAAGAGGCTTAATAATGCAAGGGGGAAATGGGGGGGGGGAACCAGAAAGAAAGAGAAAATATCTCCCCCTCCCCAGATGACTGGAGGGACCCAGGGAAGGGAACATCTCCCAGTCCCTGCCGCAGGCACTGCTGCAATAGCCATCTATCTCCATGAAGCAGAGGCGCGTCTAGAGGAATCGCAGCTGTTTTAAAGGAGAGGCGAGCAGGCTACACACTGCCATCAGCCCCGGTACCCCGCTTCCCTCCA